>BNCR01000016.1:22137729-22242729 GCA_014656515.1 Oryzias celebensis | reverse complement strand
AATGCTGCTCCTTGATGTTGGGTAAGAAATAATTTAATTCATTTTTTCATTTATTTTTGAAAGAAAAGACATGAAAAAAACATAGATTTATATATTTATTAAAAACCACATGTAATAACAACTAGAAAGATCCTGGTGTTCTTTTCTGTTCCTCAGAACTTTACCAGTCATCCAGTCTTCCAAGACTTCCAGTATTTTTGAAAAAAACAAGAAAATGATCCAGGATTGTTTCACTTAGACACGAGAATGATCATTACCGCTCGCTTTCAGCTTGCTGATCACGTTTATCAAAAGTAATTTGCACTTACATGTTCCCCGGAAAGTTTTCTTGATGTTGGGATGTGCTGTGTTGAGTCAGACTTTTCTTCATTCAGCACAGCAGGCGTCCTCTGCTGCTCCCCCCTGCTAACCACCTGAATGTGCGCCTTCCTGCCCCTCCTGGATGGAGATGTCTCATCTTCTACTTGCATCTGCATCATCCCATGATACTGGAGTTCATAAAATGATAAAAAATAAAGGGCTTTTCAGTAGCAGAATATCAATATCATGATATCAAACTCTACTTGACTTAATTCATTATTTTTATTGAATACGACGCATATGTCCTGTTGCATCACTGCAAATATATTGTGTATATATTGTTTTATTAATGCTATATTATTGTGCATACAGAACCCAAAGAAAAGACCAAAGGCATCTTTATGCACAATAAAAGAACATTTTACCTGGGGTGCCCAAACTTTCAATCCACACTGTATTTATTTATAGTGAAGCAAATAAGTGATTTAGTAAATTCTCCCGCTTAAAAATCATGAAGGGGTCTGACATTTTCATGTTATGTGCATGTCCACTGTGACATATCTGGAAATCCTTTTGTATGATTTCTTCAAATAATTGATTTGTTTGCTACTGCTGCAAATAAGTATTTGAACACCTGTCTGTTAGCTGGAATTCTGACCCTCAAAGACCTGTTGGTCCACCTTTAAAAAGTCCTCCTACACTCCACTCATTATCCTAAACTAGAAGCACATGTTTGACGTGGTTACCTGCAGAAAGACACCTGTCCACCCCAAACAATCAATAAGACTACAACTCCTGGCATGGTCAAGACCAAAGACACCAGAGATCAAATTGTAGACCTAAAGAAACTGGAAAAACTGGACTAGGGGCACTACAACCTCCTCCCTCAGTTACAGCATTGAAGATGGCTCATGGCTGGGTCTTCCAACACGACAATGACCCGAAGCACAGGAGAACCAAGGAGCAGCTCCCTTAAGAAGCATATGAAGGTTCTGGAGGGGCCTGGTCAGTCCCCAGACCTAAACCCAATAGAAAATCGAGGGAACTCAAACTCAAAGTTTCTCTGACAGCCCAGGAACCTCACTGATCTAAAGAAGATCTGTGTGGAGGAGGGGGCCAAAATCCCTCCTGCAGGGCAATCCTGGTGAAAAACTACAGGAAAAACTACAGTTTGACCTGTGTGATCACAAACCAAATATTAACATTAATTTTCTTTTGTTTTCAAACACTTATTTGCCTCACAGTAAAACTATGAGTAGTGACACTGTCTGGACGATGGAATCAACTTCATTCATTTTTTTTATGTTGTAATCAATGTATAACTTGATATCTGAAATGGGTTTGATATGTCAGTATTTTTGTATTTGTATTTAATTTTTTTTTTACATTGGATTCTATTATTTTTTAATGCTTAAAATAAATCAGTTTCAGCTACATACTGTGTAAATGACATCTGTCCCATTGTGAAACACTGAAGAGGGGCCAATCTGAAAATCAAAATAGGAAATGTAAAAAACATTTTAATCTGATGATGCAAAGTAACGAAAGAAACACCTACAGATTTGGGATTGCCCACAACTCGTAGCCTCTTGCTGTGGAGAACAGTTTGCGGCCTTGAGATGCTGTCTCCTCGGGTCAAAATGACAGATTCTGTACCCAGAGGAAGTTTCTCCAGCTGGATGGAGCCATGCTCAGGATACCTGTCCGATTGAATTTCTTCTCCTCCAATAAGAGAATCCTGGTTCAGGCGGCACTCATCTAAAAGGGTATGGGTTTTAGCAGTCAGCTCTTTGGAACTTCAAAAATAACAGCTCGGCACAAAATGTAACTGGATGACAGTCTGTCTGACTGCGACAGGCTGGTGACCTGACCAGGGTGGGCCCTGCCTTCACCCAACTGGAGCCGGAACAGGCAAACTCATGATCCCGAGACAAGCACAGAGCGGGTTAAGAAAATAGATGGGTAAGACTTCCTGGGAAACAATCCTGCTTGCTTCTCCTTCTACATGTGCTCGTGTATAAAGAAACATTTATCTGTTAGATGAGCAGCAGATCCTTTAAATAGCAAACACTGTTATTGAAGTTTCTTTTAAGTCAAAGTCACAATTGAATGTTATTCCTGTAGAAATGACAAAGAATGTTAGTGTATGAAAGAGTACATCATGAACAGTCTGATATATTTGCATGTAGCAAACACACAGCATCAGAAATGTAACTGCTTCTAAGAAAAGAAGACATAGAGAAACATGCACAGTGTCTTGCAAGAGTATTCATACCCCAAGAATTTTTCCACATTTTCTCACATTATGACCACAACCATAAATACATTTGACTGGTATTTGATGTGAAAGACCAACACAAAGTGACGCACACTTGTGAAATGGAAAGAAAATGATACAAGAATTCCATTTTTTTTTACAAATAAAAACTGCAGTGTGCAAAAGTATTCAACCCCCCGAGTCAATACTTTTGTGGAACCCCCTTTAACTGTAATTCCAGCAGCAAGTCTTTTGGGGTTTGTGTCTCTACCAGCTTTACACGTCTAGAGACTGAAATCTTTGTTCATTCTTCTTAACAAAACAGTTCAATCTGAGTCAGATTAGATGGAGAGCGTTTGTGAACAGCAGTTTTCAGATCTCTCCACAGATTCTGGATTGGATTTAGGTCTGGACTTTGACTGGATCATTCCAACACATGAATCCGTTTCATTTTTATCATACCATTGTAGCTTTGGCTTTATGTTTAGGGTGGTTGTCCTGTTGGAAGGTGAATCTCTGCTCCAGTCTCAAGTGTTGTTCAGAATTCAACAGGTTTTCCTCCAATATTGGTCTGGATTTGGCTCCATCCATCTTCCCATCAACTCTAACCAGATTCCCTGTTCCTGCTGAAGAGAAGCAGCCCCAGAGCATGATGCTGCCACCACCATGTTTGACAGTGGGTATGGTGTGTTCAGAGTGAAGAAAAAGTTCTATTTTGGTCTCATGTGACCAGAGCTCCTTCTTCCACACGTTTGCTGGGTCTTTCTCATGGTTTATGTCAAACTGCAAACAGAACTTCTTGTGGTTTTCTTTTAACAATGGTTTTCTTCTTGTCACTCTTCCATAAAGTCCAGATGTGTTCAGTTCATGACTGATGGTTGTTCTATGGACAGATTCCTCCACCTGAGCTGTAGATCTCTGCAGTTCATCCAGAGTCATCATGGACTCCTGGCTGCATCTCTGATCAGTGTCTCCTTGTTCAGTCTGTTAGTTTAGATGGACGACCATGTCTAGGTAGGTTTGCAGTTGTTTCAAACTCTTTCCATTTGTGGATGATGGACTGAACAGTGGTTCATAGGATGTTCAAAGTTTGGGAAATCTTTTTCTATCCTAACTCTGCTTTTAATTTCTTCCCAACTTTCTCCCTGACCTGTCTGGTGTGTTCCTTATGGTTCATGATGCTGTTTTCTCCACAATATTCTCTTGAAAAACCACAGAGACTGTCACAGAACAGCTGGATTTGTTTACTGAGATGACATGACACACAGATGGACTCTATGAAGTTCTGAAGTCAACATTTGATCTGTCACCAATCATCAAGCAACTTCTGAAGGCAATTGATGCCCTCAGAGAAAAGGGGATGAATACTTTTACACACTAAACTTTTCAGTTTTTTATTTGTTAAAAAAATTGGAACTCTTGTTTCATTTTCTTTCCACTTCACAAGTGTGTGTCTCTTTGTTTTGGTCTTTTATATACAGTTCCAATTAAATATATTTATGTTTGTGGTCATAATGTGAGAAAACGCGTCAAAGTTCATGGGGTGTGAATACTTTTGCAACCCACTGTATTTTGAGGTCTAGATTCCAACAACAGCAGTTAGATGTTGGAGAACATCCAAATGAATGTGTTGGGTCTTTTTGAAATGTGAGATTGCCAACAGAGCTGCTATTTTTAAGACTTTGGTCATTAAAAACAATACCAAACAAACAAACAAACAAAAAAAAGCTAAAAACAGTCAAAGCAGAGTCAGACATTGGCCAAAAGGAAAATATTTTTATGGGGGGGTGACCCAAATTCTCAATCTAGCTGCTGCTCATCACCCAAACAGGTAAATGGCTTCAAACTTCATTGTATTTATTGCCAAGAAGAAGATTATAAACACCATAAAACTTCAACTTCACAAATAAATTTTAAAACGTTTTCTTTGTGAGTATGTCGCAGAAAGATCACGCCCTTCTACCTTTATCAGAGTCTCTGATGGTGATCTGAGCCTTTTGGATTTTTCCAATCAGTGTGGCCTCAGGAGAGACCAGCAGCACCTCAAAGGTCTCATCAGCCTCTTCAAGATGGTCCTGAATGATCTCCATTTGCCACTTTCGCTTTCTCACTCCTGCATGGAAGGTTTTTTTATTGGACAATGTTTATGGTTTCATGCAGCCGACATCTGCATCCCTACATTTACCAAAACAAATAGCATTTTTTTTATTGGGAAAAAGAACATTTTAAGACAAACATTATAAATAAATCAATTTGTTTTTTGGGGGGATAAACAAAGCAGCTTGAATGTTAATACAGTAATATGACATGAATCGTGTGATGCTAGAACACGGACAGGCAATTCCAGGCCTCGAGGCCCGCATTCCTGCATGTTTTCCAACATACGCTCTGGCATGTTCTGAATGGCTGGACACACCTGAAGCAGGTAATCAGTCATGAGTAGGGCTTGGATATCTGGAAATCATGCAGACACTGCCTCCTTTGAGGCCAGGAGGTGCCCATCCCTGTGCTAGGAGCTAGAAGTGGATCAAACTCTTATATTATTTCAGAATACTGAGTGACTAACATCTAAACTATGTTTATTATTATGTAAATACAATAGGTACGGAAAGTATTCAGACCCCCTTAAATGTTTCACTGTTATATTGCAGCCATTTGCAAAAATCCTTTAAGTTCATTTTTTCTTCATTAATGTACACAGCACCCATATTGACAAAAAAACACAGAACTGTTTACCTTTTTGCAGATTTATTAAAAAAGAAAAAACTGAAATATCACATGGTCCTAAGTATTCAGACTCTTTTCTGTGACATTCATATATTGAACTCAGGTTCTGTCCATTTCTTCTGACCATCCTTGAGATGGTTCTACACCTTCATTTGAGTCCAGCTGTGTTTGATTCTACTGATTGGACTTGATTAGGAAAGTCACACACCTGTCTATATAAGACCTTCCAGCTCACAGTGATGTCAGAGCAAATGAGAATCATGAGGTCAAAGGAACTGCCTGAAGAGCTCAGAGACAGAATTGTAGCAAAGCACAGATCTGGACAAGGTTACAAAAAATATCTGCTGCACTTAAGGTTCCTAAGAGCACAGTGGCCTCCATAAACCTTAAATGGAAGATGTTCAGGACGACCAGAACGCTTCCTAGAACTGGCCATCCGGCCAAACTGATCTATCGAGGGAGAAGAGCCTTGGTAAGAGAAGTAAAGAAGAACCCAAAGATCACTGTGGCTGAGCTCCAGAGATGCAGTCAAGAGAAAGTTGTAGAAAGTCAACCATCACTGCAGCCCTCCACCAGTCGGGGCTTTATGGCAGAGTGGCCCGATGGAAGTCTCTCCTCAGTGTAAGACACATGAAAGCCTGAATGGAGTTTGTTAAAAAACACCTGAAGGACTCCAAGATGGTGAGAAATAAAATTCTCTGGTCTGATGAGACCAAGATAGAACTTTTTGGCCTTAATTCTAAGCTGTATGTGTGGAGAAAAGCAGGCACAGCTCATCACCTGTCCAATACAGTCCCAACAGTGAAGCATGGTGGTGGCAGCATCATGCTGTGGGGTGTTTTTCAGCTGCAGGGACAGGACGACTGGTTGCAATGGAGGGAAAGATGAATGCAGCCAAATACAGGGATATCCTGGACCAAAACCTTCTCCAGAGTGTTCAGGACCTCAGACTGGGCTGAAGGTTCACCTTCCAGCAAGACAATGACCCTAAACACACAGCTAAAATAACCAAGGAGTGTCTTCACAACAACTCTGTGACTGTTCTTGAATGTTCCAGCCAGAGCCCTGACTTAAACCCAATGGAGCATCTCTGGAGAGACCTGAAAATGGCTGTTCACCAACGTTTACCATCCAACCTGACAGAACTGGAGAGGATCTGAAGGAGGAATGACAGAGGATCCCAAATCCAGGAGTGAAAAACTTGTTGGATCTTTCCCAAAAAGACTCATCAAAAGGTGCTGCTACTAAATACTGAGCAAAGGGTCTGAATATTTAAGACCATGTGATATTTCACTTTTTCTTTTTTGAAGAAATTAGCAAAAATGTCAACATTTCTGTGTGTTTTTTGTCAATATGGGGGCTGTGTGTACAATAAAGAGGGAAAAAGAAGAGCTGAAATGATTTTAGCAAATGGCTGCAATATAACAAAGAGGGAAAAATTTAAGGGGGTCTGAATACTTTCCATACCCACCTTACAGTATGTAAAATTCGACCATAAATGGGCCCCATGGTTAATTTCCTGAATCAGTGACATGAATGTTGATGTGAAAGCTTCTCACTGGTTGATTTAGATTTCAACAGTGAAGTAATGAACACATACCAGGATCAAACTGAATGAGAGACGAAGGGCTTGTGAGGAAATCTCTTCCAGCAGCTGCAGTTTCTTCATTAACCTGACCAAAAATCCAAATACTGACACTGAGGCGAGAAGCTGCAGGAGTTTGTTCTTCAGTTTGAGTCAGGCCAACTCGATGGTACTTATACAAACCTTGATGGTGACAAAGGATGACTCTGCCAGGTGCCCCTTTCGAATGATGTCCATGGAGAAAGTTCCCTGCTGCTCGCATGCAAAAGAGTCTGCCTGAGAAAGTTCCACACTGGACCACATGAACTTGAGTCTGCAAACAAAAAGATGTTGGGTGATGGTTGAGCTGTTCACTGAGGAGAAAAGTAAAGAAACCAGTGGATGGTTTCTTCCTACATGTGGGAGGGTCCCATGTTGCCCAGAAGATCAGACACTCTGAACTCCAGGCTGTCTGAGAGAGACTCTGTGTTGGGATTGATGACATAAACTATACTTTTTTTATTCAGCTCTATTTGGGAGAAGCGCTGGGACACAAACCCCCCTAGTAAAGAGAAAAGAGATTTATTTTTTCCATTCCAACCAGAGTGGGTTTGGAGACAAAGCTTTATCCTGACCTGTAGTAACATTTTCCAGGTAACCAAAGTAGGGTTGTCGAATGATGGAATATACAACCTCTTCTTCTCTGCTCTCAGCATCCTCAGCCTTTAACTCCCGAGATGATACAAAGATCCCATATCGGCCATCAGTAAGGATTTCTGCTTTCCACAGAGGGAGCAGCCTCACCACTTCAGGAGCGGAATTATCCAAAGATTTGATCTGAAATAAAGAAAGAAGATGTCAACTGGAAGAAACAAAGAGTCCCAATTGTATTATTGTTGGTCATTGTCTATTATTATTTAAGGTGCAACTTAAACAGCTTCAGGAGAGGGAAAAGTTATAGTATTGCATGGAAGCTGCTATTTGATCTGCATCTTGCATTCAAGTAAAACATGTTACAAAATATGCAACTAAAGATCTGACTGTTGACTGTCTTTTATCTCAATGCTGTTCAAATGCTTTTACTTTGAAATGCATCAAAAAGAAGCACATGCAGCAGTTTGCTTAGAAAAGCTTTAATATTCTGAAGTTCCACTGAACCCCCTTTAATCTTGGGTGAGTAACTCTTATTGCTGTGATGGTATTTATGTCATGTATTGTCTTAGTGTGGGAGTCTGTGTATTCTTGGCATTTATCCTTAAGACCAGGCGTCCACATATGTGGACAACACATTTTACCACTGTAGTTACCATATGACCATGGAGGTTCAGAGGAAACAACATTAAATAAATATTTACTCATTAAACAAAAGTGTCATTCATTATTTAAATTTGGCATTAAAAATTAAGTGTCATTAAAAGTGTCAATATTTCATATTTATTTCATGATTTAATAAAATTCATGATCAAATGATACGGTGGCTGACTCAGTTACACAGTTCCAACAGTTTCACCCACAGATCAGAGGTGAATTTCTAATGAAGTCCTGCTGCTCTCCAGAAACTATGTCGTAGAAAACGATACTGTTTTTGTTTTTTTTTTATTTTAGCAAAAAACGACATAATCACACCTAAGTTTACCACTCGGTCCCTGAGGCTTTTATACGGGTTACCCTTTTGAAATGATTCTGTTTTTTCAGTTCTAATGTTACTGCCCACATCAGACATTAACCAGATCCTTTTAAAGGTGGACTTATTCATGCTTTATGAAGCATTCATGCTGCAAGAAACTAAAGATTTGCTGAATCACTAACTGGAGGTTCAGGACAATTTCTTAATCTTCTTCATTGGAGTTGGAAATTGGAAATGGTTTATTTCAAGCTATCAAAGCAAGAATAATGCAAAAACAAGAGAAACAACTGAGATTTACATCCATACAAAGATAAATCAAATATAGGATAATTAGTCTTTACAATTGATTGGAAAATATGAATAAGCCCACATACACTATTCAATTATTACTCTTAAGCATAAACATATTGGCTATTTTTCATACAGGACATGACATGGTGATACTATTATCTATTGATATTGTCAAACGGAGGTCAGTAGATTGCTTGAAAGTGAATGGGAGGAAGCAAACTTACATAACCCCACCCCTACTTTACTTACCATTTTCATTTTCTTTATCTAAATGATCAGTCTCTGGTCCTAACTTCTGATCAAAGATTTATACTTTACTAACACAGATTCAGGTCAATGAAAAATCATCAAGTATCAAGAAATCACACGTCAAAGATGAAGTATATGAAGATTATGTAGAAAGACAGCAATACTTTAGAAATCATTCCCAAAAATACCCAACTGTTTTTGGGGGTGTTCTGTAGAAATCCCTTTAAGGAAGGTACACTGAAAATATAAACAGCCAAGATGCAAAATGCTTGAACAATTTTACAAAGTTATTCATTCAGGAAAAATGTTGGCTCGGCTCTGTTTCTACAAAAGCCTGCTTGTGTTCAACCTGAGCGATTCAGGAAAAGCTCATCAGGTTTGTAAAGATGTCTGATGATTAATGTAAGGGAGTGAGGAGGCTTGCCTGGACTCACTCACCTGAACTGTAAAGAAAACAGGCTCTCTTTGCAACTGCCCATCCAACAGGAAGCCTCTGTTAGTGCTGTCAGAGGCTGTGAAGGCGAATCGATCGATCTGCGACGGCCCGCCATCGTGTGCATATACCAGCTCCAACTGGTTGATGTCTGCCTGGGTGAAGTTTGACCCAGCATCCAGGGTTTTACTAGATCGGAGAAGACGACCATACTTTGGAAGTTCTTTTAAAACAAAGGTCAGGTTGACGGGTGAAGTATCAGGGTCAGAAATGAAGAGGCTGTCAGGGCCCAGGAGCATGGCAGAACCCTGAGGGACTCTGAGGCCTTTGTTGTTGGTCAGAGCTGGCAGCACCCGGTCCACCATTTCCACCTGAAGCTCAAAACTTCCATTTTGGCTGGTTTTACCATTGCTCACAGCAAACCTGTTAACGCATGTAGAAGAAAAGATGTTACGTTACAACGATGCTCCGAAATCACAAAGTTCAATCAGATTATCTCAAGTCCACAGAGCCAGAAATGCTCCCTCTTAGAAACGGAACAGAAACTTTCTGCCCTCCAGCCCATAACCATGCATGCACGCTGCATGTAATAAACACTTCAGTTACTACCTGCATTCACAGAGAAATAACCCATTTCAATTATCAATACATGAAAGAAAAGGAAGCCTTGCTTTAGTCTTAGTATTGCTGCTGTGTTTTTCTCAGGGACGCCAAGCATCAGATGAAGATTTTTAAACTGGATTTCCAGTGAATCGTGAAGCGGAATTTTTTGTGTTCCAGCACTTTCTCTGAACCACTCCATAAAACAGGCTGTTGTTGGTAAAACATTCAAATAAAGAGTTCCAGAGAACATTTGCAGAAATGAAAAAGGCCTGTTTTTGGTTTCCTTTCCAGACTTAATTAAAAACATTTTTTGTTTGCTTCTTACTCTCCTTAAGGCTTGCTCTTTTTTTTTTCTGTTTCATTTTTCTGTGCTGGTTTGTGTCTTTGTTAGTCTTTACACCAAAATTCCGTTTGTTCAGGGTTGTTTTTAGCTTGTACTTCTTTAATCTGGCTCTTTCTGGACTGAGCCCGAAATGAACTAATCATCAGTCTGCATTATTTATTATGAATCTGACTGTTTGGTTTTAAAAACTTCTTCTTGGAAACATTTTGAGACTTAAAATCATCAACTAGAAAAAGCCGAACCGTCTCGCTTGTGAACTCACTGGAACGTCTCTGTTGTCTTGCTGGCTCGATTATCATGAACATAAGCAACAAGGTTTGCTGCTATGTCCATCTGGCTGAAGGTGGAGATGCTCAGTCCAGGATGTTTGATGTACTCAATGTGTCCATGAGCAGGAGGCTTGGTGATGACATACAGAAGCTCTTCTGGCTTGTCTGAGTCGTCGGTGGCCAACAGCATATCTGTGGTGAGAACCACGCGATCACCTCGGCTTAAAGTCGCCGGCCTCACAAAGATAGCAATGTTTCCTGAAAAATAAAGTAATATTTGATTCCAAAGACAGCTATGGTACATAATAAGTTGGGACAAAGACACTTTTACTTTATTTTTTTCCACAAGGCTCACTATTTGATTTAAACAAAAGACAAAAAATAAAACTAAAGCTTAATATGGCCTCTTGAAAACAGGCTCATCTCTAACTTTGTGGCTTTAAATAAACTTTCAAACAAACCATATTTGATGAACCTTTTACATATGTTTTAAGCTCTTAAAGCACGTTACTTTTTAGTGCGGCAGAAACAACATGGCGGAGTGCTCCAGTCAGCAGCACTGTCTGTCAGAACCAGATGGAGAGAAAACTATCAACAGTTTGGGCTCAAAGTATAGACTATTTTCCACTTCAAATCCTCAAGTTTAACTACAGCCATGTATCTACAACATATTAAGTCAGGGGTGGGCAAACTATGGCCCGTCATTTAATCTGGTCCGTCAGATGGGAATACATGTTATTGATATTCCTTATTCATGTTTTTTTTCCTGGTTATTTTGGCATCTCCCCAGAGGTTCTGCACCACACATTACTTGACCTTTAGATCAGGGGTGTCAGTATTCAGCCCTCGAGGGCCGGCTTCCTGCTGGTTTTTCAGAAATCCTGTCTCATCTGCTGAATACCTGGATCAGGTGTGTTCAGCCAATAAGGAGCTTCAATGGCAGGTTGGTTGGAAAAGGTGTGGGACACCGGGCCTCGAGGCCTGGCTACTGACACCCCTGGTTGAGATGCAGAAAGTTATCTGCATTCACGTGATGTTGAAAGATTTTTTGTTTTTCTGACGTTCGTGTGTTTTCAGAGTCATGAAGTCCTTTTTTTAATATCATTCTTTGAAGGACTTCAACTAATCGGCACTAAAATGAGAACAAAAGCCACGGTTTTGAAAAAAGATCTCCAAAATAATCTACATATAGATCAACACTGAAGCAGGTTTTCATCCAGATTCCACATTATGTCTTTCTCTTATGAAGTGGATTACCAAAACACTTCAAGAATCTGCACCTGGTCCGGCCCTACTTTAGATCCCTTTGAGTCCGTTTGCCCACCCCTGCATTGGGTCACCGTACCGATGACTTGGGCTTGCAGTACCTTTCTCCAGCTCTTTGACAGAAATGTGGAAGTGCTGTGGAGGGGATTGGTTTTTTCCATCTTGAAGGTGGAAAACAAAGAGATCCTGTGTTTTGGCGGAATGGGGGCCAACATGAATGTAGCGCAAGAGATTCATGTCCACTGATTCCTGAGTGCAGTTCCTCCCAGCTGTCAGTGTTTCCCACCTCTCATTTTCCTGAGACGAGTTTGATCAGAAACAGAAAAATGATCAATCAAAATACAAACATGCCATTGTGATTGTGGTTGATCATCTGGAACTTATTAGGTCTGAATGACCTAACCAGAAATCAACAGGACATATTTCAGTTTTATTACTTTGTAACATACCTAAGATGATGTGCACAAGTTGCAAATGACAACATGAAAGCAGTTATTTACCTGTTTATTACAGTTTTCTCAGTCACTTTGGTGCATTTCTCATAACAGAACAAACCTTGCACAATTCTTAGTGCAACCTCCACAACATTTATCCGTCTGGCACAACCTAGTAGCAGATTCATGTCCATTTCATCTAGTGGCGTATGCTTTTGGACTTGAAGCAGTTGAGGAAGTACAAGTTTCTGCAAATTGATCACTTTTGTCTTACTATTTTAGATCACTTTTGATCACTATTCACTTGCTTTTATCATGTCTGTCAAACTTAGGTATACTTCTACAGGCTGCATAGTCATTGTTCATACAGCTAATAACCTTCATTTCATTGCTTGTGTCGATGCACACAAAACTGTCCATTCTAAAAAGAAGAAATTGCATTAGAGAGAAGGCCAACATTGATGTCCCAGGCCAACAAGGAGGAAATATTACAATCTGTGCAGCCATTAGAAAACAGCGTAGACACCTATGCTACACATCTTGATCCATAGAATACACAACACCAGTTGACTTATTTGGATGCTCTTTAAATGGACACAATTCCTGAGAATGAAAGGGATGAGAATGGAGACAACCTGACAAAGTAGGTAGTAGGTCAGGCTAATGTAATCTTCCACCGCTCTGCTGTGGTCGGGCAGTGCTTTGCAGTACATGACAGGATGCTTGTGGAGAATCTTCCTTCCTGCTCTCCATTCCTAAATACATTCATTCATTCATTCATCTTCTGAACCCGCAGTCGGGGTCACGAGGGTTCTGGAGCCTAACCCGGAATCTTGTGGGCGAAGGCAGTTTACACACTCCTTCCTAAATCAAATTGAGGTGGTTTTCTCTTCCTGGAGGTGGAAGGAATCTGACCAGCATCCACATACCCAAACGACCCTGGTAGCAGCCATGGATGCAGCTTATGATGACATCACAGCAGAGTCCGGCAGAGGGTGGATTCCTAACTCAAGAAAATGCATTCCTCAGTGCAATGGCAAAGCTGATATTTGCTGTGATATAGATGAAAATATGTGGCCAGACAGACGGGAGAGTCTAGTTCTCTAGGATTGATTTGCAGCGCTCTCTGTTTTACACTATTTTCAGTTTTAAACTACCACAGTAAGTTTTACTGAGCCAAACGGAGTTGATTTTTGTTATAAAGGTTTTTTTCCAGATGGAAATATACAGAATAAAGTATATTTATAAAGTAGAAAGTGTCTGGATTTGTATTGCAGTTCCAGTTTTCAAAATGCCATGCATGGCATGTAGCACATATCACATGCATGGTTTACCACATGACATTGGGAAACCCATCCAGACTCTGTCTCAATGAAAAGATGCCCAAGCCTTTTGACCCGACTGTTCAAGGATGTCGGAGTCACAACTTGTCCTTTTGACGACACTGACACTTTTACTGACATAAATATTTGCTTTTGAAAATCAGATGATCCATTTTGATTAAGGGACTTGCTTTTGAAACATGAACTATGTACGAATGACTCTCCATTTTGAGAAAGTAACTTGTTTTTACAGGCTCTCTACCACATTTTGCAGTTTGCAGTAACTGTTTTGAGAAACGCCTTAGCAGTGCTGCAACCTTCAATACTGTTGTGAGAAATGCACTAAAACAACTGAGAAAAACTGTAATGCAACCTCTTTTACTGCATAACAACATAGCAGAAATCATGGGAGATCGTACATAATATTCCATGAACAGAACTTTAGGCAAGCATACCACAATAGTTAAAAACTGAACGTTGTCTACAGCTTTTATGATGTTTTATGGCTTCATCCTCCTTTGACTTTGTTCATTTGAGGTTTTATTTCTTTAATATCACAGCATTAAACTGTGAACAACTGTGCACAAAGACAAACACATTTCAATGTAGTATTTTTGAGGCACATTTTCAAATGGACCAGCCTACTTACTGATTTGCAGGTATGAACACAGAACTGAATTGTCTGAGAGATTTTACAAAACAAAAAGCAAAGTGAGAAGTTTGCTTTTCAGAGTGAAACATCACTGACTCTATTGTGAAAAAGGTCACCAGCTTTTAAACAGCGATCGATAAGAAATATTTGTTGTTGTTTTTATATCTTGTTCAAAATGAAGATAATGATTAGTGCATTGCTTATGTGCTTTCAGAAAAATGTGAGTTGGAACACTAGATTCCTGCTATAACTATAACCAGCTACACCCAACAGTGGCAGGGACAGGCTCTAGCAACCCTGTGACCCCAAAAAGATCAAGCAGGTTTGGAAAATAGACGATGGATAGAAACCAATTGTTTTGTGGATGATGTAAAACTTGCATCACTAAAAACTGAGTGAATTGAAAACAGCTTTTGGGGTAAACTCTTCTTTACTGCATAGAAGAATGTAAGACTAATTTATAATGGGCTAGTCCCATTAACACTGTTAGCAGCAGCATGACTCACAATGCTTTTATTTGTTTGAGGCTCTGTGATTGGCCAGATCAAGTCATCTTTATCTTCAGTTTACAAAGTATTTTTCAAGTATGTTGTTTTAATTTCTAGTATCTTCTGTCTAACTTGCTAAATCAAGTACTGAACACAAGTTCATTTGGAATCCTGGTTTTATTTACTGACGGTTGTCATTTAAATAATGTTTAGTACTTTAATAATACTCCTATGATTCTCTTTAGTTGAACCTCTGTCAGGTTTTCACAAAGACTAGAGAGGTGCAATGGCTTTCATCATTAGACGGGTGCAGCTCAGGACCAACCTTCAGCTGAAGCATTCCTTGGTTGGGAACGCTCTCAAATATGAAAAAGACCTCAGAGGAGGGGGAGTCTCCGTCCTGCGCCAACAACGTAACACTGGAAATGATCCTGGCCTGTCCTGGCTCCACCTCCAGCCCATTGTTTCTGAGAATCATTGACAGTTCACTTTTCCTCACAGGTCACTCTCATCTTATGGATACCTTCAAAGGACAAGTTGATAGACCAACCTGATGATTCGAGGCACTTCGTCGTTCACTGGCAGCACTTCAACCATCACCTGTTTGTCTACCTGGTGTTTGCCGTCAGTCAGCAGGATGGAAAAGCTGTCCTGCATGTTCTCAGAGTCATCATGTGTGTACATCACAGCCATGCCTAAACTCATTAAGGGGCAGACGTTAGGAAAAGCGTTTCAGTCATTCAGTGTGGACTTTTTAGCAACCAGAGAAAAAAAGATCATTTCTTTTTTTAAGAAGGTGTAAGTGTACAGTAGGTACGGAAAGTATTCAGACCCTCTTAAATGTTTCACTCAGTTATATTGCAGCCATTTGCTAAAATCATTTAAGTTCATTTATTTCCTCTTTAATTTACACACATTAATGTCCCAAAGCTCAGAGACTCGATGTTTATACCTGTGACTCCATGACATATTTTTGACAGCAGTTTAACTGGAGTCGTATTCCAAACAAACATGTATTTGAGATGGAGAAAAGGGATGGTGTCATTATGTTATCTACGATCATGTCATGTGTCTTTTCCATTTTTGTCAGTCTCTTCGTCGTCTTCTCTGACCCTAAACAGTTGCATCAGATGGTTGCGCTTTCTGAGTCTGCTTCTTCTGGAGTTTTTTCCTTAGAGGAGTTTTTCAAACCACTGTCACCTGTTGCTTGCTCAATCTGGGGATTATATTGAATTTGTAATGAGTTGTTTAACTGTCAGTCAATTAAGGTAACTTGGTCATTTTGAAATGATCTGAACAACATTACATAACAATTGTCACTAATAAAGCTACATGTTGACATTATTTCATTTTTATTTTGTGAAACTCTTTGGGGAAAACTTGGTTTAACTTGGACCTTTACTGAAAGACTCAATTGAAACTGTAACATATAACATGAGAAACAAGCATTCCACATTTACCAATAAATTCAGATGCATGAGGGCCCTCAAGAACTACTGAAAACTTCAAGAAGAAAGAGTACCATGATTGAGATCTTCCATAGTAAAGCCGACAACATGGGATGGATTGTCTTCGTGTCTTTTGGTAATCTTTCCATCCTTATGAGTGATGATACTGCCGTGTTGAGGTGGTGTAACCACTGTAAAAAGCAGGAGATTCTTGGGGACATCCAAATCCGTTGTATGCAGCACCAACTGCTTCATTCCTCCCTCTGGTACCTCATCACACAGGGAAGTCGGTCAGTTTATTTCTAAATCCTGGAAACAAACCTGACAGGAACGTCTGATTGCTTAAGACTATTGTGAGTAGAAAGTCAATAAAAACTCACTGTGATGTTGTAGACCACAATTTCTGGGATTTCATCGTTTGTTGGATTAATTATAACGTGGAAGGGGATGTTGGCTGAGCTGCGTGTGCCATCTGATACAAGGAGCATGAACTGGTCCGCTGTGGGCTCCATCCTCTGGTGTTTGGACTGTACATAATTAATATGACCCTCAATGACATCCTTGTATGAAAAAGATTCTGCAGAAAAGGAGGAAATCTCAAACAACAGCTTCTTCTGTCATTTGACAACAGTATATACATTTGTGTCCACTCTTTCTGTTAGCTTTGTGTAGCAAAAATCAGGGATTGTTGGGTCTTTTAATATTAGATTATTGGACTTTAGACAAACAACAAAATAAAAGCTCAGTCCATAACAAGATATATTGAACCAGAATAAAACCACATTGAGAAATAAATTGGCAATTTCCAAGAACTACCTGACAGCTGTCACAAGCGTCAACAGCAGCCAGGTACTTTTGGAGTCTGAAAAAGCATGGCTGAAGCTCACGTCGGCGCCCCCAAAGGACATCACAAGACTTTTGAGGCAATCTCAAACCAGAGCTTTGGTTTAAATGTTTACGTCATGTTTGAGGAAAAAGCTAACTCACTTTTGCAACAACTTTACTTCTCTGACCACTTTTGGGGCATGATGGGGGAGTGTTAATAATCTTCACAGAACATCTTGCTGTCAGTGACAATGTTTACTGAGCATGAAAACCGTTTTTACAATGAAGCGCTCATTTAAACTAAGGTATAAATGATTTGCTGACATGTGTTACAGCAAAATAAAATATTCCCTTTAAATGATATATACTTGTGCAGGGCTTTTTTACCTTCATTGAAGGCCTAAAACACTTTATAGTCATTAAACCAGCCATTCACCCATTCACAAACAGATGGCGGTTCTGCTGGCGCCAACCTTCCACCAGAGGCAATGTGGGGTTCCGTGTCTTGCCCAAGGACACTTTGACACATGGGCGGGCAGAATGGATATTGAACCTGTAATCTTCTGATCAGAGGACAACCACCCTACCACTGCACCATGGTCGCCCTTTAAATGTCACCTTAATGTGGTACATTAAATGAAAAGGGCAAACGCCAAGATTATTTATTCTGCCCATTTTTATGGCATTTTAAGTTAGAATATACCTTTTTAGTTTGTCTGCAAGTGAAACTATGAAACGTATTAGCAAGTTTGTCAGAACCATTGTGCAGTCCTCTTTCTCTCCCAGCACTTGCTGTAATTGGTAAAATAGGAGTTTCCATCCCAGCTGCCTACACAAGGTATAGTTTATAGGAACGTAGTCCAGAGAAGGGTAGCACAAGGCTGTGTCTATTTCAGGATGAGCTTCTTTAAGGAAAAGATTGGAACACTGACAGGCATGTAAACACAGTCAGCCTTGAGCTCCTATTTTACATAAGATTCTGAAGTCGAATGATGTGCTATGAAGCTAAAGTCTAGTTTTGTCATGAATTGTGGAGATGACTGTTCAGTGTGAATGATGAACAGCAGTGCTATTAATGCCAATGTGCTTATTTTTTAACGACAAAATAACAATAATAATTAATTGTGTTCATCCAAACTCAAACAAACGTGCACACACAACAAACAAGGGAGCAGCTTTTTTATATTCTCACCTATACTTATGCCTGTGTTGCTTTTTTCAAAGCCAGGGCTGGGGAGAACATTTTCTATGTACCCAAAGTGGGGAAGAGAAACAAGACGGATTGTCAGTTTGTCTTCCAATGTGTCCATGTCAGAGGCCTTTAAATGTAAAGTGGTTATAGAGCCCCTTCCACCCTCATCTACCATGAAAATGGCCCCTGTAAACAAGAAGAAAGACAAAAGAGATTTTTACCATAAAGACATTTAACTTGAGAATGTATACATTGTGCTTGTATGTTTGGATCACCTGTTGCTAAGGAAGGGGATTGGTTATCAACTGGAAACACTGTGATGTGGAGGTCATACAGGGGCAGATTGCCCCTCAGCTGAGTCGTGCCTTTGCTCTTGATGGTATTCAGTCCACTGCAGCATGAAGCAGAGCTCTCTGTCTCTTCATCAGAAATGACAACAGTGATGGTGTCGTGACGTGGAGTGAGCCCAATCTCTAGTCCTGCAAACACATCATAAGAAGCCCTTTTGGAGATAACAGCAACATCGACAGACGGTGTTGTACCTGACTGGCTGAATACAACCAGTTATCAGTCGTTGAAACACCCTTCCATTGAATTGTGTATGGATGAGAAATGCATCACTTTTAACAGCTCGACTTGTGCTGTCATTGTATGATGTGCAGTTTTTTACCTGTGTGTCTGTATGATATGATCCCTGCTGTGATGTCTGCTTGGATGAAGCGATCGACCACAACACCACTTCGCAGCACCACACCATGATAAGGCTGCCGAGCAATCAAAACTGTCAGGCTGCTGCTGTCGCTGTCAGGATCAGTAGCATAAACATACTCTGCTGTGATGAAAATTTCCTCTCCTTCTGCACATTGAAGAACTGGTTTTAAGCCAGCAACTATTACGGGGATCTCATCATTGATGGGCGTCACCTAACAGAAACAAAGAAATCAAAGTTTGATTGAAAAAAGCCCATTTAGATGTAACGTCTTTTATATGTACATATACCTTTACTTGAAGAGTAAACGTGGCTGAATTGGTGCCATCTGTTGCAGCAAACTGAATGGTGTCCTCTGTAGTTTCAGAGCCATCATGAGTGTAGCTGTAATAACAAAGAGTAGTAAAGATTTACCCACAGGCGTACTTCTCATGGTACTAAAGCAGCATCTAGAGCCAACTCTTTGGAAAACTGGCACACAAAAAGCTTGAAGTTATCATTTTTAAATCCAAACTGATAAGCAACATAATGAAATACTTTGCACAACAATGTATAACTCTAAAACAGAAGGGATGGTAGTCATCTCAATAAATCGAAAGCTATTTTTTAAACCATTAATGTGCCTATAATCCAAATTGTTTCAAGAAATGTATTCAATAAAAGTAGATCAGCATTAGCTTCAAAAGAAAGCATTAATAAATGGTGTGTTGTTAGATTCTCCTGCCTCAGCACATCAACCATCTTGATGTATGAAGGAGTAAACTGGACGTCTGACCTAACTTGAAAACTTTTCAGTTGTTGGAGGGTGAAAGTCTGGTAGGGCGCGAGTGGACGGTTGTTGAGCTGCAAAACTCCATGTTTTGGTTCCCTCTGTAGCTGCACCTGCAACAGTTCTTCAACAGAGTCCACATCTGACAGCAGCAAGTGCTCAGGGCCCAGCCAGCACTGTCCACCCTCATCTACAGTCAGAAGGCCAGTGACAGCCTGAAACCCACACATGGGAAACCCACACATACAAGTGAGAATCATAGTGTTATACAGTAAGTGATAAGCTGAAGGAATTTGATGATTGTGTTGATCACCTGTGGTGGCTGGTTGTCAACTGGCATCACGGTGATGTTAAAACAGATCCCTGGAACTGTTCGACCCAAGTGGTTGGTTACAGACAGAATAAACTGGATATGCTGAGCATGAGGACCAATATCTGTGATTGGAGGCATGTAGGCGACTTTCATGAAGTTCACTGCATGCTAAAACCAAACACAGTCCCAAATTAGTTTTAGGAGAACTAGAAAAGACATTTTAAATGATATTAGATGTAGTCTAAAAGCAGCACCTGAGTGAAAAGCCTCAGGGCTGGTGCACTGGGGTCTTTGGTGAATGAGGGTACGCTGTCAACCAGGAACAACCTCCCTGCATCTGGACTGCTGCTCCTGAAAAAAACAGACATTAGACAATGTGTCTTCGCTTTGAGCATATCGTGTGGACGTAAACTCACTTCTGGGGACCAGTGTAGAATAGTGGAGTAGTGACCCTGTAAGTCAGCTCACTTTCTGGGGACTCCACGTCTACAAAATGAAGGTTCTGTTGCGTGATCCGGACCACGTCTGATTCTTTAACCACAAGACATCGACTAGAACCAGGAACTTCCTTCGGGGGCTGATCTGGCACAGGTTCAATGTGGATCATCACCACCTGAGGATAAAGACACGAATCATTCACACAAAAAAAAATCTTTAATGGTAACCAAGTGGTAACAGGTCGATTTAGTTACTAGACCAGGGGTCACCAGCCCTGTTTCTCCAGGGTTACGGCCCTGCTTATTTTGCAGCTAACCCTGCTTCAGTAATTGCTGGATCAGGTGTGTTCAGTCATTCAGAAACTGGGCTGATTCAATCCAGCTAATCGGCATCTTCTGAAACAAGGTTAGCTGCAAAACAAGCAGGGCGATAGCCTTCGAGGAACAGGGCTGGTGACCCCTGTACTGGACCTTATGGTGAAAGAAAAACAATAATATGTGGGTGTCTGAGCAGTTGAGTACATTCCACTTTGGACAACAGAGGGCCTAGTTTAACTTATCAGATAGCGCCAATGTCACATCCTGGGTGCAGGTATTTATGGGAAGATCCCCCCAAAAAAGAGAAAAGGAGGTAGACCTTCATTAAAGGCCCAAAGTGCTTTATAGTCATTAAACCAGCCATTCACCCATTCACACACTGATGGCGGCTCCGCTGCTGAACACTGGTGCCAACCCTCCAACAGAGGCAATGTGGGGTTCAGTGTCTTGCCCAAGGACACTTTGATACATGGGCGGACAAGTTGGGAACTGAACCTGCATCCACCCTACCGCTGCACCACAGCCGCCCCCAAACAAAGAAAGATGCATTTTTATTGCCTGAAATAGACAAGAGCTTTGATGCTTTAAAAGGGGCCAAATACTTCTCCACAATCGACCTTGAAAGTCATTATCATCAGGTTGTGATGGAGGAGAGTGATGGGTACTAAACTGCTTTCACAGTGTGTGTAATGGTCCTGCAACTGCCCAACGACTAATACAGGCAACTATGAAAGACTTGGTTTTTGACATTATGCTAGTATATCTTGATGATATTCTGGTGTACTCCTTCACATTCAAGTCCCATGTAGAATGATTGGAAACAGTATTCAAGCGTCTAAAGCACACTGATTTGAAAGTGAATTTGGGAAAAAGTCATTTTTTCAGAAGGAGGTAAAGTTGCTACGCAGCTAGATTTCTGCACATGGAATTAGAACAGATCCCTCAGAGGTGGAAGCCATTAAGAAGTGGCCAATGCCTTCTACCATGAAGGAGTTGTAAACATTTGGGCTTCTGCAGTTATTATATGAGATATGCTGAAGGATAATCCAAAATTGTAGCCCCTTTGCAAGATGTGATAAACCACTGCAAAATCACAAGCCTTTCAGGCAAGGCAAGACGAGATATAACGGCATTGTGGACTCAAGACTGTCAAAAATCATTTGAGCAGTTAAAATAAACGCTGACAACGCTGTGTTAGCATACAGAGATTTCACAAGCCCCTTTTTTTTAAAGTAGCATTGGTCTCTGAGCTTTACCCCCCAGCAGCAGGGTAACAGCAAAGGTGTGACTGTGTAACGCGGTGAACTGTGCTTTTTGTTTATTCTAGTTTGTGCTTGATGTTCTGGACGGCCCCTGAATGGGTCACCTCATTGCCGCTGGATTGGACACAGGTGTGCAGTGGGGGGCGTGCCCAATTGGAGATTTCTTAAAGAACAGCAGAAAATGACAAAGTGGGGGGGGTTTGGAGCGAGAAAATGGCAAGGGGATTTTTCCTATTGCTGTCAACCGTTGTCAGATAAACATAGAAGGCTGAACAGAGGAAGCAAACGCCAGACCGACGGCGAAAGGATGCGCGGAAAAAAGCAAAGCCAACCGAAGCAGAGTAAAACCATTCAAGGTGAAGCGGTTCCAGAACCAGAGGAGCAGCCGAGCCAGGAGCCAGGAGCCAGGAGCCAGGAGCCAGGAGCCAGGAGCCAGGAGCCAGGAGCCAGGAGCCAGGAGCCAGGAGCCAGGAGCCAAAAGCCAGGAGCCAGGAGCCAGGCAGGGGGGGAAGTGACAGACAAGCAGCAGAGGGGTGCGGTCACGACGCCCCCCTTATGAAAATTAATATTCATGACCTCATGAAAGCTAAGTACCCCTCTGACACTTCTTATCTTATAGTTAACCTAGGAGGGATTGTTTTATCACCAGAGCTTTTTAATTTCATGTGTTTAGCTATTATTTTACTAATTGTGTGTTTTTATATTGGATTTTACAAAGCCTGGTGTTTTAGCCTCATGAACTCATGGGGTATTTTAACTTTTTAATGGAGGCTCCTGGCTCCAATGAATAGACTGACAGTGGAGATAAAGCCAACTCCACAAAGACAATAGACTTTTTAAACCCCCCTTGAACTGTGGTCCCAGATGTCTAGTCTAGTCATATCAAAGAGAGAGAAGGATTATTGTACTGAGCTGTTGAGGACGCCCACTTTAGATCTAGTTTTAAATTGCATCCAACTATTTGCAGAGGAAGATCATGGAGAGTGTACATGATTTTATGGGACATCAAGGTACTGAATGAACTCCGCCTTTGCTGAGACAAAGAGTATTTTGGGCTGGTATGCACAAGGATGCTTAAACTTAGAATTAGGACTGTCAGAGGTGTATTTTAGCCAAAATGCTACACCCCCAAATTCACCCATCAATTAAGCATTTTCTTGCATCCAGGCCGCTAGAAGTAGTAACAGTTGAATTCACAAAGCTGGAGCCGACCACAGATGGCAGAGAAAATGTTTTGGTCATCACACCATGTGAGAGGTTCAAGTGCACTACATGACTTGTTGCGCACCCTGCCAGTTGACAGAAAGAGACACTGACCTAAACATTTACCTGAACTGGTCTACACCTACAAGGTGACTCTACATGCAACTACAGGTTACTCTCCATTTTGCTCATTATGGGGTTGAACCACATCTTCCCATTGATGCACTTTTAGCAACCAAACCAGCTTTGAGTTTCAAACCAGAAACTCAAAGCGTGACTGGCTTGTGGTCCATCAAGGAAGGCTACATGATGCACATGAATGAGTTAAGATACGCAGAGAATCAAAGCATCTGGAAGCCTGGCTTTTCACACCTGAGAAGTACACCTTGTCATGAAAAAGTGTACTGTCCAGTGATAGAAATATGTTTTTGGTTTAAATCGCTTTTTCATAGAAAGCGGAGTATTTGATTGAAAGTGCGGCCCGTTGTCAAAGTAAAACAAGAAGGAGTCGCTGGGCTGGCAGACCTCAAATGCAGTGACAAAGGAAAGCAGTTTATGTGGATCATCACAATCGGTTCAAAGCATTAGTTCAGAGAGAATGTTCACCTCTTACTACTTGTTTTTGTCCACAAGATGAAGCAGAAGTTTGGTTTTAAAGAAGCCTGCGCGGTGATAAAGAATATTTGGGCTACATGACCAGAACTTCTTTTTTAGATGTGCGACAACACCCAGCCCCCCCCATGAACGCCACCTTAACGTGGTGGAGGGGTTCGAGTGCTCCAGTGGTCTCAGGAGCTAAGCTGTCTGGGGCTTTCACGCCTGTTAGAGTCTCCCATGGCGCCCACCACCTGGAGGAGAGAGAGCTCAGCTCGATGGGCTTTCTTTAGAGCCCCCAGCTTAGCCACCAAGTGTTGGAGTTCATCCCGGAGGACGAGAGTCATGTCCCTTCACCTTCAGAAGGGGGACAGGCCTCTGACTGTGGTTTACGGGCTGAACGGCAGTTTGGAGTACCCGGCTTTCTGGTGGCTCTCGAAGGGGTATTGGAAAGCGCCCCAACGGGGGCCTCCATCATCCTCCAGACGTTAAAGTCTTTACAGTTTTTTCAGAGCTCTGCTTATCTTAGTGTTGATGTGTTTTGTGAACACAGAATACATTTCTGGGTTATCTGAGTTACCACTTCACAAATTAAAACATGTTGCACAATTAAAATGAAGGAAAAAGTTCTCTTTTGCCTTTTTTTTATACTATCATATAAAATGTACCTTGTAAAACATTGTGATTAATCACTATCCAAAAGTGTTATTCATCTGAATAATTTTCTTAATCAATTGACTGAACACTAGTCAAATGTTAAAATGTTTCTTAAGTCAGTTCAAAACTTTACTTGACATAACTTACATAACAAATTCTTACAAACTTGTGTGTCATTAAATCCAGCTTCATAAAAGACAGAATAAATGCCCAATCTAAAATATCCTCAGGTTTTTGTAGAGTCAGAGTGAATGGAATGCAGTTGGACATCTGTCAATCATCCATCTAGACGTGCGACTGGGAGGTTACGAAGCACCATCAAAAATGTGTTTATCCTAGTGTACATTTACAAAGTTACTTACCTGAGGCTCGGACAAGTTGGGGGGATCATGGAAATCAGACAGCACCACTTCAAAGGAATCATCAAACACCTCATTTCCAAAGTGTCTATAGTAGACTATGGACTGAGATAGGTCCTTCTGGAGGAAGTGTCTGACTGCATAACCTGAACCAAAAAGGACAGAATGTAGAGCAAAAAACTCTGACAGAAATATTCACAATCAAGAAAACTTGAATTGCCTGACCTGGCTGCCCAGGTCCAGGGATTTTCATGACCTCTCCTGCCTGGGGGAGGTGGGTGATGTTAAAGAGTATGTAATCATCACTAGAGTCCATGTCTGATGCCTGGAGGGTGGACCCTCTCACGAGTGCTGTCTGGCCCTCAGTGACCTTCAGCAGCATGTTGGATATGAGGAAAGGAGGACTGTCGTCTTTGGGTAAGATCTTGATGGGAAACTTGTGTCGGGTCTGATGATGACCGTCAGTGATGCGGAAGATGATGAAGTCCTTACTGGAGTCACTGTCATCATGGTGATAGTGAACAACTCCAGCTTTAATGTCACTGACAGTGAACATGAAGCCCTTTCCACCTGCGGTTGACATCATAGTTTCTTCTCAAATGTGTTACTTTTCTTGTAGCACATGTTGTATCTGAAGTACAAATATGTGTGGACAGAAAGTGAAATGTCCTTTTGTTAGCATATTGTTGACTCTGTACCTCTTACAGTCAGCCGACCGTGTTGCAAACCGTCCACTGTGATGATTCGAACAGCGTTCAGATCGTCATTATCCACAATCTGCAGCCTATCCCAAATTATTGGACGAGACTGACCCTCCAACAGACTGAGACCTGACGAACAGATTATCATGAAAATACAGAAAGGTTTGCTTGACTTGGCAAACTTTTTTTTTTTTTTTTTTTTGCCACAAGAAAACATTGTAAGTTATTCTAAAATGTCTAATAAGGCTTCCTCTTTTCTAAAGCCTGCAGCTAATACCAAAGTAGACGTGAGACTTTGAACTCCATCTAAGTAGTTTTGGGGTTTGCCTTTACTTAAAACATTTGCATTTATTTTACCAATACGAATAATTTCATATTAAGGTAATCCAGGAACAAGGAGTGTTCCATAATAGAACCAAAAACATACCCATGTTCCAGGAGACTCTGGGTGCATTTGTATCTGCGTTTCTCACAGAGATGTGAATGGTCATTGACTGGCTTTTCTCAAAGTAAAAATCATAGACTTCCACCTCTACCTGCAGGAAACATACTTAGTCAGGTAAAAGATACACATATGTGCAAAGTTTTAGAAATTAGAACAAAGCAAAGAGATCTGCCACCTCATAAGTCCTACGCTGAGCATGTGAGGAATTTGGAGGCTGATATCCGATGAGCATCTCATTGAGGTCAAGCCAGGTGAAGGAGGAAACTACACGCGTGTGGTCTGACAGATGGGTGAGGAAGCCTTCCTCTGGGGCTTTGGTGATGTTGAAGACTAAAAGATGTTGAGGAGTTTCCTCATCTTCAGCATTTACTGTAGCTGTGGAGAGCGGTGTGAGAACAAACTGGTCTACTTCCAGGATGTACATGGACATGAAAGATGGTTTGGGAGGCTGGTTGGGTATTGCACCAACAATCCACACAGGGATCCAAGCCTGCTCAGACTGCAAAACAATACAAAAACAACATTCATAATATTCAGCAACTTTTCATAATCACATCTAGAAAGGGTACTAAAATATTATAAGTGTCACATGTGTAAACCTATGGTTAGATGAAACAATTCTTCTTTAAAAATGAAATTACAAAATTATCCAAAATATCACACAAAGAAAATTACTTTAACAGAAAACACAAAACTGTTTTAAAGGGGCTCAACAGTGAATTGATCAATCTATCGATTTTTATTCCTATGCCTACGATCTAACCAGATCGATCTGTCTGAGGCAAGTTGGTAATTAAATTGTCCTAAACCATTATATTATCATTTCACGATTAAATCAAATGATTATCAATATTAGAAAATACCATTTGGATTCAGGTATAGTGGTTTTATTTTACTAAAACATAAAATAACCAAATGGATCACTGCAGACAAACACATGAGATGCAGCAGAAACTGATCAACCATCATCCCAGTCCGATGTGTGGAAACACTTTGAATTTACAAAATCATGTGACCATACAGTGGTGCTAGAATGTTCTAATAATGTTCCTTTGGATTATTCTGATGTGGAAAAACAACAGTGGAATGAACTTTATCAAACTCAAATGTGAATGGATTTGACATTCATTCTTGTTTACTTGTTTGTTTGTACACAGATTTATTTACACTTGAAGAAACACAAGAATTTGGAAACTACAATGTTCAGTAGCAGGAATTTATCTCTGAGTCTCACTGTTGAAGTTCTGGATAAAGGTGTCCTGGATCCAAATTATGTCAGTGAATCAGATCAAATTGGATCATTCACAATGAACCAGCATTGTACCATCAATCACATATTATGATATGACGTGAATAGTTGTTAAAATGAATGATTACACCCCTATCGTTTAATGTAATTGTAATTGTAAATTACCTTATAAATGCTGCCACTCCTGGTGTCCTTCAGGTCCAATCTGATTGCAATAAAGTCTACATCTGGAGATGGAGGGTCTGTGTGCTGATACCTAAGTCCCATCTCCAGGAAGTCACGGCAGGAAACTTTGGTGAACTTCACCAGTTTCAGACCCTTCAAACAGCTTTCAGATTTACAAGTCGCTCTAGCTTTATTATCTGGTTAAAGAAGCCACAAAAAAAATGTTTCATTCTTAGTCCATTAGTTCAGATATGGATTCAATAATGATGTTTTCAGAGTTTAAATATTATTTTGAATGTGTGTTGATACCCAGCTGCTGCCGCAGGTGAATGAAGCTCTCCGGCTCATCCCCTCTTGTCGTGGCTTTCTCTGGCACTCCTGTGACAAGTTGGCCGTGGGCAGGTAGGTGGATGTCATGGATGCTGATGTGGATGCTACACTCCAGGTTAGATCTGCCCTCATAGTGGAAAGACACCACATTCCCATCGACAGCATCAGAAAGGCCATAGAACTCAGGGACCTCCAGGGATTTGGGCCCTAGTTTTATTATGCTGCAGTCAGGATCCGTTATTTCCACAAGGAGAGAAAACACTTCCACGTATGTCTCTGTCTCTGTGAAGCTGGCCAAGAACACATTAAAGACACATACAAATACAGACAAGAAAGATACAAGTTAAATCTGTGTGTTTCTGTGCCAAATTACATGAATTTTTAGGCTTTTACACATGTCTAATGTTGATTTTTAAGGTGCATTCACAGCAAACGCGATTCGTGCTCTTGCTGCGCGGAGAATTCGCTGCTCGCCGTGTGGACAAAAATGTGTTCCCTAAACCCGCCACCTCGTTCACGTGGGAGAAGCTAGCTGCTAATGTTTTTAGCCTCATTGCTACATGGAGCTGCGTCTGTTTATCTCATTTACAATGCATGGGAGACATGTATGATGTCTAGAGATCAGGTTTACTTATTTCAGAGTTCTACAAAAACATCAGTGATCACATCTCCATGTTTGGGTTCATAAGAACATTTAGTTTCCCTTTAGTTCCAGTGAGTTTCTCTCCTGCTGCTGTGTCTGATTGATGGTCACTTCTGCTGTGTTTCCGTCTCTCTCTGACTGAATTCAAATGCTTACTGTCGTGCATTAACCTGAGAGAACAAAAATAAAAACAGGAATAAAATGAGAGGACCTTTTTTTTATTATTGTCTCAATAAAAATCAGAAAACTTCCTAAAGTTCTGTAGGTCTGAGCAGACTGCTTTCCATCCAGCAGCGCCTCTCTGTCTGGTCGCTAGCTCCTCTACCAGGAGCCGGCTGCTCAATTCGTACCACATCGCATAATTCACACTGTTTGCAAACTTCCGCACTGTATCGGCAGCTCAATTCACGCTGCAGAACCTCAATTCGCGTCTAAACCATTGACCGTACATTGAATCTGGCCGCCTCTGCCGTGCGAATCGTGTTTGGTGTGTAGGCACCTTTAGTGTTGTACCTATACAGACGAAGTTTGACTGTATCCTCCTGTAATAATGGACAGCCATTATGGACATACTTCACCTCATCAGTCAGAAAACGACACTCAAACACCTGCAGAAGTTAGAAATACAGATAATGAACAATGATGTCCGTCACACGCTGTCTACATCAAGAGCAGACATGTCTTTTAAACTCATGTTTCTCTACAGTTTTCACTGTAAGGACAGCAAACCATCACATCTTTTAAATAATAACGTAAAATTTGTTTTTACATTCACTGATTTCAACTTTCCTTAACCACAAATATCATTCAACAGGAACTCAATGCACTTAAGAAAAGACATGTTGAAAAATCCCATTCAAGCTTGTTAGCAGTTTCATTGTTCTTGATGCAGTGAAAATGACAGTTCAATTTCATTTTCAAGTTGTTGAAGTCAATCAGGCCTTTAAACTGATGATGATTTAAACTACTTTGAAGGCAGTGGAGAAGTTCAAACATGGCAGGATGTTTTCAGGTTGTTCACACTAAACTCTGAGCATTCTGAGAGTTGCAACAGAAAGTGATGCTCATCATTTGATATCGTTTTTAGCTGTGAATTCCAACAAGGGATTCTTGCAGCTCCTGAACTCGGCCTACTCTGCGTACTCACAATAAGTCAAACGTAGAAATGTCTTCTGGGTTTATTACTTCACCTTTTTTGTTTTAAGACTGAGGAAAGACTACATTTTCTAACACACCAACTGTCTAAGACGCTAAGACTCTAAGTGATGTGAGCGCCCTCTGCTGGGCTTGTGCAGACTTGATGGGAAATCCATCCATCCATCCATTTTCTAAAGCTGTTTTGTTCTTTTCGGGGTCACCAGGCTGCCGGAGCCTAACACGGTCACTTGTGGGAAAAGGTAGGGTACACCCCGGACAGGTCACCAGTCTGCCGCAGGTCAGATGAGAAATCCTTTCATTTTAATTCCACTGCATGTTGCTGTAACAACAAGATCCAGTAACTGCAAGTTTTATTTGTTGTTGTTTAAGTTTGTTTTTCATAACTAAATGTTTGATTTTTTCCCACTTAGTTTAATGTGCATTCTGGGTAAATGTGAATTTGGTCCATCTAGAGACAATCATTTTTAAATTAATGAGATTTCCCTTTGTGTTTCTTCACATTGTACTGGTGTACATTTACCCATTCCTTTAGTTTGATTTTTGAACACTGGAGCTAACTGGCTTTTGTTTCAGTGGAGCCAGAGAAGAAGTTTAATCTCATTTTTACCTTGACACAAAGCAGAGCGCACATTGTTATGTAGTCATTGTTATACCAAAAATGCGATAAGCTTTTTTTTCGTGAATAATCCATGATATGTTTAAGGTTTGCTGTGTCATTTGAATTAACCATAACATAGATGAAGAATCACTGAGGAGAACTTTGTCTTTACCTGAGGCAGGAGTTTTCCTACTCGTTGGGTTACTGGCTCAGTCAGCACTACTTCCACCTTACATGAATTCTTCTCAGTGGAAATGTGGAACTGTAGGTCACTCTCCTTGAGGTAAGCTGTTTGACCTCGCATCACCTTTAAACCCTTGTTGACTTTTACAAGGGAAGCACGACTTGAGCAGGTTAATCCGAGCAGAGGCACCAGAAGTAACATCAAGGCCAGCGTTTGACCCGCTGAACCCATTGCTGTCCGTCACAAGCCCACGTCCTGGTCATGTAGGTTTACTGTTGAAGAGCTAAGCTTCATGAAGATGTGGATCCGGTGGTTAACATAGTCCTCCAAGAGCTGAGAAGAAAATTAAAACAATTCAAATTATTCCATTTTGTTTGTGGGGAAAGTGTCATCTTGCAAATGAGGAAAGTGTTACATCCAAAACTGCTACAGCTTCTGTCCAGGTGAAGCATAATAAGTGAGATTATTTGTGAGAGGATTATTTTTGAGTTAAAGGGAACTCGACTTAAAGACCTCCTGCATTTAGAACAAACTCTGCATTGTGTAAGGTTAAATAGTGCAATGTTTGAGATTATTATGTGTAAGTCCAGTTGTAATGAAGTTTTGACTGGATTTTTAATTAACTTTAGTTAGTTTGTTTTTTAGAGTTTTTACTGAAACTGTTTGATATCCAGATACAGTTCAATCAGTCAGATCTAATCCTTACAATTATTGAGCTGATTTTTTCCCAAAAAGCAGCTTATCAGACAGAAGCTGGGAGACTGGAAAGATGTTTCTTTCACAACAAAGACTTTTTATGCAAAAACAAAAGAGTGTGTTTGTACAAAACTCATTTGTGTTTAAAGCAATATTTCATTAGACATGAACTTTTTTACTAATGTTGCTTATTCCAAGCTGAATACAGGGAAGAGGGACTGGGCTGAAGACAGGAGGGAGGTTGATGTCATTGCGGAAAAAAGGGCGGGGGGGGGTAAAGCTGGAGGAGGAGGTGTTACAGGGAAAATGTTAAACTATGGAAAGAAAAAACAAGAGTTGCTTTATTCTCTTCCATCCATCTGTCCATTTCCGAACCCGCTGTTCCCCTTTCTGGGTCACAGGGCTGCTGCACCCAACCCGGCTGCTGGTGGGTGAAGTCGGGGTGCTCTTGAACAGGTCACCAGTCTGTCACAGGCAAACAATCACACACACTTACATGGACAACTAGAGATATCAATGAACCCAGATTGCATGTGTTTGCATGCAAGACGGGAGAAAAAAGGAGTTCCCAGAGAAAACCCACGAATGCACGAGGAGAACGTGCAAACTAAACACAGAATATTTTTAGGAATGTCTATTTCAAATTAAGAAGTGCTTTTTAAAATCTTTTTTTCACTGGTTTAAATTCTGCAAGATTGCTGACAAAAGATATATTGAAGCTGCACTAGAAGCACAAAAAGACTAGAATATTTATTCCCTACCAAACAGACACCTATTCTCTGTCAGGCATCGGTGATTTTTTACGTAACACTCATATTTAGTCCCAAAAAGTGTAAAAAGAAGGTGGATGATTGTTCTACACTTTATTCTGGGGCTTTGGGGAGTTTATTGTCATATTGGCACATTTTTCCACATATTCTATGTAAAACAACAACAGCTTTTTTGTTTAAAAATGACCTTTGTTTGGCTAATTTAGGACTAAGAAATGCAGTTTATGAGAGTGACTTTGTTATGGAAGTATTAAACAAAGGACTATTAACAAATAGTTGTTGCCTCTACAGCAAATTATTGGGGCGCACAGATTCTGGCAGGCTGGACCAGCAGCGGCCTGCCAGAATCTGTGCGCCCCAATAAACAACGTAGCTAGCTTCTGTCCCAGCTTCACTGGATTTAGCCATTTTTGTAAACATTATCTGCTGTACAGCATGGCCTGGTTGTAGCTGTTGGAGCTTATTGTTGTGCTCCTCGCTTGTAATGTTGTCATAGTTTTTTTCAAAAGCAATCGATTACTTTACTTTTTAGGAGTTACTGGATCAAAATTGTAATTTAATTACTTTACTCATTATCAGTTTGAACAGTAATTCACTATACTACTACTACTACAAATTCTCAAGGGAAAAACAGCTTCGCTCAAACAAACTTTCATTCAACAGAGATTTTTAACCTTAATAGGACGTCTGTGGTTAAATAAAGGTGAATAAATAAAAATAAAATACCTCTACTTTAAGCAATAATCTTGTGCAAGGTATGGACATGTTTTAACACATAACCTGGCCTCTTTGAATTCAGACAACAGTGTCAAAAATGACACAAAAATAAGTTACAGCGTATGTGGTCTGTGCTTCTGTTCAGAGTCAGATGAGGAAAATACTGTTACGTCTATATTCATCTCTATAACCATCTCTATCAGAGCTGAAACTAAGTCAGTCTTTTGAAAACACAAAGAACTATTAAACGCCTCCATGTTCATTCTGGATGACTTTTTGTATTCCATTACAATGAGTTGCACCAGTCTTTCTCTTGCCTTTGTGCAAAGTTCTGCACTGATGCGAATCTACCGAACTATCCACACCCACCCCCGCCCCAGCAGAGCGCATTGAGTCACGTGCACTTTAGAGAGAAAAATAAAGTAAGACAGGATGAAGTAATAAGCCAGCTCTTGTCGCTCACAACTTAAGAAAGCTTAGGAGTTGTTTCGTTCGTAATTGACCACAACTTCAGGTGGGTCTCTGTTTGGCTGCACACCTGACAGGACTCCTTGCAGAGTCGCTATTCGTCTCATCTTTGAGTCAATAGAAAACATTGTGACTGCAGCAATGAGGGCATGTGTGTACTTTGACCGATCCCTAACTCTGCGCACACACACGTGCGCGTTTGCGCCAGTTGCTTGGTTTTGTTTTAAATAAATTTTTATTTTGTTTCATTTAACCAAGAGAAAATGTCAGAGCCTATAAAACCAAAGTAATGAAGTAACGAGGGTTTCTATGGTCCAGTAATTGTAACTATTTACTTAAATTTAAACTGTAATTCATTACATTACTTCGTTACTAACAAAAGTTAATAAATTACAGTAATTTGTTACTTTGTAATCCGTTATCCCAACACTGTTTGTAATATAGTGACACTTTCTATTGAATTCTTTGTTCATTGCACTTACATGCTTGCAAGTCAGGCAAAAAATGTTGTGTTGGCGAGGGGAAAATGTGCTTTTAAGGTAAGTGGACAAATACTTACTTTATCCAGCCCATAAGGTACAACAATGTAAGCATTTGCCCACTTATCTTGAAAGTGCCTTTTCTCCTCACTAACACAATGTTTTTTCCTCAAATGCTGTAAGCTCTCTCTCCAATCCTGCTCATCCTCCTGCTGTGACTCATTTTCTACTGCTGTTGTCACGGTCCTTCCTTTCTCCACAGAGGCAGTGACATAGAAAATGTTGTGTGCCCTCTAGTGATTACATTAACACACTGTACTATTGACACCTGGGTGTCAGAAACCACAAAACAAAAGATATTTTTTCCAAGCAACGAACAGCTGGTTTAATAACCATCAATTATCATTTATCGAGGGCAGGCCCGGCCATGGGCTGCATGACGCCCGAGGCTAAAAAGGATTTTTGCGCACAGACGCAAACGCAACCCCACAACACTCCCACCACTGTCCTGAACAAAAACAACCTAACTGTCTGGAATATGTGGCAAGAAGAATTTCTTTTTTTTTCACTTAAATAATACCCTCTTATGATTATTGTTTAAAAAACATGATCTCTGAGCGGGACTCAATCATGCAACCTTTGCTTCGGGGGGCAGGAGCACAAACCACAGCATCACCATGTGATTCACAATAAGAGATTGGTAGGTTTTAATACAGACATCTCCAGTGTGAAAGGTCTAAAGTTCTCGGTTGTTAACGGTTTAAAGATAGAAAAAAAAAAAGAAAAACTAGATCGCCAGTAATTTAGTCTTTTACAACCAAAAATGACAGTATTCTGTGACCAAAATGCAGGGGAGAGGGGTGAATTTCCAAGCAATTGAATGTAAATAAAACAGACAACCTCTGCTTTGAGGCAGTTTTTCTCCTCTCTCTTCCCTTTTTTGATCTTAAAGCTGTCCCTGAGGGCTCGTCTTGATGCTTTTCATCCTTAACATTTAAAAAAAAAACCCCACCGGTTTCAACAGCAGCTGCTTCAGGTAAGGAGGGTGCACCACGAAAAGTTATTATGTTTGAACTCATTACTTTTTTTTATTTTTAAACAACATTTAGAGGTGTGTCCAACTGTTATAAACTTGTAAAAAACATCATTGACTTGTAAAAAAAAAAAAAAGAAACAAAACAGTCTAATCATCTAGGTTAGGTGCCCCCTTCAGCAGACGGCACCCTGGGCAGCCGCCTAGGTCGCCTGTTCTTAGGGCTGGCCTTGATTGAGGGCCACAAAAAACTGTTCCCACGGGCCGCCGTTGGCCCTCTGGCCACACTTTGAGAACCCCTGGGCCAATAGTAGAAATAGATATTCAATCAAGGAGAAACTCATAATCAACAAAAAATGATTAGTTGCAGTTGTTATGAAGAAAACCAAGTGTACAAGTTGATGTGGGGTTTTCTCCACAGTTTTTCCCCAACACCTGTGACTGGTCACGCCACAGTCACCATAGTGTGGAAAAACAGATGCTTTGTCCAACAAGCAGCAATGTTCCTTTTTGCAATGTCTTCTAGGAAGACCCTCAGATTAACATCTTCAAGGCCTTCATTAGATTGTCCTGGCGTGGACACCTTGGCACTTTCCAGAAAGTCAGACATTAAAGTTCAGCTCTTTAAGAACCATTTTCAGAGAAAAAGGGAAAGATAAACTTTTTCTGCAGCTTGAAAGCTTCTGTTGACTTTTGACAAATTAAGACAAACAGAATTTCATTTTCCTTTTAAAATTGAAACATCTTTTTAACGCTATTGGTTAATGTTTGTCCGACATTTAAATGATCATAGTTATCATCAGTAAAATGGAGCATGGAATGTAACTAGAGAGGACTGCTGACTGCAACAAAAGCTTAAAAACTCCAAACAGAAACATACCCTGAGCTTGACCAGCAATGTTGTTCCATGACAACAACATTGAAGTTGAAGTCTATTGTTTTTGTAAATAGAAGTGGGATTGCAGCAATAATTTGAGTTATTAGTGAGCTTCAGGCATGTTCTTCTTCCCTAGAAGATACAGCTTTGTGCTCAACTGTCAGGAAATGTGCTCACCAGGGTTGGCCTCTCCCTCGGCTTTAAAAAAGCATCAATCAAGTTTCATTTAAATTCAATTCAGTTCATTTTTTCACACAGCATAAAAAAATCAACTTTAATTGTCAAAATCTACATTTGAATTGAGCACAAAAGGATATTAATAATACAGAAACGTGGTCAGAATGCGATACAAAATAACGATTTACCTGTTTTCTTTTGCTGTTGTTGTGTTCTGGGCCCACCAGCAGTGCTACCAATTGCCCTGCTCAGGGTGTGAGCAGGAGCTGCTTCGTATCTGAATGAAAACAGGCTTCAGATTTCATCCTGCTGCATTCCTTCAGGCTGCTCGGGACCTAGCCTCAGACCTCACGCAGAAAGCACCTTCTAATCAGCCTTTGAAGTGAGCAGCATGTTATAGCCTGTTCCCATGAACAATGGGGGTGTTTACAGGAGATGAAAAAGTCCTGTTTGAGGAGCTGTGAGCCAAACAGGATACTAGAGAAAACAGTCTACATATTATCCCAAACAGCTGGACAATGTGTGCGTGTGTGTTGGGATTACATGTTATCAGTGTTTTAGCATTTTTGTGTCTTAACTCTAGCTGGAAGGATCTGTTTACATGTTAAAAATATCAATAATCATGTATCTGAATATTAGAGATTAAATAGATGAGTTTAGAAAACACTGGTTTGCTTCACCTTAAGCCATGCATGGATGATACGGCCTGGACCTGCTTTTTGGGGACACACTTGGATGACGAGTTGTTTTGTAGAAACCATTCGGCCCAAATGAAATGAGGAACATTTGCTTTGAGATTTCTATCACCTTTGAAGAGATTTGAAGAGAAGCGTATTGAAGAGAATCTCATAAGTTCCCATTAAATCAAATATCTGGGAACTATGTATGCTGATGGCATGTTTTTCATCTCTTTGACACCACAATACTGCTGTTTTAAATGTGGCGTTTGACAGGACAGCTGAGATGAATGTTGTTACTGTATCTACCACAAAACACTGAAACCTTTTTTAAAGACTCACTCCAAAGAAAAATGTGTTTTTAACAGGTTCTTGTAGCATTTTTCTCATGATGGATGTGTTTTGATGCATCCACTTACAGACACATTGATCCATGTACGTCTATGTTTTCCTCGTCTGAGCTGGAATCTGGAAAAGAACTGTACAGCTGGATAGCTCAGATGTTGCTCGCCCTTTCGTTGCACCGGTAATGTTAGCTTGGGCATGTGAGGGGCTGTAAGCTACAGTGGCAGAGAGTGAACAGATGGATGAATGGGGGCAGGCTCTACTCCACGCCAACAGTCTCACCCACAACTCAGAAGCGAATTTCATGTGAACTTCTGCTGTTCTGCAGAAAGTATGTTCTGAAAAACAACACAGGGTTTTGATTTTGGCCGAAACAGCAAAATTAAAATTAAAAGACCACTGGGAACGCTTTGGAAAAAGATTAAAAGATGATTGGAGTGGGACTTAACCTCAGTTTATGCTAAACGTGTAACCTCACGAACTGATTTTAGGCTTCTCTCAAACATCAGGCTACATACTCTTTGTTTCTTTAAACGCATGCACGTGTGCATCATTTTAATTTGTATTCTTTTGCTGGGAGATGGTCTGTCTCCCTCACTTGTTCTTCAAGAATTTTTTTACTGAAAAAGGAAACTTACTATTGAAGGACCAACATTTTTTTTGCAAGAAATTTGGTCAAGACCAATGTGTCTCTCACGTTCATGTTAGAAAATGGAAGAATTCAGTCAAATACAGCTTTTCAAAATACGCAGGAAATTGCATTAGAACTCGGTCAATGAACAGCTCACAGGCAGTACAAGACAAAGAGAGAATGTTTGCAGAAAACACAGTGTTACACTTAATGAAATGTGCATTTTTTCTTAATCGTCTCAGTGATTTAATTAGGATCTAAAAAACCTCGTCGCTGGTGGGGGGGTGGGGTTCATCTGTAATGGGAGTGCTGGGTAAAGCAGTAATATTAATCATACTGCGGCGCTCTGGGGTTCTGTGTGTCTGTGGTTCTTTTCTGTATTTGCTTTCATAAAACGTCATGTTTCACTCAATACTTTCATGAAATGAAACAAGCTACGATTTTAACTTCTTGTTCTTGTCTGGAACAGATGTGCAGCATGAGGTGTCTTTGGGCAGAAGAAACACATTTTTACATGTTATTAATTTATTTTGGGTCATCATGACGGTTTATCTTCTTCTAAATGTCAGAGGCATCTAGTTTAATGGCAGACTGCATTTACATTCCTGAGGAACGCTCACTGTAGCACAAAAGCCCCTCAATCCCTCCAGTCACAGAAAGCATTACAGCTGCAAAAAATTCCAGCTGACTCACAACTTTACAAACCTTTGCAATGTCTGATTGTAGCAACATTTAAAATGTAATGTTTGACTTTTTAATAGAGCCCATCAAAAAAAAGAATGAAAGAAAACTAATTTCTTGACAAAAACTGAGTTCAGTTTTCTAATTGAACAGGCCAGGGTTGGTTGGTCCATATCTAAAGTTTTTTTTCTTTTCAATTTTGACAAATCAAATTTTCTTGGATCATGCAGATTAGCTTAGAAATCACAATCTGCGAATTCAAATGTTTACAGAAAACGGTTGATTTTCAAGTCACACTGGAAAAGCTACAAAAGCAGAGCGGCTTCAAGAGTAATTCATTTGGGAAAACTCCTGTTCTCACGTGTTTACCCCTGACTCATCCAATTACATCAAGGCAGTCCAACCTCCAGGCCACAAAGCGGTACCAGTCCAGTACCAGACAGCACCGGTACTCCAACACTAACCATAACCAGGTACCCTAACGCTAACCTGGTACCGGGCGCAGATCAGTACCACTCTGGACACGGTACTGGTTGCAGATGAGATACCGGTTCCAGATGCAGTTCTGGTTCGAGGTTCCAAGGTTCAGTTCGGTACAATGTTTGAAAAAATGACCGGCCCTCTGAAATAATCAGAACAGCCGGCGCATCAAAAAACAAACAGCCGGCGCATTAAAAAAACGACGAGTTGAGGACACCCAAAGCGTCAAAGAGTGACGCAGACGGCTCATTATCCATGCTCAATATGTGACTACTTGGGGTGAGGATATGCAGGCCTGTCGTAACTCTCCCTGGAAGATGTTTACATCATTGGATTAATTATCTCCTGCTTTCTGTTGATTAGAGCTGGTGGAATCCTGATGTATCAGAACTTGGCGAAGTGGCTTACATCTATCTGTCTGTCTATCTATGTAGTTTAAAAGTTCTCAGTTTCTTTTGTTTTCAGATTTAACAAGATTGGCTTAACCTCTTAAGACCTGCCATCCACATGCATGGACATCACTTTTTGGGTGTAGCGTATATCTTCCAATAGTAGCCGGGCGTTTATTTTTTTTAAAAATTATCAGTGTTTATTACCAGTGTCTGTTGGAGACTGGCGTTTGTTCCATCACAGACAGAATGGTGATGGTTAATGGGTTCCTTTTGTGCAAAATTCAATCACAAAATGCAGAAAATAACAGATAAACATTTCAGGACTTATTGAAATTATGAGAACATTTTATTCTGTTCTTATTAGCACTGGCTGTGAACATCAATCTCTGTATCAAAAATCAGTTTCGCTTTCACGCCAATCATTTTCCTGGAGTTTGTGTTCATTTTCCTGGTAGTTTCGTTCAATGAACTATGTCAGTGTAAGAAGTTATCTTTTGGAAGCTTTCCATGTTTTGAGTTTGTGGCCCTTCAGCTGAAGGCCTCATTTAAAACCATATTTATAAATATCTACCGGCCCCCCCAGATACTGTGCAGATTTTAACCCCGAGTTTAGTGAAGTGCTGTATATGATCTGTGTTGATTTTGACTGTAAAATAATTATTGCCGGAGATTTTAACATCTACGTTGACAACTCTCAGAACAAAGGGACTAAAGACCTGAAAAACACTCTGGAAAGTTTTGGGTTGACCCAACATGTAACAGAGCCCACACAGCAGAGGGCATATTCTTGATTTATTGATTTCCAAAGGTCTGAACATTTCCAAGATTACTGTATGTGATTTAGGTCTGTCTGATCACTGCTGCGTTTGCTTTCAAAGCACAATTCTAGTACACACAAAGGAGATCACAAAACGTTATATAACTGAAAATACTAGCCAGATGTTCAACCAGATTTTGTCTCTAAGACCTTCCCTCTCAGGGGGTTTGGTCAATGAACTTGTCAATAACTATAATGCCAATATGTTAAGCATCATGGATAGTATTGCGCCCAATAAGGTAAAGGTGATATATGGAAAGAAAAAATCTCCATGTAGAAATTCTTTACTCGTAAAAAAAGTAAAAAGAGATATTGGAAATCTGAACGCAAATGGAGAAAGACTAAACTGCAGGCTTAGGAATGGGGCAACCATCAGTCACCTCCTTTACATGGACAACATTAAGCTATACGCTAACAGTGACCATGACATTGACTCCCTGATCCACACCAACAGGATCTACAGTACTGACATTCGGATGTCATTCAAAAGAAACACTAAATATGAAACTAAATTATACCAAGCAAATATTTAATAGTTATTGCTTAAAAATAAACTATTGAAAAGTAATTATCAATTTACAAGATCCCATTGTTTGTCAGAGGGCTTACTGTTACGGCCTGGGTGGGACAGGTCTTTAGAGGTCTAAAAGGTGCACGGCATCCATTCCTGCTACCCTACCTTTCTCTGAACTCAAACATGCAACTGTGGGAAAATGTATTTGTTCATGCAACAAAGAGCTCTGCTCCATAACTGGGAATGCATGCAGCCACAGCATCTTTTAATCTTAATAATAAGAGGGTCCTCAACACTCAATGTTTAAAGACAGACTAAGCACCAGGGAAAAGATGGGGTTCTGCTGAAACACCATAATTCCAGGCTGCTGTGTGTGGAAGAGTGGAGAACAAAACATGCAACAGACCAAAAAGCTCCAAAGTACTGCAAACATGCAACAGAGAGGATATGTGTGCATGTGTTTGCTTACATGTGTATCTGCGTGTGTGTGTGCGCGCATGTCAAACAGATGACTCATTGCTACATCCATGAAAAGTCTAGTTAAATATTTTTTGGACAAAGGACAGAGTAAAAGGTCAAAGCAGTTGTTAAAACTAAGGAATGCTACATCCAACCATGCCCATACCTCAATGGTTCCTCCTCCTCTTTTTCACTGGTTGTACCTGTGTCCCTTTGCTTGTCTGCAACTGCAACTGCCCCCTTGACAGAACCTGGCTCCCTTCTCAGTTACAGACTCCACCTCTGAGATCACTGAAAAGGAAAAAAGGAGGAGCCAGAGACAAAGAGGAGGTAGAACAGATGCCATCACTCACCTGCCTGCCATTGGAATAAGTGAAGGAAGAGGAAAAGGGTAACCAAAGAGAAGTGGCAAAAGAAACAAGATGGCAGACAAAACTCAAGTACTAAGCTGCTTACATGTATAACACAGATATAAAAACAAACGACTTGACAAAGAAGCATTTTGGTGTTCCTTAATTCTTCATAAACCAAAAATTGTGTTAAATATTGATTGAATGTAAACAATTTGCAAAATAAAATTAAAGACTACACAATTACATTATTATCTTCAGGAAAACAAAACACATTCCTCAAAAATGATTTAAGAGGGAGGATGGGAAGGTCTCCACTCTACATGAGGTGAGGAATGCATAAAAACATAAATTCAGATGCCTTCCATTCTTTGAGGTTGTTAAAAAAAACGTCTCTATGAATATACTCTAGTAGTGTTACACAAACTAAAACCACTGGGCAATATTGGTGCATCAAATAATCCAGAAGTCTTTGTTTGTCATTGCTGTCGTTTTGAATTTAGTTTGACAGCCTCCACACTGTCTGGCATCTGGAAGTCACTCCAGACTTCTCCAGTTTCACAGTTCAGGCACAGTGCTGTCTGTAATGATCATGCTATAAGCATGGTTCATTGTTGCAAAGAGCACGTCTTAGCTGCTTCGTAGTGCACGGATTTAGCTTTCTACATCACTGCATTCAACTTGTGACTGTGAACTTGAAGACGTGCTTGAGGTGACTGATGGTCTCACGTTGATCCAGAATTTAAATGAGTTTGTTTGAACGTCATTGACTGCAATATGCTCACGGGTTGTGGTTTCAAACAGAACCTCCATCAGAAGGACACGGTACATGTTTGTGTTGATATGTTGTGTCTGGCTTTCTCCTTCCAGCTGCGATCTCCATCTGATGGCTCCTCTCTGGCTCCAACTGTTGTCCACTAGACATTTTCCATAAAACTATTATCTTTTATAATGTATTTTTATAAGTTTTCATTGTTGGTGGGATCTTGCTTGTGTGAGTGAAGCTCAGCTAAAAGTCCACAAAGCTAAATCAGGGTCAGAGTCTAGGCAAAGGTCAGGACAGGCGGCAAAGAGGCGGAGTCAAATACGAGGCAGGGTCAGGTAAACAGGTGATCAGATCAGGATAAAACACTTGGTATGCAGGCTGAATGGCACCAGAAAAACTTTGCAATGAGCTCTGTGTGCTGCTTATGTGTGCGGGGGATGATTGTAGATGAACGTCAGGTGTTCGGTAGCTGGGATCTGTGTGCTGGGGCTGCTGGGAGGTGTAGTGCCAGTGATCAGGAGATGGCTCCTGCCAGTGACCAGAGAGGGAGACAGAGCAAAGACCCCTAACAGCAGGTGTTGCGGGATTTCAAAGCAGCTTTTTTTCTCCCCTAAGGAAAAGTCAGTACAGAAGCAGCGCATACATAGTTAAAATCGATTACTAGGTACATTTTCTAAAACAGATATGTCATTGTTTTTATAGCCAGCACTCATTTATGTCCACTTTACAGTTGAATATCCATGATCACATCAGAAAATGACTAAAAGCATACTGGTCAAGTGGAGCAAGCACAAACTTGGAAGCCACGCGCTGCAATTTAAACAAACCAAGAAACGCGGATTAAATTAGGTGATTAAAGCACTAACATCATTCCATTGTACATTAGGGGACAGATTTCAACTTTGTCGAACTAGGAATTGTATGTAGCTTGTTACCCCATATACTATTTCTCAAAATAATGCATATATTTTACCGAAAAGTCCTCTCTAAAAAAATAAAATAGGTCTTTGTAAACATTAACAAATAAAATAATAAAAATCTTACCTTTATAGTTTCCCGTGTCGACAAGTAGGTATACAGTGATCACCAATAAAAGGAATTTTTCAGCGTACTCCTGCTAACAGCAAATGGCATTTCTTGTGATCTCATCACATGACAACGAAATGTGTTATTTTGTGATAATGAGATCTTTTATCTTATCACGAGAAACCGCTCAAAAATAAAAGTAGGGTATGCCATTTTTGGCTTCCATAGTTCAAAATGAAGTCTTTAGAATAAAGTTATTGGAGGTTTTTAAAAAAGCTATTTTCCTGCATTAAATGAGTAACTTTTTGTAGTGGACCTTTCCTCGCAGGTTCCTGGTCAGGGCTGTCTTACTGCACAGCAGTGTGTGTTCAGAGGTTAACATTCCTCAGCCTCAGAAGGGACTGACTGGTTCACTGATTCCTGACAGCCTCTGGGGTTCATCTATTAGTGAACAAAAGGCTCCATGAGAAAGCCAGCAACAGGCTGAAGCAGAGCTCAAAAAAAGACTAGACTCAGTCTCCTTGTTCCAGCTTGAAAAATTATTTTAAATCAAAATGGGAAGCGGAGAATTTGGCAAATTTTTTAAATTGAGGGGTCTCTTTCTCCTTACATGCTCTGTGAGCAGCTTGTTGCTGATGGAACAACAACGAGACACAGGAGATAAACAAGAGGTCAACAAGGCAATTCTGGAAATGTTACACATCAATAAGGTCTCAGCAATTAGTCAAGCTAAAGTGCATCCGTATTTGAAGAGGATCTATCAGCATCTGAAGTCACTGGAAGCTCTAGACTTTGAAAGGGCAGAAGGGATCCTGATGCAGAGTTTTCGAAGCTTTGATGGTAAGGATTTCAACTTTGACCTTTTAAAAAGTTTTTCTCTCAATTTTAGTTTCTTTCTTAGGAACTACAACTACTTCCTTTAGTTACCCTTAATGAACTGCACAATCATTGCAGTTTGAAATACTTAAAAGTCTTTAACCGTCACTCCAAAAAAAAAAATAACATGTTTATTTTTGCTCCTGCTAGTTAGGCGTTATATACCTCGCTGTCTTTTGTGTCCGCTGATTTATGACCAAAAAGAATTCAGAGATGCTTTACCAGTGCTTACAAAAATCTCACACTAATCATAGAAGGTATGGTTTGGGTTTCCACAGGTTCAGGTCAAGCTCCTCAGGGATGGATCTGGTTTAATGTCAGCAGCTTCAACCCCCTGATGCTGGGAGCAGAATTGGTTCTCTACAGGAAAACCCTCCACCTTGGTCCTTTGAGCTTGACGGTTACCCTTCACAGCACTGTTGTTTCACAGGAACGTCTGAATGAAAGTCCTGTCCTGGAAGAGAGACAGCTGATCCTGGACAAGAGACCCTCCTCTGGGTATGATGTGTTTGATGTGTCCGCTGTCCTGGCTGTGAAGCCTCTGGAGCTGGTTGGTTTCCAGCTACGCTACACTGACGAGAGTGGGAGCCTGGTCCTCCATGAGGCTCTGACACAGCGTCTGTACAATCTGGATCGAACCTCCCTTAGAGAACCCTTACTGGTGCTCTACCAGACACACCCTTTTGACTCACATTACAGCCTTTAATTATTTTTCATCTCCAATGACATGTTTCTGCTTTTGAATAAATATTTAACTTGAGAAATCTTAAACTTTAAAAGTTAAATATTATGTTTTAGATTTACAGCAAGAGCTTGTTTTTTCTAAAAGTGGAAATTCCTTTTATTAAAAGTGGAAGAACTAATTCAATTTCCTATAATGTATTCATTTACCTAAAAGTTTAAAAAGAGCATTACCTGAGAATGCATATGTTGCAATACACATAAACTCACCAACCACTCTGTCCACCTTGCTAGTACCGGGTTGGACCCCCTTTTTGCCTTCAGAACCACCTTAATCCTTGGTGGCAGAGATTCAACAAGGTTCTTGAAACATCCCAGAGAGTTTAGTCCATATTAACATGACAGCATCATACAGTTCCTGCAGCTTTTTTGGCTGCACATCCATGATGCTGATCTTCCATTCCACCATCTTAAGTTATCTTAAGTGCTACATGTGCGTGTCATACACACAGCTGAAGCCTGATATACGGTGCAGCAGCTAACTCAAGGCTAATTAGCAACAGGATGCCTTCCTTCTCCACAAAGGATTACCAAGACCTTCTCGAGAAGATAACGGCGCTGGAAACAAAGGTTCGCCTCATTGAAGTGAATGTAGAGATAAATGGGCTTTATGGAAACAACACTACTTATCCACTACCTCAACTCAGCAGAGAAGACAAAGCTAACGTGCAGCCAAAAGGCACAGATACCGCAACAGAGAAAGAAACAGCATCTGTGTACAACAACAAATCATTAAGAAATAATTCTCTCTGGAACCATTTTGGTGCAAAGCCAAAGAATAAATCGTACAGCTCGAGAATTGGAGGACATGGGAGGACAGACTCGACACACAGAGCTGGAGTCTTTGATGAGGCCGACTAACCTCCTCTTCCTTCGAGACAGAGAAACTGTTCTACTCCTGTACATGGAAGGACCGCAGAGAAGAAAACTGAATGAAGAGGTGAACCTGAAGAACAGATTTGCTCCAATATCGGATCCCAGATCTTTATCAAATCAAATCAAACTTTATTCGTAAAGCACGTTTCCTATGAACCAGAACACAAAGTGCTTTACACTAAAATAAAACAGATTTAAAAAAAACAAGCATGACCATAAAAATATGACACAGACACAAACACAGACCTACATTTTGATAAACACATTACAGCAGTAACAAAATGAGACTACTATCATCTCAAAAATATTTCAAGGATTAAAGATCTGACGTCTAAGCAGGACCAGGAAAAACGAGTTCATCTTTAGCTTGGTCACACCGAACAAACTTCTGGAGCAGCAGGGACGGACGCCAAATTTTGACAACACTAATCACCGCACACAAAATGGGAAAAAAAACTGAACACACAGGAGTTGGTGTAGCAACGCATTGCTGAAGCCGGCCTAGCTTTAGCATTGGTTTAACGGTAGCGAGCTATAGTGAGCGTTGATGTAGCGTTGGTTGCTGAGAAGGTTCAGATTCTGCTGATGGACTAGTGCACTAATCTTTGCAAGTCTCTCAGGATCCATGGTGATGCAGTTTGAGCTAATGGGATGTAGGTCTGTAACTCAGCGGCGCTTGTTGAGTTTACGATGCCTGATGGCAATACCACGTACAAAGCACGGCCAAGCCAAAAAATGACCCAAAATTTCCACTGACGACCACGTCCCCCAGATTTTCAGGACTTTTTGGCCGTGATTAAGCTGTAAAGCGCTGTGTGACTGAGGCTTAAGTAGCCGCTGTGCTGTGGCTCTGCTGACCACAAACAGGCAGAAAGGAGGGCCCTGTCAGCTGTTTCTGTCTTGCGCCTTCAGTGTCGTCCTTTCTGTCCTCACTGCTGTCAGCACACTTCTTCCTTTACTGTGCTGTCATGATTCTCCTCTGCGCCCCGAGCAAACTCCAAAAGACTTTCAGCTGTAACTGCAGCAAAAGGAGGTTCCGAACTCAAGGGCGCTGAATCCTTTTAAACACTGCACTTTTCTGTTTTTTATTTACAAAAATTAAATTGAACTCATGTATAATTCTTTTGTTGATATTTGCGAGTGACTTTTCATAATCTCTGGTTTTCTCAGAGAAACACTTTTCATCCTCAAAAATAAAGTTCATAAAAATAAAGTGCTGGTGTGTCCTGGCACAGAACGACTGTTGTTACAGTAGAATCTGACCAACTCACAAGGCTTTCAGCTCCCCTTCATTCTGCTATGATGATCAGTGTGCTCAGAAGTTCAACCAAAAGAAGACGAAACAGAAATCTCTGAAGAGAAACACGCCTCATTTGAAGCCCTACAGGTCAGTAAACAGAATCAATAAAGCAGCAAGAGGAATGAAAAATGACCATTTCCTTTTGTTTCAGTCCAATTTGTCAGCTGTGGCTGTGATATTGGGCCATATAAACAAAATTGAATTGAATTGAATATTGAATTGTTTCCCAAGAAATCTGAGGACACCATGAGCAAAGTGCAACCCAGAGTCTCATCTTCAACACAGTAAACTGATTGGAAAAACAGAAGTCTGAGCTGTGAAGATGTTTGTTCATGATTCTTTTTTTTTTTTTTTTTTTTTTGCATAAACAAAACCTGTTGAAACACAGATAGACTTCCATACATGTAGTACACTGTTTTACCAGAAGGTGGCAGCAGATCATTACATCAACACCAGGAGGTGGTACAGGTGATCAAAACTAAATCTATTGACAGGTGAAACAGTCATACATGAGCTTTTTTAATGCAAACATGAAACTCACACAGTTTGTATCCTCTCTGTCATGAATTTGTCACATTTTCAAATAAAAGCTAGAGAAGGTGCTGTACTGTGGAGTAGTGGTTAGCACTCACAGCAAGGAGGCCCAAATCCCTGCTGGGACTTTTCAGTGCAGAGTTTGCTTGTTCAACTCATACATGCATAGGATAACTGGTTACTTTAAACTGCCCCTTGGTGTGTAAGTGTGTCCCTGAAACAAACTGGCAATCTTTTCAGAGTGTACCTCACTTTCACACAACAGTAGCTGGGTTGGGTCCAGTGGCCCTGTGAGTCTGAAAGAGATTGAGAGTGTTCAGAAAAAAGATGGATGGAGGAGCTGCAAAGCTTGCAGAAATCTACTTGGGAACAAACTTTCCATAAATTTAAATTCATTTGAATAAAGCTGCTGATTCTTTCTCAAGAACTGCTCTGGAATATTTTTCCAGTATCATTTTGTTGAGCTGCCACTTCAACTACTGAATCTTTCAAACGGCTCTGAAAATGAAAATCAGGCAGGACTGACCACCAATTAGGCCCTGAATCAGGCAAAGACTCCTGTCCAAAAGATCTGAGGAGACCAAACACCTAACCTCGTTAAATGAATCTGTCCTGATGTCAAAAACAAATATTTTCAACCAATTGACAGTTATTTCCTAAATACCCAAACATTTACTATTAAAAGCACATTAAACCCTTCAGATTGTACAAAATGTTTCCTGAGGTGAAATGGAAGTCCGGAAAGATCAACATGTAAGTCACACATGAGAGCCGTAAGGTACATGGTTTGAGTGATTAGCAGAAGCCATAAGTGGGTGGAGGAGTTCATGTTACTGCATGGCTTTATCCAAGAGCAAACACAACTGTGTTTAACTAAGTCAGGGACATCCATCCCAAAGGATTCCATCAATGTGACCAGTTTATAATGATAGACCATTACAGCCGCTGTACATTGGATTTTAGCATGCTCCCTTTGTTTAGATACAAGTTTACCTGTAACATAAAGTTTAGAACAAAAATAGATGCCTGTGTTTGAATGAAAACAAGCATCAAGATAAGTTTCATTAAGTAGGATAACATCCACATCATCATACAAAGTAATAAGAGAATTTCTTTAGAGGAAAATTTAAAAAAAAAGAGAGAAGGACTGGTTTCTGCACAGAACAGTACATGTTTGATATAATAGATTTTTGAGTCTGTAAACTCAGACATCAGCCAACAGGCTCATTTCTTTCAACTACAATCTTGTAAATTATAGCAGACGGCAAGTTTTTGTTTATCTGAGGCTCAGGCATTTTAAAGATCTGGAAATGTGTTTGTACTTTTAAAAAACAAACTAATGTTGATAAATGTTAATCACTAATATAAAAAGTGTGTTTTTATGTCAACTCTACAGTTTTTTATGTCTATTTTATAGTCTTTTTGTAAAATACCCACACACACAGGCACAGGTATATTAAATTCATATCAGTATCCAGAAGGATACTGGAATAAACACAAACAGGATCTAAAAAGAAAATGAACAGAAAATTATGAAGATTTGACAAAACACACAGAAACAACTAGTTTAATTTTAGAACAAATACAACAATAATAGTAAGACACATAACCATTTTTTTAACATAACCCTGATGCTTTGCTCTACACCGCCTGAACTCATCTGGAGCGTTCCTGGAGCTGCGCTGAACTTTGACAGCGCTCGTCACCGCACACAAAAAAAGGGGGAAAAAAAATCAAACAGATGGGAGTTGGCATAGCAATGTACCGCTGAAGCTGGTGTAGCTTTAGCATTGGTTTAACAGCAGCAAGCTATAGCGTGTGCTAAGGTAGAAGGCGTTCTGCGCATGCGGGCCACTCTCAGGATCCATGGTCATGCAGTTTTTGGGCTTATTCGATGTCCATTTCTCCCCATATTTTTGGCCAATCACCAGTCTCGCTCCATCACTTCTATGACTACGCCACATCAAAGTTCATCACTTCAAAGCCCGACACCGTTCCAGCATCGCCCTGTCTGCTTGTAAGAAGCTAATGACCGCTCCACCGACGTTTGTGCAACGTTTAGTTGCCCCCAGTGCAACGCTGGCGAAGCAGCGGTGGTCCAGCGTTCAAGATTTCTGCGTTCACAGACCCAAGCGTCCACAAACTTACGTCTAGCAGAGCCAAACTTTGACCGGGCGTCGGTGGAGCGGGGTGAATTTTGCGGATCGCAGAATGGACCTCTCCTCATCACTGCAATATTTTGAATCTTGAAACTCTTCTATCACACATTACACCTGACACTTTTCTCCATCCATTCCAACCTGCCTGAATTCACTTCTTTTCCACATTCTCCATTCCTATAGACTGTTGACCCTAGATACGTCAAATCCTCCTTTATCTCTTCTCCCTGAAAACTCATTCTTCCACTTGGGTCCCTCTCATTCACACACATGCATCCATCTTGCTGCAGATAACCTTCATTCCTCTCCTTTCCACGTCAGGGCTGCTGGCTCTGTTTGAGCTGCAGCAGGTGCTGCCGCTGATTAACCCTGATTTCTGCCACCTGCTCTCCCTCTTATAAATTCTGGCCTTGGGTTTGCTGAAACATTGTTAGTGCTTTAGACTACTAGTATTCAATTCACCCTCAGTGAATTCAGTGGCCACTTTGCCAGAGGACCAAGCGTGTACACTCCTTCCTGTCTCCCTGATCACATTTTTCTTTCAGTTCGGTTCCAGGTCAGGAGCAGAAGCGTGACTTCAGCTCTCCTGATCTTTGTTGTCTTTAAGTAACTTTAATCTTGACTCATCACATAATTACTGCAAAAAAAAAGTAGTAATTCTGCAATATAGAGAGCTGAACATGACGTCAAAGAAAATCCAAGAAACTTCTGGCTTTGCAGAGCTCAGAATGGTGCTTGCCCACATTCAAGCAAAGCTAACTCCACTGATGGCACTTGAAGGCAAGCTTACTCAACTGATGGAGCTAGAAGCTAAGCTAACACCTGAGATGGAACTTGTGGAAGAATTCTGATGAGAAAGAGCAAGATATGAACAACGAGATAATTGGCTTGACCTCCTGGATAGAAGCATGAACAACTTGGATCAACTAGTAAGTATGAATAATATTCTCACTGGATTTCAAACCCCAGGCTAGGCCTGGTGCAGCTAACGTTAGCACAGAAGCTAGCGGAACTGCTAGTGCTTCAGGCAAGAGTGTGGAGAGTCAAGTTGGATCACTTCTAAAGGGTTTTCCCTAGATTTAAATACTATCGAGCTCTGTCACCGCTTTGCAGGAGAAAGGAGTCAGATAAACCAGTGATCCTTATTTACGTTTGTAAATCCAAAGCACAAGATAGCTCTGATGAAGCAAAGAAAAATCTAGAAAGGTACAGCTGTTTAGCTTAATGAACATCTCATAAAAAAACAAACAAAAGAAGAAAAAAACGCTGAACTGGCAAAGCACACCAAGCCCCTGAAGCAGAAAAAGCAAATCCTGGGCTAGGTGCTGAATTCCAGGATCTACGTTAAACCACTTAGTCCACTGGACCTGTCAAAGGCAATGATAATCACCAATATGAGAGGCTTTGAGAAGTGTGTGAGATCATGGATGTCTGAGCCTCTAATCAATGCAAAATGGGAGTCAAACATGATTTCAAGTACATATGGTACCTAGGATCTACCACTGTCTCTTAGGTCAACTTTAGCCCCGATTTTCAGCAGCAATTTCTGGCCTGCAGACAACTCGAGCTCAACTTACTTGCTGTGAAATCCACTGAAGGTCAATGGACCTGGCACACAAAGTCTGCAGTCATAACAATGAGGAGAACTTTACAGGGCTCTAGACTAAATTTCTGCACTGCTTGCACTGGTGCGCCTAACTTTTTTTCTAGGTGCACCTGCACTAAAGTTTGGTGCACCAACCTTCTCAACCAAATTAACTGAGCTGTTTTACATGGTAACTTTCCTTTTTAATTACTGTCAATGATTAACTTACAAACTGGTAAACAGGCATACAGCATGGCTCCAGACTAAATGTTGGCACTGGTTGCATTGGTGCATCTAACTTTTTTTGTTGGGTGCACCTGCATTAAAGTTTGGTGCACCCACACCACACTGAATTTAACTCAGCAGTTTTACATGGTCACTTTTCTTTTAAAAACTGGTAAACGTGAAGCCTTTATTTGAACCACTATTCTACAATTATGATAAATTTCATAAAAAGTTGGTGTTTAAATACCCACTGCAATGAAAATGGTATTTTCTGTATTTTCAACGTGTTCTTGTAGCATTTTTCTCATGATAGAGGCCCTATATGAAAATATTTAAGACCAAAACTGCATTTCTGAGTTTTTCTTTATTCAAATCAGAGCAAATGAAAACAAGCAAGTGAAATGGGTGTACTAAAATCTCCCTGCTTTGCCTTCTGACCCATCCACTTGCAGACTAGATTAAAAAAAAGACAACAATGGACAAATCGAGGTGTGACATCACCCATGGAAAAGACCTTATCTCCGGCTCTCGACAAATGAAGCCACCATTGCTTCCTGATATGTGCGCCATCATTCTGAAACCAGAGGACAGCGATTGGTCTGAGTCGGTCTGAGTATAGGGGAACTACCATCAAGCGAAACGGAAAGCAGCTCAGGACAATCTGTCAATCAAACGTTTGAGAAGGGGCCAGTCGGCACCACATGCTTTTAATGAGGCTTCTGATTAGCCAGTGTATAACTTGTAAAGAAAAATATCTTTATAAAAAATTTGGATTAGAAATAACATGTTAAGTAGAAGGTATCAGAGCATGAATGATTTTCTGATAAATAAAATGACAGAGTAATAACTGTCGATTTCTAAATAAAAGTCTCTGCGAGTTTAACTTCTTGGAACCACTGGGTACTTCCTGTTTGGGAACACAGGAGGGGAGGGGTTAAGATGTCCATTGTTTTTACAGTCTATGAGGCAAATAGATCTGCAAAGGGCCAACACTGGATCTGGATTACGACAATATTGCTGCCGTTATTGTTGCACTGCCAATTTTAGGGTTTGGATTGTGAGGAACTGTAAACTAGTGGGAGGGAATGTTAACAAAGATTTTATTCAATTTCATTTCTATAGCCCAATATCACAGCTATAGTCGTCTCATTGGGCTTACTTCGGTATGTGAAAGAATAAAAAGTAAAACATGAAAATGTAAACAATAGCTGGTTGTTAAAAAGACTAAGATGAACAAACATCTTTGCCCTTACACCCTCCTTCTTGGTAAGGAAAAACTCAACAGGAAAGAGGGACAACATGTGAATTGCACTGCACCAAACAGAGGCATGATGAACAGAATAAAATAAAGCGTTGGCAAATTAAAATAGATTCAATTCAATACACACAGCCATAGCTGACTCATTGGACTGATATCAGTATATTGCAAGAAAAAAAAAAAAATAGATGTAATGAAGATTTTTGGGAGGGGTGGGAGAAGGATGCAGTCCCTGGTTTGGGTAGAGGAGGGTGGTGTGGGGCGAAGAGTGAGTAGGACCGAGTAGAGCCAGTGTGGTAAACTTCATTATAGTAGGTGAGGTAGAGAGTAAATTAAATAATCTCTGATTACTAGCTAGCCTGGCTAGCTAGGAGCTTGGTGGATAAAGGCTCTACCTCCAACTGTGCTTTTAGAGATTCCAGGAACCACAAGCAGTCCTGCATTTTGTGAGCAAAGTGTTCTGTTTGGTTGGTAAGGCTCTATGAGATCTTTAATATAGGATGGAGTGATCCCATTCAAGGCCTAATAGGTTAGCAGTAGGATTTTGAACTTCAACTGGGAGCCAGTGAAGTGAAGCTAACACAGGAGTAATGTGTTCTCTTCTACAATCTAGCTGCTGCATTTTGAACAAGCTGAAGACTTTAAAAAACCTTTAGGACACGCTGCTAGCAAAGAGTTACAGTAATCCAGCCTAGACGTAACAAATGCATGGATGAGTTTTTCAGCATAACTTCTTGATAACTTCTCTGATCCTAGAAATATTGCATACGTGGAAAAAATGTAAAAAAAAAAGTTTTACAAGCCAAAGTTTTTACACGTTTTACAATATGTGAGCCTTAAATGAGAAATCCTGGTCAAATAAAACCCCCCAGGTTTTTGACTGTATGATTGGAGGCTATATTTACACCATCCAGGGAGACCATCTGATCAGGTAAGGCATCACTCGGGTATTTTAGACCTAGTATAATGACCTCGAGTTTTTCTGGCTTTAGGAGGAGGTCATTAACTGCCATCCAAATCTTGATGTCACTAATGCAGGCATTAAGTTTTTCTAAGCGGTCATTCTGGTCGGGTTTAATGGATAAATGCAGCTGTGTATCATCCGCATAACAGTGAAAATTAATCCCGTGTTTCTTGATTATGTTCCCTAGAGGCAGCATGTAAAGCATAAACAGGATGGGTCCTAGAACTGAGCCCTGTGGGACTTTGTGGCTAACTCGACTATAATGGGAGGAATGTCCATTTACATGAACAAACTGGTACCTATCAAATAAATAGAATTTAAACCATTGAAGATCCTCTGATCCCTATGTCATGCTCTAATCTCTGGAGTAAGATGCTGCACTAAGATCTAACAGGACCAGAATAGAGATTAATCCCTTTTCTGTGGCCAGTAACAAGTCATTAGTGACTCTAACTAGTGCAGTTTCAATACTATGGTGAGGTCTGAATCTGCAAAGAGGCTATTGTCCTGTAGGTGGCACATAACCTGTTTCTAGAGAAGTATTTATAATAGTTAAAATGCCATCCATCCATTTTCTTCCGCTTATCAAGGACCGGGTTGCGGGGGCAGTAGTCTAACTACCCCCCAACTGAATGAAACGACCAAAGCTCTTTCAAGCTGGAGCTACTTGGACTGAAATGGGCCATCACTGAAAAATTCAAGGTCTATTTGTATAAGGCAGAGTTCTCCGTTTATACCAACAATAATCCTTTAGTGCACTTGGATTCTGCTCGGTTGGCGACAGTGGAGCAACGCTGGGTGGCCCAACTGGCAAATTATAAATACACCATCAAATACAGGCCTGGAAAGAAAAATAAAAATGCTGATGCGCTGTCAAGCTTACCTACATGGGAGGATCCTGCTCATTGCAGTTTGACCCAGGTGAAGGCCCAGTGGAGGATTTGGAGCACAAACAATCCATTGATCCTGACCTCCAGCATTTGTGCTGATGAAAAGCTGAATGTACAGCTCAACCAGTGGTATGTCAGCCTATCTCAAACAACTTGAAATTGTTGCTTAAGCAATGGGGCAGAATTGCGTCGTGCAATGGAGTGTTGGGGAGGTGTTTCTTGGAGACCAATTCTGGGCAAGAGGTTTTCCAGTTTCTTATCCCCAGAAGTTAAGCAAAAGACGTGTGAGCTAGCAACCACCAGGAAATGGGCCATCCTAGAAGTGACTGAACACTTTGGACTTTGCTTTAGCGTTGCTATTGGCCACGGATGACCACAGACGTGAAAGAGTGGACCCCTACCTGCCCCCAGTGTGTCTGTGCTAAACGTGGGACTCAGGTGAGAGCACCTCCAGTGTCTATTAAGACCTCATATCTTCAAGGTGGTGGGGTTGGACTATAAGTCGCTTGGTCGCCCTGATGATAGATGGCCCTAAATCTTGGTTATGACTGACCTTTTTTCCAAGTATGCCCAAGCGATCCCCACAAGAGACCAGTCTGCAGCAATGACCGCTCACACTGTTTACAACAGTTGGATTCAGAAGTTTGGCTGTCCAGAGAGAATCCTTTTGAGTCCTCGATGTTAATAGAACTCTGTCTTTTGCGTGGGTGTAAGAAGAGTAGTACCACAGCTTACTGGCTTCAGGGCAATTGAGAGTGTGAACGTGTCAACCAAACATTGTTAGGCCTTCTGAATTCCTTCACAGAAGCTGAACATGGACAATGGGCTGATCGCTTAGCTGGCCTCCTGCAGGTATATAACAACACTGTGCTGTGTGCTGATTACACCCCACTTTGATAGGTTTCTCCCCCATGGAAGCAAGGGGAGCGATTAAGCACAGGTACTGGAGAGGCAAAGTGGGCAGCAGGAAGCTGGACTAGAGAGCGGCATCTGACCGACTGAGGAGCACCGGGCGACCAGCAAGTCGTATCTGTATCTTCTTAAAAAGCTTTTTTTTTGTGTGGTTTTCTAAAGAGCTGACTAAACCTCAGGGTTTTTAATAGCAGCAGTGTGTGAGATAAAACTGCATTACTTCCTCACAGCTGGATCCAAAATGTCTAGATCTGAAATAGCAACTCCAGACCTCGAGGGCCGCAGTGTCTGCATGATTTCTAGATATCCAAGCCCTACTCATGACTGATTACCTGATTCAGGTGTGTCGAGCCATGTAGAACATGAAAAGAGCATTTTATGTTGGAAAACATGCAGGAACGTGGCCATCGAGGCCTGGAATTACCAATCCCTGGTAAAGATTGATATGACATTGATATATCCCTCCTTCATGTGGGCAACCCTGAGGTTTCTGATTTTTTCCTTCAAAAAGAGACAGAGGTTTTTTTTTTTTAAGAGTTTTTCCTCATCGAGAAGGAGGGTGTAAGGGCAGAGATGTTTGCTTAGCTTTAGTCTGTTTAATAACCAGCTATTATTTCCATTTTCATGTTTGACTTTTTGTTCTTGCAAATATCAATGTTAGTCCAATGAGACGATTATAGCTGTGATATGGGGGCATAGAAATCAAATGGAATTGAATGAAATAGTGCTGTGAGCCTGCTTACCGAAGGCATTCAACTTTCTCTGCAGTTCACTCTTTTCCACAGTCATGTTCTTGTACTTTGCTGCAACAAATAAACAAGTGCTAACATGAGTGTGTGAGATTTGTTCCTTCAATACACGAACATGCAAACTAAAGCAGAAAGAACATGAAGAAAACATGATTACATTTTGGAAAAAGGTATTTGTGAGATTATGGTATGTTGTCCATGGAGAAAATAAACTATTGAGCTCAATATGATGTTTTTTTGCTGTTGTTTTAGTTTAATTTTACAGATTGTTCACACACCTGCTGTTCTTCAGGACATTACCAACACCTCAGTAATGTTACCCACCATTCAAGGTTATGTTGAGCTCGTCTCTCTCTTCAGTCAGTGGCTTCACTCTATCCTCTGTTCCTATAATGTCAAAGAATTCTTCATCATAGACTCTGCATCTTCTTCTCCCGCACCACACATTGACTGGAAAAGGGAATTGGACTGACCAATCCCTACCTCCTCGTGTTCCAAACAGGAAGTATTTTCTGGCTCCAAAGAGTCCAAATCCCTCTGACTTCCACAGCTGTTACTGAGTTTATTTGTCAGAAAAACCGTTCTTGCTCTTGCTTATTAACATGTTCTTGCACATCATAATTTTTTTCATGATATTTTTCCTTTATTGCAAGTCATTTAAATGATAAATTGACCAATCAGATGCCTCAAAAAAAGCATGTGGTGCCCGCTGGCCCCACCTCAAAAGTTTTATTGATAGATTCTCCCAAGCCACTTTCAGTGGAAGGAGTGTGGACTTCCAACAAGCTCACCTCTGATTAGTGACAGTAGTTGCCATAGAAACACTGACTCGGACTGAGTTGGACCAATCAATGCTTTGTAACCTCGTCTGGCCCCAAACGGCGGCACCTTTGACTGAATTGGCTTCATTTTGTTGGAGCCAGAAGAAAAGCATTTTCTATGGGTGACGTAATACAGTACTTGCTCAGTCCAGCTCTCTTATACAGTCTGTGACAACATAATATCCACTTGTTACCTGTTTGTTCATTACATTTAAACACATCACAAAGGAGCAGAACAAACTCAATATGTTTAAACTTGTTTATTGAGTTTGTTATGTTTCTCACCTTCTCTTCCTGGTGCTCAAAGGGCTAAATGGTGGCCAAGGCCTTCACTTCCTGTTTTAAGGAAGGGCACAGGAAGTTGAAGGGATTTGGATTTGTTTGTTTGCCTTTAGGTCTGTAATGATTTGGGTTGTTTGTTTGTTTATTTATGTTTGTTTTGTTTACAGGACTTTGACTATATAGTTTCAAGGCATTTTGGTCTCTTTTGTCTGTCTTATGCTTATTTATTGTTTTGTTGTATTGTCACTTCCTTCCTGGGCGTGGCCAGCCAATTAACTGCAGCCCATAAAAGGGAAGGAGCTCAGTGTGGTGCTGATGAGAGCTGTGCAGTTGATGCAAGTTTTCCTTAAATAAAAAACTTCTGTTCCTGGAGTTTAAAGATGCCTGCCTAATATGTAACCGGGCCGCTCTTGTCATATCCTCATTTCTTTGTGACACAGTCAATGGTGCACACTGACAACAAGTTGTTTGCAACCTTTTAGAATATCTTTTTAAACTTTGTGTGAATTTGGATCAGGTCAAAGCCGCTGTTACTAGGATATATTTAGTATTGTATTCACTAGAATTGCTCATCTTTAATTTGTTGTTTTCTTCTGTCAGGGAGTAAAGCTGCAATTCTTTCATTAAAAATGAAAAGCATCAGTAAGAACTAAATCAAACGATGGCATTTCTTTACTTTTAATTGTTCTAGGTAGACTGTAAAAATTGTAAACAACTCCATTGAATTCAAAATCAGTTTTTGAAAATATCAAACAGTTGTTGGAAGTTGTGAATTGTGGGAAACTGTCCTGAGAGTTCTTATATTTCAAAGTGATGCTGATCAGAAACTGCTGGAGCTCACCGAATGAAATCTGTGTAAAGATAAAAAATGACATTTGAAACCTTTTCAGTGCTGATGGGGAGCTGCTGACCTCGACGGGGAGACACTGTCAGGCAGTGGAAGGAATACTTCCAGGATCTCCTCAATCCTGCTGACACAACAGTCTCATCACTGTTCCCTGCGGTCCCTGAATATGACCGGGGTTTGATCTTCAATCCGGTGATTATCACATCATTAATCCTGGAATTCTGCTCCTGGTCATCCATTCGTTTTTCGATGAAATCCATTCGGTTGACAGACTGTTCATGTGGAGCTTTGAGTTGTCTCCCCTCCTCCAGTGAGCTCAGGATCTGCTCTTGCTGGATCTTCATGGATCTTATTTCTTCCAGCAGAAAATAAAGCAACTTCTTGATATCCTCAAAGTCGTCCATCACTGAGAGTTTTTTCAGGGGCTTTTCTTACAATATATACTTTTTTCTCAGTAAAAAGATTTTCGAAATGCAGCTGCTCTAGGCCTCCGTGGCGTCTTCTCGGAAGTTGATTGAGAACAACGCCGATACCAGCAGCAAGCAGACAAACATCACAGAGAATATCCCGGTTTCGCTCCCGGACAATGGGTTTGACGCTCCACTAGGGACCTTGCCCTGCAAGAAACTCAGCCCTCGGTTTGTGGGTCCATTCAAAATCCTGCAACAAATTACACCTGCGTCTTTCCGTCTGCAGTTGCCAGCCAGATATCGCATCTCACCTACCTTTCATGTTTCCCTGCTTAAGCCCACTGCTGCACCTAATGAGGGAGGTGCACAACTTGGACCCTCCAGTGCTGGCCCCCCTCCCCTCATTATCAACGATGATGAAGCATACAGAGTCCCCGAGCAGCTCTATCAGGATTTACCCGGATACATCCCCTCCGGCCACCAGAGGGAGCTCTCGCCTGAGTTCTAATTGTCAGTCGCCCTCCACATGCACTGCATCCGGTCCATGGTCTACCCAGCTGTTTCTCATTATGTCATCTCTCACCTCATACATAAGTCTTGCTCAGTTATGCAGCCTGTGTGCAGTCTTGTATTGTCTTCCTTGCCGTACAGCCTAAGCACTAGTTCTTTTTGACTTCCTGTTTTTGACCTTTGCCTGTCTCTGACACCTGTCTTGCTCTTGTGTTCTGACTTTGGCCTGTTCCTCGACTTCATCTCTGTCTGCTCTTGTCCTCCATAAAATGTTGCACATGGATCCGCATCTGTCCGTCCGTTCTTCCAGCTCTCTCTCAATCGTTCATCCGTCTGTCTATAACACAGCATTGTCAATAACCAGGCATCCTCCATACTTCATATCTGGCCATCATGCCCGCTTTAGTTCTGAAGTGTATTTGATGCTGGAGAGCATTTATAAAGATTTTTCAACAACTTTCATGCTGAATTTCTTTCAAATAAATTTTAATTGATTAAAGTCAACTTTAAATTAGCTGTAACTCCAACACGTTTTCATACAGAAATTACAATCCTGTATGATTGTGCTCTAAAGATAATCTAAAATTAACACAACTTTTTCAGGCTTTTTTCATTTTTGCTTTTTTCTGCATTGCAGGAGCATGACACCACGCCTATGCTGATGCTGACAGAACAAATGAGCATGTACAAATCAAAGTCATTTCAGACCGGTAAGATCCCCAGCAGAGGACCTGCTGCTCATATCCCGCAAGTCATATTTTTGCATCATGTTCTGCTTGCTGCGTGATCCACCCAGGTGTGACTTGAGGACTTGTAGCTGTAAGCGCATATCTCCAGCTGAGGACCTCCCGCTGTAACATTCTCGTTTCAACAGCAGCTGCAGAAGTTATTTCTAATTCTCTGAACATCTTGGAGACAGTTCTCAGTTATTCAGTAAGAGTGTGTACCATCTGTCTCCTCTTCTACCTTTCCCTTCTCTACATGCCACAATGGTGTCTTTTTGTACAGCTCATTTACAGACATCATTAAGAATCGGTTGGTCTTTTGAGATTCATTTGAGATCTTGTCTGAGCTGAGTTTCTTTTTCCTGCACATCATATCAGAGAGTCAAACACACACTCATACGTTCAGGCTGCAGATGCACAGCAGATGGAGCACACAACATGTTTCCAATGCCTTTCTGAGCAATTCAAAACCAGATGTAAATTTACAAGCAGTAACTTTGCTGTTTAATCAGCAAAGTCTATCGAACTGGTTATGAGACGTAAGCTCCAAAACAACAGTCTGTCCTGCAGAATCTTTTCTCTAGTTTCTTCTGGTTCAGTGAGGTTTTTAAGGTCTCATTGAAACTTTTGGTAACCAAGGCAAAATTTCCTTTTACAACATGGTCTATTTGAAAATGCATGTGCCGTCTCATTATCCCCTGAAATTCTAGTCAAAACATTGCATATGTATGATCCCATACAAATTGGGGATTAGTAAGAGAAAACTATTCAGGGAGTCATTCCTCTGTGAAACATGAAGCTGCTTTCATTCTCACAAAACAGAAAACGACCATAAAATGATCCTTAAAGCTTTTCATGGTCAAGCCCCCCATCTTGTTTTATTCTTTATCTTAAACCACTTTCAGTCAGACGACGTTCTGGGACAGGATTATTATCAGCATGTGGAAAAAGAATCGTTCAAAATGGCAAATACATTATTAGAAACTTTAAAACAATGAAGGGTTTAAGCACAGATGACACTTTGTAATCAAATGAGTTGCAGCTGAGACGTTGCATTACTGGGGTTCACTGGAACAAATGTAAGGAGGTTTCCCAGAGGCACGGGGGGGGTGTGATCAGAAGGCGTGGTCTTCCTGATATTAACACGAGCTGTGTTCTGTTGTGGGGCTTGTGCTGGTTATAGTTTGTGCACAACAAACACCGTGTTTGAACACGAGGGTGTGCATCAGTGCACCAGGGCACCCTAGGCCGGAGGTCAAATGACCATAAAGGGATTTTAAATTACCTTTACCCTTGTGTCAGTGTTAAATGTATCTAAAATTGTTAAAAATCTCCTTTAATGAATTTTTAAATATGTGTTTTAGGAGCGTGCCACCAGGCAGATGCTTTAATTAAAAACACCTTCTTTTCAAATGCACTTGAACAAACTTGATTTACAATTTTCAGGAAGTTGACTGTAAAAGGGGAGCTGTGTCGGAGCATGTACTGTTTGAATGAAGTGATTCCTATCTGAAAACCTCTGACATAAACCACATCATCTACAGTATTCAGTATTCAGACCTCTTTTGGTGATCTGTTTAGACATAAAGAAGACTCTGACAGTGACATTTTCTTGATGTTTCATTTCATAGTTACATAAATCTGTCCCTTTAATTTCAAAAGGGGCTCATGGTTTGGAAAAAGAGACAGAACTGGGACTGGTGTGGCCAAATATGCCCTTGAAATCAGCTGTCACGAAGCACAGATGGAGAAAAAACCTCTGGAAATGTTTCCATCAAAGCAAATGACACAGGTGAGTCACAAAGACTTCAGTTGTCCTGCCAACGGGTGGTGCTTGAATTTCTCCAACAGAGACAGTGTACGACAACATTATGCATGCATTTTGGATGCACAACAATGTCAAGCCAAAAACCACACAGACTCTGTTTCTTAAAAATTTCTTCATGACTTTATCCAGTCAGAAGTGATTGAATTGTGAAAACTCTTGACTGCACATTGAATTCCTTTTTCAAATGGAGGATGTTTCAGTCGGCTCCCTTTCCTCCTGTGTCCTGATGCATACAGGCAGCTGGATGCTGCTTGTTGACAGCAGCTTTGATGAGAACAGAGGTAAACAACCAACATTGAAATGCTTTTTAATGTTATTTCAATTCCAGCACAACACTGCATTGTTACAGGGATTACAGAACACGCAAAGATTCCACCAAAGCCTTTGTTTTTCATTTAGAAATACTGCTCAGTCTGCAATACTGTTACAGCAGCATTATCTTCAAGAAATGAATTAGGTTTGTACTTCATTACTACAGATTTCTTGTTTCTTTTTACGTTGTCTGTTTAGTTTAGTTATGTTCTGCAGTTTTGTGCATGAGGACACTGCACTGACCTTAGCAGAAAACCAGAACACCGTAAAACACTGAAATGATATACTTACATATCAGTCTTCTAGCTTGCTGGTAAGAACCAAAGCACTATAGACACATTCACAAATGATGGCAGCTCCACTGCCCAACAGTGGCACTAACCTGTAAACACCCGGAGCAATGTGGGGTTCAGTGTCTTTGCCCAAGGGCACTTCGACACATGGGTACGCCTGTGTACCTATGTGTATCTGAACCAGGACCTGAACCTTTGGTCCTCTGAGCAGAGGCAATACTGTAAGAATCAACAGAACTCCTTCTGAGTCCTACAGAAGTAATAGCTATGATTTGCACCATTATTCTTTCACCAAACATTTCATTTTTAGACCCAAAAAAAATTAAAATAAAAATATAAATGATTGGAATTTTATGTAGGAAATCTGTCAGGGAACCTTCTGCATTGTCACAAACAACACTGAGACAACCTCATGAATCCGTTTGCAGTAGCAGAAACATTATTTATCAGTTTATGTGATCAATTTGTGCACAACATTGGATTGGACTGGAATTGGATTGGAAAGGCTTTATTTCAAGCAATCAGGCAAGAATAACACATAAGTAACACAATAATCAGAGTTTTGCATCCAAAAAAAAAAAATACGTCAAACATAGGATAATTCAGCATCAAATGATAGATTGCTTGAAAGCGAGTGGGAGGAAGCGAACTTATATAATCCCACCCTGACTCAACCACACCATTTACTTTACATTTGTTATCAGTATCTGGTTTGTAACTTATGATCAGATATTTATCCCGTATGACTATTGATTTAGGTCTATAAGCATCCTTAAATAACAATGAATGACATTGCTATGTATGTAGATATAAGACTTTTTTAAACTTGTTAGTAGTTTATGCAGTAAAATAGAACCATTGATGTAAGTTTCAAGAATCCTCTAATGAATATTATTTCTTATGAGAGAAACTCAGCAACATAGAACAGGTTTCCAACATCTGAACACAATCATTTACATAAATCACTATAAAAATTAAAAAATGTTTACAGATTATTTTATCAGAAAAGTCATTCACTTAAATCAGGTTTAAAAATGAAAAATATGTGTAGATTATGTTCATTAGAAAGATCCTTTGTCATGAATCACACTTTAGGGATCCAAGTCAAGTTATTTGATTAGATCCTTTTTCCTGCTGTCTGATTAACAGCCGTCCTTCTGGTTTGAACAGAGTTCATTAAATTCTCCTCGTTGTTATGACTGCAGACTTTGTTTGTCAGGTTCATTGTCCTTCAGCTGATGTCACAGCAAGTAAGTTCAGCTTGAGTTGTCTGCAGGTCAGAGCTGCTGAAAATCAGGGTCAAAGTTGAAGTAAGAGACAGTAGATCATGGAGTTCAGCACCCAGATGATCTGGATCTGCTTTCTCCGCCTCAGGAGCCTGACGTGCTTTGCCAGTTCAGCATTATATTTTGAAAGATTAAAATAAACAGAAGATCCTTTTAGGTGTTTTCTTTGCTTCATGTTCTTATTCTATTGATTCACAAATCTGATAAGGATCGCTGGTTTATCTGACTCCTTTCTCTTGGGAAGTGGGTGACAGATCTCAATAGTATTCAAATCCAGGGAAATCCTTTAAATTTGAGAAATGATCCAACTTCACTCTCCACGTTCTGCGTTGTGGCTACTGCAGCCCCGCTAGCTTAGCTAAAGTTAGGTTTGAGTTGAAATCCCGTGAGAATGATGTTTTTCATTCTTACTTGGTGATCCAAGTCATTCCTTCTTCTATCCAGGAGGTCAAGCCAATTATCCTGTACTTCATTTCCCGCTGTTTCTCATCAGAAATCTTCCGCAAGTTGCATCAGAGGTGTGAGCTTAGCATTTATCTTAGCATCAAACTCCAACAGTGGGGTAAGCTTTGCTTGAATGCCGGCAAGCGCACTTCTGAGCTCTCCAAGGTCAGATGTTTCCTGGTTTTTCTTCGGTGCCATGTTCAGCTCTCTATATTGCAGAATTACTGCTTTTTTGCAGTAATTATGTGATAATTCAAGATTAAAGTCGCTTCTATCAGGAGAGCTGTAGAGCTGTATCTCAAGTTCCCTCTGGGATGATGTTTTGATCAGCTGTTTCATCACTAATCTTTACTCTCATATTCTAAGCCTGTTCTGTGTTTTTTTCAGCTTTGCTCTCTGAATACAAACTCATTTTCAAACTTGCTTTTCATGTCAGCCACTGTCACACCAAGGCTTTTGAGTTCAGTCAAAGTGACAGACATACAGCACATTTAGGAGAAATAACTGTGGAAAATGATTATTTAAGGAATAAAAAAGGCCCTTCTTTTTTCTAGGTGTGAGTGTCCGAACAGACACAGTTACTCCCAAAGTCAGGCTCATCACGCAGCACAACTCCTTTCAGAAACATAAATGGATTCCTTTGAGTCTGTGGTGTTTTCTGTGTTGTAAAGAGTACCTCGGGCAGAATGGTCTGAGGCAAGGTGAAGCAGATTTCATCAAATTTAAACACTTTCTAAACTGCTGGTCTCAGAATCTGTCAGTCCCTGTTCTTCAAGGTCAGGAAGTACACAAATATCCAAGCTTTAGCTGCAAGAGAACCAAGAGTTTCTCTACATCTGAGCCTGAGTCTTTATTTTTGCAGGTGTATGCTGTATAGAGATATGTGTGTGATTGTTTGTGTGTGTGTGCATGCGTGTGTGTGCGAGAGTGTGTGCAACTGTATGTGTGTATGAGTGTCTTAAGGTGCAATCACACTGAACATGATTTGTGCGCCCATTTTGGACTAACATTCACACTTGACTGTAATGATGATAAACTTCCAGCATCTTGTTGTTTTATGATTCTTATTTCCCTCCCCTGTAGTCATCCTCCAACTTCTGTAACCCACCCTTTGACCCTGTTTTTTGTGCCCCCCCAACATCTCACTCTTTTCTTTCTGCTCTTTCTTTTCTATCCAGTCCAACAAAAAGGATGAAAAATAATTAATATCAATAAAGTTTAGCTTAAATTACAAAAGGCTTTATTCAAATATACACCTTGTGTGTCCAAAGATCTATAACCCTCGATTGTAACAGTAAAATCTGTTTGAACACCAGAGGCTCTCGGTTCATATCTGTTTGCTCGGCTGTTAGACAACACAAGTAAAAAAAAAAAAAAGAAATAGTCAGAAGTGCAGTTTTATCTTTCTTTATCTGTCCTCCATAATGAGAATAATGCTACAAGGACATGTTTAACACACACAAAAGCACACAGTTTTCATTGGAGTGGATATTTAAAAGGGAAGGGAATCTGACCAGATGGTTAAGTTTTAAGTCTGTGAAGCATTTTTGTTCTACATTGTGTAATCAACAATGTGGATTCTGCAAATGTTTTAATTCTTTTTTTATAATTAACATGTGAATTGTGAATTCATTTTTCCCTGAATAACTTTTAATTAGTGACAGGAATTCCTCCAAACAGGCAAAGCCTTTGTGACAGCATCCCGATCATTCACGCAGAGTTTTCCTCCACAATAAAGTTTCCAGAGTTCAGAGTGAAGTTTTTGTGCTCAGTGAAGCCAGAGGTTAAGAGAAACTGAGCAAATTGAAACAAAGGAAGCAAATTGTTGTCTGACAGCTGCGATACGGCTGACAAGGATTGTTTGTTGCGGCTCCCACTCACAGCAAAGCTGACAGTCAGAATCAAGCTGCTGTCAAGCATCTGTGATCCGCTTTGCAAATGACACAAGCTGGAGAGCACTGCTTCATGACAGCTCACTGCTGTGGAGCTTCACATTAGAAAATGGAAGAGACTTTTGGGCTTTTGTTTCTCAAGGAAAGTTATAGTAATCTAAATCTAATCTGGAACTGACAAAAACTATTTTAGCAGTGAAAGTGATTCTGTTTTTCTGTTTGTGACAAAAGCAAAGGAAAAGCGAGAAGATGCTTCAGAAGCTAAACGGGCTTCATTCTCCTTTAAATGAAATACAAAGCTAACTACGTTTGTGCTTCGTTGTCTTTCTGCAATGTCCTGCTCTAGTTTCATTGTTGTTTTTTTTGCTTGCTTCTGTCTCCTTGCAGCTTTGATTGGTTCATTCTTGCAGCTCTCATCCGGGCTGCAGGATGCATTTGATTCTTGATTCTTTTCTCTCATGTGTGTTTTGTGGCACAAGAGCAGCAACAGCTGCTCACATCTGTTATTTCTTGTTGCTAAGGTCTTCTGAAACTGACACTTGTCAGTTACTAAGCTCAGCAAAGACGCTTAGCCTGTGTTCAGTTGTAAATAAACTTTCTAACAAGTAAGCAGTCAGACCCTTTTTCTGTTTGATAACATGACAAAACTCATTTATATTTCTGCCACGGCACTAGCACTCATCATCAATTACCAAAGGAGACATCGCGTTTTATTCAGGCCATGGAGCGGCAACCTTCTTACACGTTGGAGCAGCTACAGATGCAGCGATTTTGGGAGATCGGGGTTGGTTATTTTACAGAGGAGCTGTGGATCCTTCCACAAATGTTCAATGGGATTCAGATCTGGGCTCATGGAAGGCCACTTTAGAATAGTCCAACGCTTTTCTCTCAGCCATTCTTGGGGGTTTTTGGCTGTGTGTTTTGGATGGTTGTCCTGTTGGAAGACCCATGACCTGCGACTGAGACCAAGCTTTCTGACACAAGGCAGCACATTTCTCTCCAGAATGCCTTGATAGTCTACAGATTTCATTGTACCTGCACACATTCAAGACACCCTGTGCCAGATGCAGCAAAGCAGCCCCAAAACATGACTGAGCCTCCTCCATGTTTCACCGTAGGGACAGTGTTCTTTTCTTCGTATGCTTGGTTTTTGAGTCTATGAACATAGAGTTGATGTGCCTTACCAAAAAGCTCCAGTTTGGTCTCATCTGTCCAAAGGACATTCTCCCAGAAGCTTTGGGGCTTGTCAACATGCATTTTTGCAAATTCCAGTCTGGCTTTTTTAGGATTGTTTTTCAGCAGTGGTGTCCTCCTTGGTCGTCTCCCATGAAGTCCACTTTGGCTCAAACAACGACGAATGGTGCGATCTGACACTGATGTACCTTGGCCTTGGAGTTCACCTTTAATTTCTTTGGAGGTTGTTCTGGGCTCTTTGGATACAATTCCAACGATCCGTCTCTTCAATTTGTCATCAATTTTCCTCTTGCGGCCACGTCCAGAGAGGTTGGCTACTGTCCCGTGGGTCTTGAACTTGTGAATAATATGAGCCACTGTTGTCACAGGAAGTTCAAGCTGTTTAGAGATGGTCTTATGGCCTTTACCTTTAAGATGTTTATCTATCATTTGTTTTCGGATGTTCTGGGACAATTCTCTCCTTGGCTTTCTGTTGTCCATGTTCAGTGTGGTTCACACCTTTTCACCAAACAGCAGAGTGACTACTTGTCTCCCTTTAAATAGGCAGACTGACTGATTATGAGTTTGGTAACACCTGTGATGTCAATTAAAGGACACACCTGAGTTAATCATGTCAGTCTGGTCAAATAGTTTTCAATCTTTTATAGAGGTACCATCATTTTTGTCCAGGCCTGTTTCATTAGTTTGTTTTTTTTAAATAATTCTGTTAATCAGCAATTCAAAAGTGATGGTTGATTTTGATTATTTAATTTTCAATAAATTTTTATTTATTATTACTTTTGTAAGTTTCAAGTGATTTCAGTGAGAATTGTGGGTTTTACCTTCTTTAGCTGAGGGGTACCAACAATTTTGTCCACGTGTGTATGTGAACATTTGCTTTCCTGTTTTGAGTGGTTCAGTGTGGATTAAATGTGTGGTGATGTAAGTTTTTTCATCAATCTGATTTGCCTTAGAGAAATTAAAGTGAATGCTGCTGATGCCATGCAAAACAAAATGGAATGTACAGTGAGAATGATAAGTGGGTGTCACATGACTTTTTGATCTTTTTGGTCTTTTTGACCAAAATAGCGAGACCCGTTGTTCACAGAGAACAAGGTGATTGTCTGTTTTCCAAAGGATCTCAGGGGGCTCTGCTACTTGTTAACTCTTTCCTGGAACCCTGCACCTTTTGATTCAGCAGACCATTTACAACCTCTGTAGAAAAAAGTAAAGTATTTCTGACTCTCAGGTGCTAAGGGCAGACAAAAGAAAGCACTAGCCTGGTCCACTCAGTGAACCACTTGTAGTTTGGGCCCAGTGAGTTCAAAATCACATTCAGAGTAATCCAGAAACAGCCTCGACTATGGTTGGCTCATAATCATATTTTACATTCTGGTAGAAACCAGAATACAGATTTTCCACCGTGGAAAGCTGTGATCAGAGTGCACTTGACCAACAGAAGGAAGGACTGCAAAAAAAAAGTCTGGTTTGCAAGATGACCTGATTTGACTTCCCACGTTGAAGCAAATCTGATTTTTTTTTAGTAAAACTCTTGGAATATAACATTTGAAACTGAAATAAAACCTTAAAATGTCACTTTTAGAAAGGAAATGGAGAGGTCAGGAGGTGGAAGTTGCAGAAGGCCATCAACACAATTGTGACTTGAAGGCTGAACTATTTAAATGGAGAGTTTTTCCACAAATCTGCCATTGTTGAAACTGTTAACGTGAAATACGGGCTTTACTTTTGTTTGCTTTTTTTCTCAGGTTGGGAGAGAATCACTATTAGATCTTGTTAATTCTCATGCATGAATATATATATTGAACCAAAATAAAGAAGTCATTCTTTAAAAAAAAAATCAAAACTTTATTTCTCCATGGTAATGTAGTAAACGTTGCATGTTTTTCTGCAAAATTCACGTTTGTTGGTCAAATGCATATAGATCACTTCTACATCTTTTACAATTTTGATATAGACTCATTTTATCAGTTCACCACATGCGCTGTATGTCTTCCAATAGTGGTGCTGGCATTTATTAAAAAAATATTTAAATGGATCAGTGTTTCAAATATGTTGGGGGTTATTGTAGTTATCGTATTGAGGGGTTCCAGCCCCGAGTGCTCCACGAGCACCACTGTCACCTTCATCTTCCAGCTTTCTCCAGTTCTTCTCTGAGTTCCTGGTATTTCTCCAGTTTCTCATGTTCCTTCTTCTTGATGTTTCCATCTCTTGGTGCTGCTACATCCACCACAACAGCTTTCCTCCGTTTTTTATCCACCACTACAATGTCTGGTTGGTAACATTACCATCCTGTCCGTCTGTAACTGGAAGTCCCACAGGATCTTTGCTCTCTCATTCTCTACCACTTTCTGAGGTGTTTCCCATTTTGACTTTGGGGTTTCCAGTCCATATTCTACTTACATGTTCCTGTATGCCGAGGCTGGCCAACCCTGGTCCTCAAGAGCCTCAACCCTGCCTGTTTTCCAGCTCTCCCTGGTCAGCTTCATATTATCTATCTAAATCAGGTGTGTTTAGTAAATCAGGATGTGCAATCACTTGACACAACTAATGAGCAGCAAGCTGGTGGAGGCGGACTGGCCCCGTGCTGTGAGCCTGGCGACCGACGGTGCACCATCAATGGTGGGGAGAAAGGCAGGCGTTGCCACAAAATTCCGTGACAAAGTACAGACCGCAAGTGGAGGACAGGAGTTTTGGGCATTTTACTGTATTTTGCACCAGGAGGCGTTATGTTGCAAAACACTGCAAATGGACCATGTCATGAGCGTGGTTGTGAAAACTGTCGATTTCATCAGAGCTCGCGGTCTAAATCACCGCCAGTTTGACTCATTTCTCAGTGAACATGACATTCATGCTGGCCTACCATACCACACTGACGTGCGCTGGTTAAGCAGAGGTGCAGTACTCAAGCGCTTCTTTGAGCTACCAGGCGAAATTGGACAGTTCATGGAGAAGAAGAGACGCCCAGTAAAGGAACTTCAATGCAAGGAATGGGTGCAGGATCTTGCCTTCATGGTTGATATTATGCAACACTTGAATACACTTAACACTACATTGCAGGGCCGTAACAGAGTTGTCACTCAACATTACGACAGCATAAGTGCGTTCAAGATGAAACTGTCACTGTGGGAGACGCAGCTATCCAGCAGTGACACCACGCACTTCTCATGTCTCACAGCTGTGCGTCCAAAGGCACCGGATCGTCCCGATTTGGATAAATATAAAGACAACATAACAGATTTGCTGCGAGAGTTTGAGCGGAGGTTTCAGGTTTTCAGTGAACTTGAGAACAAATTCGGCTTTTTTCGCTCGCCATTTACAGTGAAGCCTTCTGATGTGCCAGCTGACATTCAGCTCGAGCTTATTGACTCGCAGTGCAATTCCGCTATGAAGGATAAATTTGGGTCTGTGGGATTGGATAAGTTTTATCAGTATCTTGTGCCAGGTTACCCCAAATTAACAGCCATGGCTGCAAAGGTTCTCTCCATGTTTGGGACTACTTATCTTTGTGAACACTAATATTGTGAACAATAATAAAACAAAGCAGCGCTAAAGGTTAACAAATGAACACTTGAATGACATTGTTAAATGTGCTGCTACTCAGGATTTGACACCTGATATCGACGCACTTGTAAAGGCAAAAAGATGCCAAGTTTCAGGAGCCAGCAGCAGCAAGTAGACTGCAGGAGTGCAGTGAGAGAGAGCAAAAAGTGCGATGACACGACATTTGTTTGCACTCATGAATACAGATCATTAAAAATAAGATTAATCTGGTTTCCTATTAAAGACAATTAATATTGTGCAGTATATTCTCAGCTTCAGTAGGCCCAGCCTAGTAGTTTGAGCTGATGTAGTCTAATCTTTTTGCCCATGCACTGCTAAAACTTTTATTTTGTATTTTTATTTATTATTATATATTTTTATTTATTATTATTTCAAAGCAGTATGACAATTAAGGCAAAACATTTTTTTTCATAGCTCCCACTTGAGTTTGTTTAGTGTGGTGAGTTGGTTCAGGTGTAAAACTGCATTCACTCAACTGTTAAAATAAACCAGTTGTTAACACATTCAATGCCAAACATGAAAATCATTTTTTTCTCCATTGTTTGTGAATAAATGTGTTGTGCTTAGAAAAGATCCCTTGTCATCCATGATTATAATATGTAGGGTAGGCTACAAAGGCTGAATGAGAAAGCATAGTACTGAAAAACAAAGCTAAATAGTTGGAGTTGACATTCTTTTACTGATCTGGCCCACCTGAGAACAGAAAGTCTGGATCTGGCCCCAGAGGCAAACTGAGTTAGACATGCCTGATTTAAAGTAACCAATTAACCTATGAAGCAGGTGGGAGGAAGCCGGAGTCCCCGGAGAAAACCCACGCATGCACGGGGAGAACATGCAAACTCCACACAGAAAGGTCCCCCATCGGTGATATTGTTTCAACTCCCCCAGCCAGGACTTGAACTGAGAACCTGCTTGCTGTGAGGCAAGAGCGCTAACCACTGCGCCACAGTGCAGCCCATTTATTGATTTCTCAAACAAAAAGTATAAAGTGAATCTGAGTTTTTTTACATCATGAACATGGACAGTGCTGCATGTAGACAGTGCTGAGAAAACTTTTGAAAATTTTACTGAAGTCCCAAAGGAACAAAAATGCAGAATGAGTTCAAAGGACTTTCTGAGCGGATTAAAGCTGGGAGCCATGAAGCAGCTTGAAGGGATGAGAAGTTAAAGAGATTCACCCCAAATGAAACAGTAGCCCACCAAACGTTAGGTGATGCTGTCTGCACTATGACTCACGCTAAACTCAAACCACTGCCTTCATTTCTTCTGAAAGCATAATCCCTAAAATCCAGCGGGAAATGACACACAATGGCCAGAGCAATGGCCTGATCCAGGTCCAAATCCTTGTCATGGTAAGTGATCTTTTGCTGGAGCTCCTAGGAGAGTCCACACGGTGACCACTTAGTTTGGGCGGCCATGGCCCAGAACTTGAGGGAATATGCAGCAGGACTGTCTTTTCCCTTTCTGATGTCCATCAGTTATTCTCCTGGTTCCTTTCCATCGGGGGGGTGTTGGAAGACATCACGTATTAGACATGTAAATGCGTCATAGGATTGGAAAGGTAAAGAGCCACTTGGCCAGATGGCAGCCAGCCACTCCAGGGCCTCACCGGACAACAAAGAGCACATGAGGGACGCCTCGGCTTCTTCTGTGGGATAAACGTGGGCCTGTTGATGCAGAAATAGCTGGCACTGCATGAGCAAACCGTTACATATTTACTACGGCATGGAGAGGTCTCCGGAGGCATCAGGCATTGAAGGACGGGGCGGCAGCAAGGAGGAGGGGCTACCCATTGGGTATGATGCAGTTGTCACCCATGTTCTAACGACCCGGCAGGGTCGGAGGGTGAGGGAACGCCTGTTGCTGGATCTGCATCTGGCAGTGAAACTCTGGATCCATTTAAGGCAAAAGCCAAGTCAGGAGACACGCCAGGGTGAAAAGACAGGAGCAAGGCGGAGAGCAAGTAAACAGGCAAAAAGGTCATTCACAATAGGACAAAAGGAATGAATAACGCTTAGACTGTTAACACAGGGTGAGAAAACAAGACTACACTAGGACTGAGTAGCAGAACAGGACTTAAATAGGAGATCAGTTATGAAATAATGACACACAGTTGGGTGGACAATGGACCAGATGCAGTGCATGCTGGGGATTGGAGTGAGGAAGATGGAGGACAGTCAATACTCGGGAGAGGACTCCCTCCGGTGGCTGGAGGGAGAAGTAGATGGTTGACTCCTGACAGAAAAACATTGTTTCTCATTGTTTTCCCAACAATCTATTTATCATAAACACTTATCATCCTACATTCATAGCCAACGTCTCATCAGTACTGCAGCTGCTAACATCCTCTGAGTTAAAGCACAAGGCATGGTTCTTGCCAGTAACCGTCTGGTGGCATTCCTCCACCTTACCAAAGTAACAAGTAAAAATGGTTGTTCCTGTCGTTTAAAACTGGTAATCGAAATATAAAGTTTTTATAAGTTAACCATCGGGACGAGGACTTTAAAGCGCTGCTCCTCCAACTTTCTCTTGTTGTTTTGACCCGCCTCGTATTCCTGGCCAGTGACTGAAGAAATCTTTAGTCACATGGTTTTGTTTACAAGCCTTGGTTCAAAATAGAAATCTCCCGTGGACGCCAGTCTGAACACAGACCAAACTCTTTGTGTTTGGTCTCAATCAATCAAATTTGTGTTCTCGGACCGAACAAAACAATGTTGTCAGTCTGAATACAACCTGAGTTTGATTTCTTTGTAAAATCTCAATTACAGCTTCATTTGAGATGTTAAAGTCTGATATGGATTCATTGTAAATATTCCTCTGCCAGCATACGCAGCATGTATAAGTATTAAGAGTGTGCATGTGTACTTTGAATTATATTATTAATGGAACAGCTAAACCAGGGCTCTGCAACCTCTAACAGAACCGTTTGATCCGGTTTCTTACTGATGAAATCAAGCTAGAGCCGCAAAATCTCACTACATTATTAATAAGAACACACTTCCTTAGCAGCAATTACACCCTTTCACTTTTAAATATTTCCAATAATTAAACTATAACACTGTTATATTTTCTATAGGCTATATAACAATTATGATGTAATTTAAGCTGACAGATTCAAGTTCATTTCAAGATCAAATTCAGTGTAAAAAAAGAAAGTAAATGTACTTGAACTTATTATGCAATTCTCTCATTGAAGAACTTTGCTTCTGAACAGAAACTATAGGTACTGGTGTGCAGCAGAAGATAAGAACATGTATTTTATACTTATTTTCATAATAAACAGTTCTGATAATAGATTTGATCATCCTTTTACTCAGTATTCTGACGTGTGCATTTTGGAGGATTGATAAAACACAAAAGGTTCCTTAATTTAGTGTCATGTCGGAAGCAAGTTAAAAACAAGTTAATTTTATTATTGTAAGATCATCTCAATAAAGAATAAACCTAAATGACAAAATGTAACAAACAAACTCACTATTGATCCACAATAAAAAACAAATCAGCTTCTACAAAAGTTTCTGGTGAAACATTTTAATAAAGAAAATTTTTTAACAAACAGAGAAACTAAAACTCCTGATTAACACCCCCCCCCCCCCCGCGCGCGCGCGCCCCTACTCACTCAGGTCCCCTCCCCTCAGTGCATAGACTCTCTTTTTTCCTCTTCTCTTTATTAATGGATCTTCTCCCGTGAATCCGTGTGCACAACTGCAGCGGTGTTTCCATAATACAGATGCTCAAAAGTTTATCGACATTCTAGAAATGTCAACAAAAAAAACACAATTCCGCAATGACACTGTGTGCATGTGCATCTATTAAATCCTAAAAATGTACTTAAACATAAAGCAAGTCGCGCGATTAGTCATTCAAAACCATGTGGATGGATGAGAACACGTATTGTTTTAAATGGACCAAAAAGGGAGCAGATTTCTGTCACAGCTCTAGCGCTCATCTGTCAAAGGGGACGTCTGCACATGCGCAGACCATGGAGCTGCAAGCGTAGTCTCTCCTTCCGGGTGGGAGCGGCTGTAGATGAAGTGATTTTTAGAAAAAAGCACCTCCTCCAGGTGCAAAAACTTTTCTTTTTTCGATAAATGCGAGATTTTTCGAAATGGTGGTATTTCCATTAAGCAAAAACTCAGGAAAGGGAGGAAAAAAATGAACGTCACATCTCTAGTGTGAGTACTGAGTACCGGCTGCACCGGCTGTACTTCTGGCATGGAGAAGTGGCGGTACTCTAAAGAGCTATTCTTAGAAGTCTCGCTACTGAGTACCGGGGAGTACCGGCCCTCTTAAAGCACTGACTTTAGCAATCATTTTAATGTTCTTTGAAGTTTTTTTGTGGTCTGTTCATCATGACGTTGTTGCCGTTGATCACTCGGGTGCTGCTCCTGTGACTGCCTAGTGGGGATGTCAAACTCAAGTTCTCGAGGGTTGGCCTCCTGCTGATTTTCCAGAAATCCTGCTGAAGTTGCTGCTGATTACCTGGATCAGGTGTGTTTAGCCAATTAGGAGCTACAATGGCAGGTTGGTTGGACAACATGTAGGACACCGGCCCTTGAGGCCTGGAATTTGACACCCCTTGCCTAGAGCTAAAGACAGGCTCAGAGAAAGCTGAGCTTTTGCTGTCGGTTTTAAAACCCCGCACCTCCCCTGCAAACCCATCATTTTTTTGTACAGCTTTTGACCCACTGTGCGAGGATGTTTTAACTGATTCCATGTAATTTTATGTCACATATCTGTTGTACCCTGGTGGTGGTGGTGGTGGTGGCGGCGGAGGTTTTATTAAATTTACTATTAATTATTGAGTCAGTGTTGATGTGTTTTTTGTACAGCACTTTCATGCTAAATATGGCTGGCTACCATGCTGTCTGACCCTTCTGGTGGAGTTCTGTCTTTCTACGGGTGAGCCTAAAGAAAAACATTTATGCAGCTGTAGATCTTCCTCTTCCTGTGGCTTCATGCATTTTCATTTAGATACTGCGCAGTCCCTGAAAACAGTTGTTTTTTTTCTCCTTTAGACCTAGCCTGATCTCATTCAGTATCTGCCTCATGGATTTCTTTGGGCACTGTTGTTCTGATAATGGACTGACCAAACGTCTGAATCAATATATCAACCTATGTGGCTATTTCTCCTTTCTAACAGCGCTCCTCTCAAGACTAGATTCTCTGAAGGAAAGGAGGAGTGTTCAGAGGGGAGAGCAGCTCTTGTTCACCTCTGATTTTCAGCAAAGATCTCCAGTGAGAATAAAAATAACTAAAAGCAAAAGAGGTTAACAAATAATAAAAAAGAAACAGTTATAAAAGCACAGATTGTTTTTTTCAAAATTCACCATACAAAGCTCACTACAGCTCACTACAAAAAATATTATTTTTAAATAAGATGTTTTTTAGAACCTATATACATTTACAATATAATTTTTAATACGATCAATATTAGTTATGACACATTAAGTGATTTGTTAAGTTTTTGTACAAAACAAAGCTGTAAAAATGCAAAAATATTGAGTGTTTTAGTGAAAAAAACACCTTATTTACCTCATTTCTCAAATTTGATCCACGCATTTTTGACATGATGAAACTATATTAAAAAGAAATAATTTTCAACAGAAGTCGCATTCTTATACACAACAAGTAGTCATTTAAACCTGAGGTAAGGAATGCCGTTAAGCTGAAGGAGTCCTACCAAGCCTGGCTGGCTTCTAGGACTCCAGAGGCAGCTGACAGGTATCGACATTCTAAGCGAGCTGCGGCACGGGCTGTTTTGGAGACAAAAACTCGGTCCTGGGAGGAGTTCGGGGAGGCCATGGAGAAGGACTATCGGTTGGCCTTGAACAGGTTCTTGGCAAACCATTTGGTGCCTCAGATGGGGGAAGCAGTTTTCTGTGAGCACAGTTTTCAGTGGAGGTGGGAAGCTATTGACTTTGACTGGGAACATTGTTGGTGGTGGAAGGAATTCTTCGAGTATCTCCTTAATCCTGCTGAGAAGCCTTCTCTTGAGAGAGCAGAGGCTGAGAGCCTTGGGGTGGGGCTGTCCATCACCCGAGCTGAAGTCACTGAGGTACCAACTACCAGGAAATCACATTCCTCAGCCTTCATGGGTACTAGAGAGGAGAGTGCGGCCGATAGTTAGACCTCAGATCTGGGAAAATCAATCAACACGTCAATCAACACTGTGGTTTCCTCTTAGAGTGCTGGGGGGGATTGTGGGAGTTCACTCATCCAGTCCATACCAGAAGTTTACTGTCGGGGTCCCGCAAGGGTCCATACTCGGACCAGTCTTTTTTTCTCTCTACATCAATAACCTTCCCGATGCACGCAAAAATGTTCATAAACAAATGTATGCCGATGATGCTGTAATACATGCACCTGCAAAAAATACACAAGAAGCAGGCTGTATTCTTACATCTGTAATGACTTAAGTCCAAGACTGGCTTACAAACTCATACCTACTTCTAAATACAAAAAACTGACTATATGAATAGTTTTTAAAACAAATCAAGTGTCAGGGTTGACGTGCGGACACAAATGCAGACGGCAATAATAAATGAAGTCTTTCATTTATTCAAATCAGTTCTCAAACAACAACACAACACAACAACAACAACCAATGTCCTGGGTCCATAACCCCACATCAATAAGCAGATCTCAAAATCAAATGTATTTCTGAGGGGAAAGGAGCTTGAGTTGCCACATGAATTCAAGTACCTTGGAGTTGTTCTTGACTCCTCCCTCACCTTCAAAGGTCACATTTAAAAAAAACAATCTCTAAAAACAATCAAATTTAGTCTCCATAATTATAGGAGCATTAGAGTGTCACTGACAATATCCACAGCAAGAATGTTTTTGCATGCTATGACCTTTTTACATTATAAATACTGCTTCACTAATTGGTCTCTCATGAATGACACCACATTTAAACAAATAGAATCCCTGTACAAAAGAGGGATAAACATTTTCACTTTCCCTGTCATATTCTTGAAATATATATTTTATTAAGTTTCGTGAACTTCAAACAATTCAAATATACATGTGCAATATGCAAAATACTCCACAGACTTGCACCACTGCCACTCCAAGAATTCATCAAACAAAAACCTACCACTGTGAGCGATGTCTCGGGGTGATTGTGGGGTTCCCTACAGACGCACTGCCTTTGCACAATCAGTCCTCTCAGTCAGAGGCTGTAACATCTGGAATAAAATCCCTCACATGATAAGAGAATCTCTTACATACAACACATTCAAAAGAGAACTTCAGCATTGGCTCAAATCCAATCAACAATGCATCCACTGGAGCTGTTCAGATCTCATGTTATACTCATGAGGACTTTGGTGCTGTGCAACACTCACAGCACCTTAGGACTTATGCAATATTCACAGCACCTTATTCGTTTGCATGTAATTCTTTTATTGTTGTACTTTGTTTGAATTCACAATGGTATACTTTATCTACTCTATGTTTCTGCAAATAATAAATTGTATCATTGACACCCTCCTGACTTTATGTTTAGCATTTTTAGCTCCTTTATTCCTCTTTTTATTCTTTTTTATTATTCTTACATTGTTGTTTTATCTGCCTTTTTTGTGTACCTGCATAGGGACAACAGATGGAAATTAGTGTCTCTGCTATAATCTGGCATATTTACAATGTAAATGTTACAGATGTTCATTAATATGCACTTCCCCTATCAAATAAATAAATACATGTGTTTTGTAGATTTGGAGAAGTCGCTCGACCGTGTCTCCTGTGGTGTCCTGTGGAGGGTGCTTTGGGAGTATGGGGTCCGGGGGGCCTTGCTCAGGGCTGTCCGGTCTCTGTATGACCGGAGCAGGAGCTTGGTTCTATTCCTGGTGCATGTTGGACTCTGGCACGGCTGCCCTTTATCACCAGTTCTGTTCATAGTTTTTATAGAATTTCTAGGCGCAGTTAGATGCTGGAGGGGTCTGGTTTGGGGACCACAGCGTTTCCTCTCTGCACTTTGCAGATGATGTCCTGTTGGCTTCATCAAGCCAGGACCTTCAGCATTCATTGGAGCGGTTTGCACCAGCTGTGGTGGCTCGCGCATCTGCAGGCATCTGGTCCGCATGCCTGCTGGATGCTTCCTTGAGGAGGACGTGTTCCAGGCATGTCCCACTGGGCCGAGGCCTTGGGGAAGACCCAGGACACACTGGAGAGACTACGTCTCTCAGCTGCCTTGGGAATGCCTTTGGGTCCCCCCAGAGGAGCTAGAGGAATTGGACAGGGAGAGGGAAGTCTAGGCATCTTTGTTTAGACCGGTGCCCCCCTGAGCCAGTCATAGATGAGTCAAAGAACATGGATGGATGGATGGATGGATGGATGGATGGATGGATGGATGGATGGTCTCACAGGAAGTAAATTACAAAGAACAAAACTATAAGACTCCAGACTTTGCTCTGTGATTGAGTTTAAAAGCAATGTTAAAATACATACAAGTACACACTGATAGTTCTGTAAAAATATTTTATTAAATTCAAATAAAAATTACAACACAGCAAAGAATAAGGGAGGGATTAAGGTCATATTGAAGTACAATGAACAGCTGGGTGTGTCCTGCGAGCTCCATGCCTCCATCAAGTCCTCCATGTAAACATGTTTTAACCAGCGGCTGTGTGATTGGCTCTCAGCTATGTGCACCTTACAATCAGAACCTTCCAAATTCATGATATAAAACAATAAATTAGAAAAACCTAAAAATATAGAGAGAGACTTGTGGATGGCATTGTGTAACAAGATTTCCAATCAATTCTGACACACCCCAGGAATGAAGATAGCTCTTTGGCACATAACATAATTCATTAAACACAAGACTCAAACTGTAAAAAAAAACAATGTTCAAAAAGGCGTGTTTTATACATGGACTGCATTAACAGAAAAAGCGCACAAACCAAAAAGGTAAAAATTCCTCAAAAAATATTTTGGCAAAAGTAACAGTACCCCAGTGAAAGCACATATCAGTCTGTGCAACACTATGTTGTCATCGGAGTGGACATATGAAAAGGAGGGAAGGAAGGTGTTGGGTTTTCGGTAAAGTCTGAGCTGGTGTTAGCCCTGTTAGTTCCTCCATGTGTCTGCTTTGAAATGTCTGTTGTTTCTGTGGCCTGTGTGACAGCTCTGCCTTTCAGATTGTCAAACTCCCCCTGAATGATTCCCACACGGAGTCATTTTTTGAGGTGCAGGTGAGGCCATGTTTGGTTTGGCACCTGGGATTGGTCTGTCAGGAGAGAGAACAAAATATGTTTCAGTGTGAGATGCAATAACCTTGTTGACTACAAGCAGCTCTTTTTATGTAAACTGTACATTAGCAAGACGGCACAGCAAAAGGAGCAGTCTCAGACAGCAGCTCCTATCAGTTTATTACATGAGATGTTTTATTTGTACTGGTAGCCTCAGATGTATCCTGGAAATTAGTGAGCTGTTCTGAAACAGACATTGTCAGAGAAAGTGAACCAAAATTTGACTGCAGGTTCAGATGTGTGGCCATCCTGAAAGCTTAAAGCAAAAACAACAAAAACGTTCTGAATACCTGCCATCTGGTATTCCACAGCCCCTATTATTCCTGAACCTAATTCAGGAGAACATTCCGATGTTTTGGAAGTTTTTTTAAAATTTGGTTTGAGTAGGAGTCATAAGTACCTTCGTTTCTGCACATTTTTTAAATCCCTACCTTTTTACAGATTTTTTAGCCACACGCTGAAAACTATCTATGGGGTCCTAAACCAACATAATAATTTCTTACCTAAGTTGTTAAATTGCTTTCTTGTTCTCCCCATCAGGGCCCTGCCTTCCAACCCCTCCTCCGACCACCAGAGGGAGCTTTCTCCTGAGTGTTGACTGCCTCTGTTCCTTCCTCACTCCAATTCCCATAATGCTCCTTGCCCCTCCTGCCCTCACCAGCCCTCCGGCTCACCAGTGTTGTGTATATAAGCCTACTCACCTATGTACTCTTTGTGAAGTCTTGACTTGCTCTTGTGTCTGTCAGGCTAAGCATTTAGTCATGTTTTGCCTTCCTGTTTCCTTGACCCTGACCCTGACCTGTTCCCTGACTTTGTCTTGCCTGCCGTTTGTTAAACCGAATTGCACATGGATCCAAATGTCTTTGCTCCTTTGTCACACTCCCTCCCTAAGAAGAAATAAAAATCTGTATTTCTCACACATTATTGTAGCTGCGACACAAATTGCTTATAGTGGCCTTGAATGGCAGGAGAAGCTAATGCTGTTAGATTTTACTATAGTAAAAATCATTGGGTAATTCATATAGACCAGATCTATTCCAAAAGATATGAAACAGCAGAGAAAAACAGGTCTAAACATCTTCCCTTTGAAGATGCTGTATACACCCCCTGTATCTGTGTGAGCATCACCACGACAAAATGTTCTTCATAGTTGTTTTGGTATAACACTCATTAACACTTCCATAGTTAAGTTAAACTGAAATCTTACAAACAAATTGGTACAAAGGGGAATTGTTCCAAAAAAAAAAAAAATTATGTAAAGTTTTTTTTTAAAGTTTAGGTAATGTAGAAAAGTGACATGTTTTTGAAATGATCAAGTCTTTAAATGGTGTTTCTTAAGAAACGTTTCAGTTCACTGCAAGTCAAGTCTTCTTTAAATCTAATTATAAAGTATTTAGATGTTTACAAATACAAATACACTACAAATACAAGAGTCAATGAGAAAAAATATCAAAGATCCAGTTACGTCGCCCAGATTGGTGTTACCGGGGCCTCACCCTGGAGCCAGGCCAGGGGTTGGGGCCGACAGGCAAGCGCCTGGTGGCCGGGGCTCCTCCCACATTGGGTAAAACCCAAAGGATCAACATGGGATCTATCCCCAGTGGACCCACCACCTCCAGGAGGAAAAGGGGCCGGTGCAATGTGGTTTGTGAAGCAGTCAAAGGCGAGTGCCTCGGCAGCCTAAACCCGGGTGATGAAACTTGGCTTTTGGGACATGGATTGTCACCTCTCTGGGAGGGGAGGAGCCTAAGCTTGTGCGAGAGGTTGAGAGGTACCAGCTAGATATAGTTGGGCTCACCTCTACGCACAGTCTGGGCTCTGAAATTCAGTCTCTCGAGAGGGGTTGGACTCTACCATTCTGGAGTTGTACATGGTGAGAGGCAGCGGGCTGGGGTGGGCTTACTCGTGAAGCCCCAGCTTAGCCGCCAAGGGTTGGAGTTCACCCCAGTGGATGAGAGAGTTGCGTCCCTCAGCCTTCAGGTGGGGGACAGGTCTCTGACTGTGGTTTCGGCTTAAGACAGCAGTTCGGAGTACCCAGCTTTCTTGGTGTTTCTCTGAGGGGTACTGGAAAGAGCCCCAACAGGGGACTCCATTTTCCTCCTGGGCGACTTCAATGCCCACGTGGGCAATGACTGTAGCACCTGGAGGGGTGTGATTGGTAGGAACGGCTTCCCTGATCTGAACCCAAGCGGTGTTTTGTTGTTGGACTTCTGTGCTAGTCATAGTTTGTCCATAACAAACACCATGTTTGAGCACAAGGGTGTCCATCAATACACGTGGCATCAGGACACCCTCGGCAGGAGATCAATGATCAACTTTGTAGTCGTCTCAGGCAACCTGCGGCCGTGTGTCTTGGACACTCGGGTAAAGAGAGGAGCAGAGCTGTCCATTGATCACTACCTGGTGGTGAGTTGGATTTGTTGGCGGGGAAGGAGGCCGGAAAGACTTGACAGACTCAACGTCTGGCTGAGCCCTCCATCAGGGAAGTCTTTCACTCCCACATCTGGGAGAGCTTCAAACAGGTACCGAGAGAGGCTGGTAACATTGAGTCTGAATGGACCATGTTCTCCACCTCCATTGTCTCTGCTGTGGAGCTGTGGTCGCAAGGTCTCTGGTGCCTGTCGTGGCACCTACAACCAAACCCGGTGGTGGACACCGGAAGTAAGGGATGCCGCCAAGCTGAAGAAGGAGTCCTATCAGGTCTGGCTGGCTTGTGGGACTCCACAGGCAGCTGACAGGTATCTGACAGATTCTGTAGTGGAGGCAAAAACTCAGTCCTGGGAAGAGTTCGGTGAGGCCATGAAGAAGGACTATCGGTTGGCCTCAAAGAAGTTCTGCCAAACCTTCCAGCACTTCAGGAGGGGGAAGCAGTTTTCTGCAGGCAACGTTTTCAGTGCAGGTGGGGAGCTGCTGACTTCAACTGGAAACATTGTCGGGTGGTGGAAGGAATACTTCAAGGATCTCCTCAATCCTGCTGACACGCCTTCTCTTGAGGAAGCAGAGGCTGAGAACTTTGGGGTGGGGCTGTTCATTACCCAAGCTGAACTCACTGAGGTAGTCAACAAACTCCTTGGTGCCATGAGTACCTCAAGTCTCTGGATGCTGTGAGAGTGTCTTGGTTAACACTGTTAGTTGTGCTGGAGTTGTGCTTTTTGTGCCATTGAGCACAAAAATACATTTGTGTCAGTGTTGTGCGTTTGCCCACCTGAGAACTCTGAGTGGTGGGATGGCTGAGACTCGGCCGACTGGCTTGAGTCCAGCTGCTGGGGGCATCATAACCAGCAAGGGTTTGGGCCCAGCGGTCCGGGTTGGACTCACTGTGGTGGAGGCTACCCTGGCTGGACTCATGGGAAGAGGCTTCTGAGGAGGGAAGGGAGAGGGCCTAGACTTGGGCTCTGACACCAGCTACAACAAAGAGAAAGGTTATTTTCATTGTTGTTTTATCATTTTAGGAAACACAAAATTACTTATCTGTTCAAAACAACATTAGAAAGGCAGGATAAAAAATGGTCTGCTTAAACTCTTAGAAAACATCAAAAACTAAACAACAGAGAACTTCAGCAATGTGTTTACAAATGAAAGAACACAGTTATTGGGACATAACAACAGTCGAAAGATGAGTCTGTCATTCCTGTTAAGCTTAAGCTTAAACTGAAGCTTGAGAAATCTAGGAGAAGTAACATATTGTGACTTTTAAGAGGGAAGAATTATGACAGAAACCAGAAAAGGGCCAGGAAAAGCGGCATAACTTCCTTGTAGGTGTGGAGTTGTAGGAAAAAAAAAGGTAGAGAAGTATGTTTGAATTGAGTTAAGTTGCTCAAATTTATTAGGAAGCAAATGGAAAATGATCGAAAGAGGAAGATGCTTCCTCTGGAAAGGAGAGGAATGAAGGTGTAAATGAGAAGAAGAGGGTGGAGGAAGGTTTCAGATGTGATGTATGAAAGAGTCAATTAGTAAAGGTAAAACGTTTATTTTAGCGCTAGTGGCTCTGAGGAAAAGCAGGAGGCAGAGCTGAGCATGCTGATGTTTCCATTGGGAGTGTCTAGAGTGGATATGGATTAGGGATGAGCGCATCTGTGCTGCGGGAGACGAGGATGCAGAGGATCCGGTTGGTGCTCCACTGAACTCAGCAGAGGGAAAACTTAACCAGTATCTAGATGTTAAAGCTTGCAGTTTTTTCCAAAGAAAGAACGTGAAGCATGTTTCCTAATGTCTTTTGTTTGCATCAGCACCTCCTGCACCTCTAAGCAACAGTAAACTAATTTTATAAAAGGTTTGCAATTGAGCAGATTGTAGACAATTACTAAATATTTAGGTAAAAAGAATGGTTCCCTCCTGCTGTTCAAAAGGCCTTCTATAGTGCACTGTTGGAATATAAATTTGACATTTTTATGACATTTGAGTTTGTTGAAGTTCTTCATTCTTGAAGAGCACAACGTTTTAAAGGTTTGAAACTTTCATTCTTCATTTCTACTAGAAGTAACTGACTCCACATTCCATTTTCTCAGTATCAGAGGACAGCTGAGGGTTAAAAAGACGCCATCGCCTTCATAAACTGCGTTTATTTAAATGTTAATTTGCAGGACTGAATCATTAGAAGGGGCAAAGACAGCCTACTTGTCAAAGTGTCCCACAAAATGTGTGTTTTTGTTCTGACTGGTATGGATCAGTTTACTCTGAAGTGTGTTTTCAACAGAAACAACACTAGAAAAACTCTTTCAAATGTATTAGAGGATTAAGGGGGCCTTACCAATGGAGATCGTGTTGGGTTAAGGGGAAGAGGTTTCTTGGGTGGGCTTAATCTCTGTGGGGTAGGGGGGGTCTTGGTTGGGGCAACTGGAAGCCGTCCTGTTGGTAGAGGCGGCTGCACCACCTTGAGATCTTGGGAGCCACCCTGTGGAGATGAGGCAGGTCTCAGAGGCCGAACAATGTTGATTGGCTGGGTGCCGTTTGAGACGGAGGCTGGTCTCAGGGGCAGGACCTCTTTGCTGGACTTTGGCAACTGGAGACACAGAAGGGACAAGCAACAACACATGTATCAACATTAAATTCAGAAAATGTCTCTGTATTTAAATGTTTTAATTCCGTCTGGAACACATGTTATCAATCAGTAGTGAAATAAAACCCATAGTTGAGGAGCAAATCTATTGTAAATTATGCAGTAGTTTTGTACTTTTGAACTAAATATGTTTATCTAAATAGAACTTGAATTTTTTTCCACAGAGAAGAGCTTTGCAAATGTAAACATTTTCTGTCTGGAGAAATAGGATCCACTGGAAAAGTTGTTTTTTTCTGATTTATGACAGGCTTCACTGAGCCATGCAAAAACAGCACAGATTATCCAGGAATACATCACCATCAGCACGAGAATTAATTAATAAAGGCAGGCAGCACTTCATGTAAAAGGTGTTACTTGCGGATTTGTAACTGCACTCACACATCTAAAGAGTTAAAGAGTTTTATTGCAAATCCAAATGGGAAAATGTCTTGCTTCTCTGAGTAAATACTTTTTTCATTAACTGACATCCTTTTGGGACTAAAACTATCAGAACTGTGAGCAGAAAGGTAAACATCTGTCACTAAAGTGATTTTTTGACACTAATTACCATTTTCTCTGGTCAGTTAGACAGTAAACTCGTGTTGCAGCTTGACTCTACACACTCAGGTCTGAATGGCAGTGTCTGGAGCTTTTGACAAAGCTGGCAAAAAGTACCTTGAAATCACAAAGAGACATGGGCAAAAGCTCGACACTTTTTTAACTTGGAGGTCTAAGTCAGGGGTCTGCAACCTCTAACACTCAAAGAGCCATTTTGACCCGGTTCCCACAGATAAGACAACACTGGGAACCGCAAACACTATATCTATCTATATCTATATATCTATAGATATAGATATATATCATGCATTGAAAAAACATACATATACTGCAAGATATTAAACATTTTGCCTTAAATTGTGTGTGTTCTTACAGATCAGTGTTGGGAGGGAAGGTATACAAAAAAAAAGGATATCCATGTACTTGGCCGCATTTATCTTTCCCTCCATTGCAACCAGTCGTCTTGTCCCTGCAGCTGAAAAACACCCCACAGCATGATGCTGCCACCACCATGCTTCACTGTTGGGACTGTATTGGACAGGTGATGAGCTGTGCCTGCTTTTCTCCACACATACAGCTTAGAATTAAAGCCAAAAAGTTCCATCTTGGTCTCATCAGATTTCTCACCATCTTTTAAGGTTAGGGTTGCACTGTGAGCTGTAAGGTCTTATATAGACAGGTGTGAGGCTTTCCTAATCAAGTCCAATCAGTAGAATCAAACACAGCTGGACTCAATTGAAGGTGTAGAACCATCTCAAGGATGGTCAGAAGAAATGGACAGAACCTGAGTTCAATATATGAGTGTCACAGCAAAGGGTCTGAATACTTAGAACCATGTGATATTTCAGTTTTTTCTTTTTTAATAAATCTGCAAAAATGTCAAAATTCAATGTTTTTTTTGTCAAAATGGGGGCTGTGTACATTAATGAGGAAAAAATGAACTTTGATTTTAGCAAATGGCTGCAATATAACAAAGAGGGAAAATTTGAAGGGAGTCTGAATACTTTCTGTACCCACTATAGCAAGTCTTTCCAAGTCAATCGGCTAAAGTCCCGGTCAAGTCATGAGTCAGGGCTGTGAAAGTCCAAGTCGAGTCTAAAGTCGTCAAATTCAAGACTCAAGTCTGACTTGAGTCCAAGTCATGTGACTCCAGTGCCCACCTATGGTATCTATATGTATATTTATCTATGTTTTTCTATATATAAGTATATGTGTGTGTGTTTGTGTATGTACGTATTTATGGTTAACAAAATCACAATGTTATAAATGTATGTATCTATATATATCGATGCTTTATGTTTTTCTGTATATATGTGTGTGTAAGCGTGTGTGTAATGCAATCACAAGGGTTCACAATCCAGTGCCCTCCTGTGTCTGTTCCAAGTCTGGATCATTTCAGAGGGATTGTGTAAGAGCTAAAAAATGTAACATGTAAATCAAAAATATTTAAGAGTTATAAATAGAAAAACGCCCCCTCACTCTCCACAGGTGGTACCTCACCCAACCTTGGGTTCTCTACCAGAGGCCTGGAAGCTTGAGGGTCCTGCAGTATCTTAGCTGCACTTGTCTGGACTGAGATGTCTGAGGTCTTTCCAGGGATCTTCTGTAGCCACTCCTCCAGTTTGGGGTTCCAGCTACGAGTGCTCCAATTACCACAAGCACCACTGTTACCTTCACCTTCCAGCTTTCTCCAGTTCTTCTCTGAGTTCCTGGTATTTCTCCAGTTTCTCATGATCCTTCTTGATGTTTCCATCTCTTGGTGCTGCTACATCCACCACAACAGCTTTCCTCTGTTCTTTATCCATCACTACAGTCTGGTTGGTTCCATTACCATCCTGCCGTCTGGATCTGGAAGTCTCACTGGATCTTTGCTCTCTCATTCTCTACCACTTTCTGAGGTGTTTCCCATTTTGACTTTGGGGTTTCCAGTTCATATTCTGTACACATGTTCCTGTTTACTATTCCAGCCACTTGGTTGTGGCGCTCCATGGATGCTTTCCCGGCCAGCATCTTACACCCTGCAGTTATGTGCTGGTTTGTTTTAGGCTCCTCTTTGCACAGCCTACTCCTTGGGTTTTGTCTGGTGTAGCAGATCTTAGCCTCTATCGCTCTGGTGCTCAGACTTCTGGATATCAGCCACTTCAGTTGTGGTTCGGTGGTACATCCCATGCAGGGGCTTGTCCTCCCATGAGGATCTGTCTTCCAGCAATACTGCCTCTGCTGTCCATTGCCTGAGACATTCACTGAGCCAGTTGGGGCTTTGATCTTTATGTTTTCATGCATCTTGGATGTTTCATTCTGGATAGTGGCTTCCACGCTCATTAGTCCTCGGCCTCCTTCGTTGTGGTTAACATACAGTCTCAGGATTTGGGATGAACCCCCCGCATGGTGAAGAGCTTCTGTGTCTTAACATCCGTGGTCTGCATCTCTTCCTTCAGCCATCTGATTATTCCTGCAGGGTATCTGATGACTGGAAGTGCATAACTGTTCATTACCCGGGTCTTGTTCTTGCCATTAAGCTAGCTTCTCAGGACTTGCTTTACTCGTTGGAGGTATTTGGCTGTTGCTGCTTTCCTTGTTTCCTGCTCCAGGTTGCCATTTGCCTGGAGAATTCCAATGTACTTGTATCTGTCTTCAGTGTCTGCTATTGTTCCCTCTGAGAGTGAGACCCCTTCAGTGTGGACAACCTTGCCTCTCTTTGTCACCATCTGACTGCACTTCTCAAGCCCTATTGCAATGGCAATCCCAGAACCTAGTGGTGAACCAGGAGTAAGGGATGCCGTCAAGCTGAAGAAAGAGTCCTACAAAGCCTGGCTGACTTGTGGGACTCCAGATGTGGCTGTTGTGTGCAAAGACTCGGCCCTTAGAGGAGTGAGGCTATGGAGAACGACTATCGGTTGCCCTCAAAGAGGTTCTGGCAAACCGTGCAGCGCCTCAGGAAGAGTAAGCAGTTTTCTGCAGACACTGTTTCAGTGCAGGTGGAAAGCTGTTGACTTCAACTGGGGACATTGTCGGGCAGTGAAAGAAATACTTTGAGGATCTCCTCAATCCTGCTAAAATGCTTCCTCTCAAGTAAACTGAGGCTGAGGACTCTGGGGTGGGACTGTCTATCACCCAAGCTAAAGTCACTAAGGTAGTTGATGAGGTCCTCGGTGGAAGGCAGTAAGAGAGGATGAAGTCTGCCCAGAGTACCTAAAATATCTGGATGCTGTGGAAGTGTCTTGGCTGATACGTCTCTGCTGCATTGCATGGCAGTTGAAAACGATACCACTGGACTGGAAAACAGGGGCGGTGACCAGAGGGTGTGTTCCAACTACCGGGGAATCACTCTCCTCAGCCTCCCTGGGAAAGTCTATGCCAGGGTGTGAAGGGTGCTCTGTGAGTGTGGGATAAAGAGAGCCTTACTGAAGGCTGTCCGATCTCTGTTTGATTGGAGCATGAGCTTGGTGAAGAGATGGTGAAGAGAGCTGAGTCATAAAGTGAAGCTCTAAATGTATCCGTTGATCTTTGTTCGAATGCTCACCAATGCTCATGGGCTGTGGGTCATGACCCAGAGAACAGGGTCCAGACTACGAGCCGCCAACATGAGCTTCCTCCGCAAAAAGGCTGTTAAAGAAAGTTCTGGTCACATACCTACAGCAACAGAAACTAGGAACACAGCTGGTTTTCAAGACAGCATAAAAGATCTCTGTCTTGATTGGCATGCCAGTATCTATCAAATTTTACCATCAAAGGCAATGTTGCCTTTAATTTTATATCGTTTGTTGTCTGTGATTTTGTCTTGCTTACTTTATTGCTTATTACAGATTTAAAAATAATGATATTGTTAATTAATGACACAGCCTTGTATTTCTGGACTAGGAATTGGCACTGGAAGACCCAAACTTGGAGCCCTCTAGTGGCTACTCTAAGTTTTACAACCCACTCCAAACTGAACCGGGAGCCCATGTAAAGAGGACACAGAGGAGCTACAGTGTATGTGCTTAATTATTGGCTCCTATTAAAAGCCTTGCCACAGAGTTTTGAACAAGCTGCAGACATTTTAAAGCGCTTTTGTTAAAATAGGTACAAATCAAATGACAATAATCTAAACCAGGGGTCCCCAAACTGCGGCCTGCGGATCGGATCCAACCCGCCTCCACATTTAGCCTGGCCCCCTGACCAATATCAGAGGCATGATTTCTTTTTTCAATCTGTCCGCACAATCAAGAAACACTCATAACTTTATTTGTATTCCCCCCTTCTACAGTCTGTGCCTCTATCTGAACATCCCCAAATCCCTGTCATATAGAACAGAATACAGAGCTCTTTCATCACTACAGTTCACCTTACTTGAGCGATTATGCTGCTGCTTTTTTTTTCTTTAAACAGCACCCTGTTCTGTGTCCTGATTGGCTGGAGACCCTGTCAATCAATCTCCTCTGTTCTGTGTGCAGAAACGAGCAGATCTCCAGATCTCCATAAATCTTTGATCCTGATCAGATCTTTGTCTTCGTTCTTTAATCCTGGACTTATGTTTCTACAAAAGTTTGAACTTTGAGAGTTTAAACAAGAGAGAAAAGTGTGAAAATGTTCATGTCTGTCTGAGAAAAGTGTTTAGTGAGGAGTTAAACATCTGGAATCCTGATTCACAGATTTCACCTTCAGGAGGTCTTTTTAGAACGTAACTCCCACAATAAACGAGGAACAATGTACTGGTTAAACAGTTCTGGATAAATGTCAATACTGATCAAGCTCATTATCGTTCTGCGAACACATGAAGGAGATGCACACGAGGAAGAGACAGAGGTGTAACAACGACCAAAGACATCAACACAAAACAGAAAGAAATGAGTGAGACTGGAAAAAGGAGACAAATCTGAAACCTTTTCACAGTTCGTGATGATATGAAGCAGAATTTAGAATCTGGAAGAAAAGAGATTGAAACAACAACCTGTACAGACACCTGAGAACAACCTTCTGCAGAACAGACACATCATTACTGACAGAAGAAACCAGATCAGATTCACAAAGATCAGACATTTATTTCTAAACACCAACCTTTACCATCAGTACAAACCTTATTTTTTTCTTTTTGTTTTGCACGTTTTAATCAGTATTTTGGGTTTTATCAGTATTTTATCTGAAAGGAAAAATAAAAGCATATTTATGTATAAAACCTTTTTTACATTATTAATTTTGTGCACAAGTTTAAAAGAGCCGGATGGTTAAGAAGAGCCAGAATTCCCATCATTATTGTGAAGTTTACATCAACTGTTAAATGTGTGAGGAGCTGCAGCCTCCAAAGTCTCTAAGAGACGATGGCAGGTGAGGACAGAATATTTATTGGTTTGATTTTTGAAATGTTTTGGTTGGATTTTTCTGTAAAGATTACAGGAAGGGTTTTTAAAATGTGTGTCTGTGTGTCTTTCAGGAAAAGCATCCATGTTCATGTTTAGACACACCCTCTGATGGTTACACTGTTTCTGTTAGCCGACACACTGACCCCTCATCCCAGAAGAAAACAGTTATGTGGCCCTCACAAAAAAGTATGGGGACTCTTGATCTAAACGAGAAGAAATAAGAGCAGGAATAATCATTTCTGGGTCAGGTCTGGATATGCTGGATTTGAATTTTGCCTTGTTTCTCATGTCATACAAGCATTTTTGACTAATACTTCGATCACCCTCTGCACCCTTGTCTCAGTTGAGGAGGAGAAGCTGTGGTCGACCATCTTGTGTACCATACTGTGATGCAGTACATCAGGACGCTCTCAGTGGTGGCTTTGTAGAAGATCATCAGCAGCTTCTCCTCCAGGTTGTTCTTCCTGAGTATTCTCAGGAAGTGGTGTTCAGATGTTTTCCTGCATTGGCTGCCTGCTCCTTCTGCCTGAGTTTTGTGGCAAAATGTGCCATCTTTCTGACCAATAATGAGGCACCATCAGTGGCCATGACATCTCCTGACCAGTTCACTCCACACTGTCCAGCGAAGTAATGAGAGCACTTACATCAGCTGTTGTAGTGTGTCCATCATAGGAACCAACTCAAGAAACTCCTCAGAATGACAGGCAAAGTCTCCTCAACACCTCTAAAAAATCTGCACAGTTGTGTAATATCTGTGATGTTGGCACTGTCATCAATAAATGATTGGATTCTGTCCTTTATTTGGTTGCCCAAGTCTCCTGAGAGATCTTGTATCTGTAATCATAATCTTTGGCACACTAATGTTGGCATATGTTGACTTCTTTTACCAGTACTAGCATAAGAAATCCATCATAAGGCTGGACCTAGGCCTCTTGCTTCATTCCCAGTCCTTGTCTCACTCACATTCTGTATGCTCACTCAGAGTCCCACCAGAGAACAGACGAAACAGTCAGCAGAGCTTATTCGCTGTTCCATGCTGACCGAGGGTCCTTAAAAAGTCCTACATTTCAGGTGAGTAGGTCTTAATGTTTGTTCTCATTGACACAATGTGACCTCACGGAATGTCGAGAAAAAAAGACGTGAACAAAACAAACAAAGAGTTCACAATTTGGACTGCCAAATAGCGATGTGACCTCTCCGTTTTTCTTCACTGCTGCCCTGCTCCAGCGCAGAGGGGTGTGTGTGTGTTTTGAAGGGGTGTGTGTGTGTTTTGAAGGGGTGTGTGTGTATTTTGAAGGGGAGTGTGTGTATTTTGAAGGGGAGTGTGTGTGTTTTGAAGAGGTGTGTGTGTGTGTTTTGAAGAGGTGTGTGTGTGTGTTTTGAAGAGGTGTGTGTGTTTTTTGAAGAGGTGTGTGTGTGGGTTTTAAAGGGGTGTGTGTGTGTTTTGAAGGGGTGTGTGTGTGATTTGAAGGGGTGTGTGTGTGTTTTGAAGGGGTGTGTGTGTGATTTGAAGGGGTGTGTGTGTGTTTTGAAGAGGTGTGTGTGTGTTTTGAAGGGGTGTGTGTGTGTTTGAAGAGGTGTGTGTGTGTTTTGAAGAGGTGTGTGTGTGTTTTGAAGGGGAGTGTGTGTGTTTTGAAGAGGTGTGTGTTTTGAAGGGGTGTGTGTGTGTTTTGAAGGGGAGTGTGTGTGTTTTGAAGGGGTGTGTGTGTGTTTTGAAGAGGTGTGTGTGTGTGTTTTGAAGGGGGGTGTGTGTGTGTTTTGAAGGGGGGTGTGTGTGGGTTTTAAAGGGGTGTGTGTGTGGGTTTTAAAGGGGTGTGTGTGTGTTTTGAAGGGGTGTGTGTGTGTTTTGAAGGGGTGTGTGTGTGATTTGAAGGGGTGTGTGTGTTTTGAAGGGGTGTGTGTGTGTTTTGAAGGGGTGTATGTGTGATTTGAAGGGGTGTGTGTGTTTTGAAGGGGTGTGTGTGTGTTTTGAAGGGGTGTGTGTGTGATTTGAAGGGGTGTGTGTGTGTGTTTTGAAGGGGTGTGTGTGTGTGTTTTGAAGGGGTGTGTGTGTGTTTTTGAAGAGGTGTGTGTGTGTTTTGAAGAGGTGTGTGTGTGTTTTGAAGAGGTGTGTGTGTGTGTGTTTTGAAGGGAGTGTGTGTGTTTTGAAGGGGTGTGTGTGTGTTTTGAAGGGGAGTGTGTGTGTTTTGAAGGGGTGTGTGTGTGTTTTGAAGGGGTGTGTGTGTGTTTTGAAGGGGTGTGTGTGTGTGTTTTGAAGAGGTGTGTGTGTGTGTTTTGAAGAGGGGTGTGTGTGTGTTTTGAAGGGGTGTGTGTGTGTTTTGAAGGGGTGTGTGTGTTTTGAAGGGGTGTGTGTGTGTTTTGAAGAGGTGTGTGTTTTAAGGGGAGTGTGTGTGTTTTGAAGGGGTGTGTGTGTGTTTTGAAGAGGTGTGTGTGTGTTTTTTTAAGGGAAGTGTGTGTGTTTTGAAGGGGTGTGTGTGTGTTTTGAAGGGGTGTGTGTGTGTGTTTTGAAGGGGTGTGTGTGTGTGTTTTGAAGGGAAGTGTGTGTGTTTTGAAGGGGTGTGTGTTTTGAAGAAGAGTGTGTGTGTTTTGAAGGGGTGTGTGTGTGTTTTTTAAGGGAAGTGTGTGTGTTTTGAAGGGTGTGTGTGTGTTTTGAAGGGGTGTGTGTGTGTTTTGAAGGGGTGTGTGTGTGTTTTAAGGGAGTGTGTGTGTGTTTTGAAGGGGTGTGTGTGTGTGTGTTTTGAAGGGAAGTGTGTGTGTTTTGAAGGGGAGTGTGTGTGTTTTGAAGGGGTGTGTGTGTGTTTTGAAGAGGTGTGTGTGTGTGTTTTGAAGAAGAGTGTGTGTGTTTTAAAGGGGTGTGTGTGTGTTTTGAAGGGGTGTGTGTGTGTTTTGAAGGGAAGTGTGTGTGTTTTGAAGGGGTGTGTGTGTGTTTTGAAGGGGAGTGTGTGTGTTTTAAAGGGGTGTGTGTGTGTGTGTTTTGAAGAAGAGTGTGTGTGTTTTGAAGGGGTGTGTGTGTGTGTTTTGAAGGGGTGTGTGTGTTTTGAAGGGGTGTGTGTGTGTGTTTTGAAGGGAAGTGTGTGTGTTTTGAAGGGGTGTGTGTTTTGAAGAAGAGTGTGTGTGTTTTGAAGAGGTGTGTGTGTGTTTTAAAGGGGTGTGTGTGTGTTTTGAAGAGGTGTGTGTGTGTTTTGAAGGGAAGTGTGTGTGTTTTGAAGAGGTGTGTGTGTGTTTTGAAGGGAAGTGTGTGTGTTTTGAAGGGGTGTGTGTGTGTTTTGAAGGGGAGTGTGTGTGTTTTAAAGGGGTGTGTGTGTGTGTGTTTTGAAGAAGAGTGTGTGTGTTTTGAAGGGGTGTGTGTGTGTGTTTTGAAGGGGTGTGTGTGTTTTGAAGGGGTGTGTGTGTGTGTTTTGAAGGGAAGTGTGTGTGTTTTGAAGGGGTGTGTGTTTTGAAGAAGAGTGTGTGTGTTTTGAAGAGGTGTGTGTGTGTTTTAAAGGGGTGTGTGTGTGTTTTGAAGGGGTGTGTGTGTGTTTTTTTAAGGGAAGTGTGTGTGTTTTGAAGGGGTGTGTGTGTGTGTTTTGAAGGGAAGTGTGTGTGTTTTGAAGGGGTGTGTGTGTGTGTTTTGAAGGGAAGTGTGTGTGTTTTGAAGAGGTGTGTGTGTGTGTTTTGAAGAAGAGTGTGTGTGTTTTGAAGGGGTGTCTGTGTGTTTTGAAGAGGAGTGTGTGTGTTTTAAAGGGGTGTGTGTGTGTTTTGAAGAGGTGTGTGTTTTGAAGGGGAGTGTGTGTGTTTTGAAGGGGTGTGTGTGTGTTTTGAAGGGTGTGTGTGTGTGTGTTTTGAAGAGGTGTGTGTGTGTGTGTTTTGAAGGGGTGTGTGTTTTGAAGGGGTGTGTGTGTGTTTTGAAGAGGTGTGTGTTTTGAAGGGGTGTGTGTGTGTTTTGAAGAGGTGTGTGTGTGTTTTTTTAAGGGAAGTGTGTGTGTTTTGAAGGGGTGTGTGTGTGTTTTGAAGGGGTGTGTGTGTGTTTTGAAGGGGTGTGTGTGTGTTTTTTTAAGGGAAGTGTGTGTGTTTTGAAGGGGTGTGTGTGTGTTTTGAAGGGAAGTGTGTGTGTTTTGAAGGGGAGTGTGTGTGTTTTGAAGGGGTGTGTGTGTGTTTTGAAGAGGTGTGTGTGTGTGTTTTGAAGAAGAGTGTGTGTGTTTTGAAGGGGTGTGTGTGTGTTTTGAAGGGGAGTGTGTGTGTTTTGAAGGGGAGTGTGTGTGTTTTGAAGGGGTGTGTGTGTGTTTTGAAGGGTGTGTGTGTGTTTTGAAGGGGTGTGTGTGTGTTTTGAAGGGGTGTGTGTGTGTTTTGAAGGGGTGTGTGTGTGTTTTTTTAAGGGAAGTGTGTGTGTTTTGAAGGGGTGTGTGTGTGTTTTGAAGGGAAGTGTGTGTGTTTTGAAGGGGTGTGTGTGTGTTTTTGAAGAGGTGTGTGTGTGTGTTTTGAAGAAGAGTGTGTGTGTTTTGAAGGGGTGTGTGTGTGTTTTGAAGGGGAGTGTGTGTGTTTTGAAGGGGAGTGTGTGTGTTTTGAAGAGGTGTGTGTGTGTTTTGAAGAGGAGTGTGTGTGTTTTGAAGGGGTGTGTGTGTGTTTTGAAGGGGTGTGTGTGTGTTTTGAAGGGGTGTGTGTGTGTGTTTTGAAGGGGTGTGTGTGTGTGTTTTGAAGAGGTGTGTGTGTGTGTGTTTTGAAGGGGTGTGTGTTTTGAAGGGGTGTGTGTGTGTTTTGAAGAGGTGTGTGTTTTGAAGGGGAGTGTGTGTGTTTGAAGGGGTGTGTGTGTGTTTTGAAGAGGTGTGTGTGTGTTTTTTTAAGGGAAGTGTGTGTGTTTTGAAGGGGTGTGTGTGTGTTTTTGAAGGGGTGTGTGTGTGTTTTGAAGGGGTGTGTGTGTGTTTTTGAAGGGGTGTGTGTGTGTTTTTTTTAAGGGAAGTGTGTGTGTTTTGAATGGGTGTGTGTGTGTTTTGAAGGGGTGTGTGTGTGTTTTTTTAAGGGAAGTGTGTGTGTTTTGAAGAGGTGTGTGTGTGTTTTTTTAAGGGAAGTGTGTGTGTTTTGAAGGGGTGTGTGTGTGTTTTGAAGGGGTGTGTGTGTGTTTTGAAGGGGTGTGTGTGTGTTTTGAAGGGGTGTGTGTGTGTTTTTTTTAAGGGAAGTGTGTGTGTTTTGAAGGGGAGTGTGTGTGTTTTGAAGGGGTGTGTGTGTGTTTTGAAGAGGTGTGTGTGTGTTTTTGAAGAAGAGTGTGTGTGTTTTGAAGGGGAGTGTGTGTGTTTTAAAGGGGTGTGTGTGTGTGTGTTTTGAAGGGGTGTGTGTGTGTTTTGAAGGGGTGTGTGTGTGTTTTGAAGGGAAGTATGTGTGTTTTGAAGGGGTGTGTGTGTGTGTTTTGAAGGAAGTGTGTGTGTTTTTGAAGGGGTGTGTGTTTTGAAGAAGAGTGTGTGTGTTTTGAAGAGGTGTGTGTGTGTTTTAAAGGGTGTGTGTGTGTTTTGAAGAGGTGTGTGTGTGTTTTGAAGGGGTGTGTGTGTGTTTTGAAGGGGTGTGTGTGTGTTTTTTTGAGGGAAGTGTGTGTGTTTTTTTGAGGGAAGTGTGTGTGTTTTGAAGGGGTGTGTGTGTGTGTTTTGAAGGGAAGTGTGTGTGTTTTGAAGGGGAGTGTGTGTGTTTTGAAGGGGAGTGTCTGTGTTTTGAAGGGGTGTGTGTGTGTTTTGAAGAGGTGTGTGTGTGTTTTTGAAGAGGTGTGTGTGTGTGTTTTGAAGAAGAGTGTGTGTGTTTTGAAGGGGTGTCTGTGTGTTTTGAAGAGGAGTGTGTGTGTTTTAAAGGGGTGTGTGTGTGTTTTGAAGGGAAGTATGTGTGTTTTGAAGGGGTGTGTGTGTGTGTTTTGAAGGGAAGTGTGTGTGTTTTGAAGGGGTGTGTGTGTGTTTTGAAGGGAAGTGTGTGTGTTTTGAAGGGGAGTGTGTGTGTTTTGAAGGGGTGTGTGTGTGTTTTGAAGAGGTGTGTGTGTGTGTTTTGAAGAAGAGTGTGTGTGTTTTGAAGGGGAGTGTGTGTGTTTTAAAGGGGTGTGTGTGTGTGTGTTTTGAAGGGGTGTGTGTGTGTTTTGAAGGGGTGTGTGTGTGTTTTGAAGGGAAGTATGTGTGTTTTGAAGGGGTGTGTGTGTGTGTTTTGAAGGGAAGTGTGTGTGTTTTGAAGGGGTGTGTGTTTTGAAGAAGAATGTGTGTGTTTTAAAGGGGTGTGTGTGTGTTTTGAAGAGGTGTGTGTGTGTTTTGAAGGGGTGTGTGTGTGTTTTTTTAAGGGAAGTGTGTGTGTTTTTTTAAGGGAAGTGTGTGTGTTTTTTTAAGGGAAGTGTGTGTGTTTTGAAGGGGTGTGTGTGTGTGTTTTGAAGGGAAGTGTGTGTTTTGAAGGGGAGTGTGTGTGTTTTGAAGGGGAGTGTCTGTGTTTTGAAGGGGTGTGTGTGTGTTTTGAAGAGGTGTGTGTGTGTTTTGAAGAGGTGTGTGTGTGTGTTTTGAAGAAGAGTGTGTGTGTTTTCAAGAGGTGTGTGTTTTGAAGGGGAGTGTGTGTGTTTTGAAGGGGTGTGTGTGTGTTTTGAAGGGGAGTGTGTGTGTTTTGAAGGGGTGTGTGTGTGTTTTGAAGGGGTGTGTGTGTGTTTTGAAGGGGTGTGTGTGTGTGTGTGTTTTGAAGGGGTGTGTGTGTGTGTTTTGAAGGGGTGTGTGTGTGTGTTTTGAAGAGGTGTGTGTGTGTGTGTTTTTGAAGGGGTGTGTGTGTGTTTTGAAGGGGTGTGTGTGTGTTTTTTTAAGGGAAGTGTGTGTGTTTTGAAGGGGTGTGTGTGTGTTTTGAAGGGAAGTGTGTGTGTTTTGAAGGGGAGTGTGTGTGTTTTGAAGGGGTGTGTGTGTGTTTTGAAGAGGTGTGTGTGTGTGTTTTGAAGAGGTGTGTGTGTGTGTTTTGAAGGGGAGTGTGTGTGTTTTAAAGGGGTGTGTGTGTGTGTGTTTTGAAGGGAAGTATGTGTGTTTTGAAGGGGTGTGTGTGTGTGTTTTGAAGGGAAGTGTGTGTGTTTTGAAGGGGTGTGTGTTTTGAAGAAGAGTGTGTGTGTTTTGAAGAGGTGTGTGTGTGTTTTAAAGGGGTGTGTGTGTGTTTTGAAGAGGTGTGTGTGTGTTTTGAAGGGGTGTGTGTGTGTTTTTTTAAGGGAAGTGTGTGTGTTTTGAAGGGGTGTGTGTGTGTTTTTTTAAGGGAAGTGTGTGTGTTTTGAAGGGGTGTGTGTGTGTGTTTTGAAGGGAAGTGTGTGTGTTTTGAAGGGGAGTGTGTGTGTTTTGAAGGGGAGTGTCTGTGTTTTGAAGGGGTGTGTGTGTGTTTTGAAGAGGTGTGTGTGTGTTTTGAAGAGGTGTGTGTGTGTGTTTTGAAGAAGAGTGTGTGTGTTTTGAAGGGGTGTCTGTGTGTTTTGAAGAGGAGTGTGTGTGTTTTAAAGGGGTGTGTGTGTGTTTTGAAGGGAAGTATGTGTGTTTTGAAGGGGTGTGTGTGTGTGTTTTGAAGGGAAGTGTGTGTGTTTTGAAGGGTGTGTGTTTTGAAGAAGAGTGTGTGTGTTTTGAAGAGGTGTGTGTGTGTTTTGAAGGGGTGTGTGTGTGTTTTTTTTAAGGGAAGTGTGTGTGTTTTAAAGGTGTGTGTGTGTGTTTTGAAGAGGTGTGTGTGTGTTTTGAAGGGGTGTGTGTGTGTTTTTTTAAGGGAAGTGTGTGTGTTTTGAAGGGGTGTGTGTGTGTGTTTTGAAGGGAAGTGTGTGTGTTTTGAAGGGGAGTGTGTGTGTGTTTTGAAGGGGAGTGTGTGTGTTTTGAAGGGGTGTGTGTGTGTTTTGAAGAGGTGTGTGTGTGTGTTTTGAAGAAGAGTGTGTGTGTTTTGAAGAAGAGTGTGTGTGTTTTGAAGGGGTGTCTGTGTGTTTTGAAGAGGAGTGTGTGTGTTTTAAAGGGGTGTGTGTGTGTTTTGAAGAGGTGTGTGTTTTGAAGGGGAGTGTGTGTGTTTTGAAGGGGTGTGTGTGTGTTTTGAAGGGGTGTGTGTGTGTTTTGAAGGGGTGTGTGTGTGTTTTGAAGGGGTGTGTGTGTGTGTTTTGAAGAGGTGTGTGTGTGTGTGTTTTGAAGGGGTGTGTGTGTGTGTGTTTTGAAGGGGTGTGTGTGTGTTTTTGAAGGGGTGTGTGTTTTGAAGGGGTGTGTGTGTGTTTTGAAGGGGTGTGTGTGTGTTTTGAAGGGGAGTGTGTGTGTTTTGAAGGGGTGTGTGTGTGTGTTTTGAAGGGGTGTGTGTGTGTTTTGAAGGGGTGTGTGTGTGTTTTTTTAAGGGAAGTGTGTGTGTTTTGAAGGGGTGTGTGTGTGTTTTGAAGGGAAGTGTGTGTGTTTTGAAGGGGAGTGTGTGTGTTTTGAAGGGGTGTGTGTGTGTTTTGAAGAGGTGTGTGTGTGTGTTTTGAAGAAGAGTGTGTGTGTTTTGAAGGGGAGTGTGTGTGTTTTTAAGGGGTGTGTGTGTGTGTGTTTTTAAGGGGTGTGTGTGTGTTTTGAAGGGGTGTGTGTGTGTTTTGAAGGGAAGTATGTGTGTTTTGAAGGGGTGTGTGTGTGTGTTTTGAAGGAAGTGTGTGTGTTTTTGAAGGGGTGTGTGTTTTGAAGAAGAGTGTGTGTGTTTTGAAGAGGTGTGTGTGTGTTTTAAAGGGGTGTGTGTGTGTTTTGAAGAGGTGTGTGTGTGTTTTGAAGGGGTGTGTGTGTGTTTTTTAAGGGAAGTGTGTGTGTTTTGAAGGGGTGTGTGTGTGTGTTTTGAAGGGAAGTGTGTGTGTTTTGAAGGGGAGTGTGTGTGTTTTGAAGGGGAGTGTCTGTGTTTTGAAGGGGTGTGTGTGTGTTTTGAAGAGGTGTGTGTGTGTTTTGAAGAGGTGTGTGTGTGTGTTTTGAAGAAGAGTGTGTGTGTTTTGAAGGGGTGTCTGTGTGTTTTGAAGAGGAGTGTGTGTGTTTTAAAGGGGTGTGTGTGTGTTTTGAAGAGGTGTGTGTTTTGAAGGGGAGTGTGTGTGTTTTAAAGGGGTGTGTGTGTTTTTTTAAGGGAAGTGTGTGTGTTTTGAAGGGGTGTGTGTGTGTTTTGAAGGGGTGTGTGTGTGTTTTGAAGGAGTGTGTGTGTTTTTTTAAGGGAAGTGTGTGTGTTTTGAAGGGAAGTGTGTGTGTTTTGAAGAGGTGTGTTTGTGTTTTGAAGGGGAGTGTGTGTGTTTTGAAGGGGTGTGTGTGTGTTTTGAAGGGGTGTGTCTGTGTTTTGAAGAAGAGTGTGTGTGTTTTGAAGGGGTGTGTCTGTGTTTTGAAGGGGTGTGTGTTTTGAAGAAGAGTGTGTGTGTTTTGAAGGGGTGTGTCTGTGTTTTGAAGAGGTGTGTGTGTGTTTTGAAGGGGTGTGTGTTTTGAAGAAGAGTGTGTGTGTTTTGAAGGGGTGTGTCTGTGTTTTGAAGAGGTGTGTGTGTGTGTTTTGAAGGGGAGTGTCTGTGTTTTGAAGGGGTGTGTCTGTGTTTTGAAGAGGTGTGTGTGTGTGTTTTGAAGGGGAGTGTCTGTGTTTTGAAGGGGTGTGTGTTTTGAAGAAGAGTGTGTGTGTTTTGAAGGGGTGTGTCTGTGTTTTGAAGAGGTGTGTGTGTGTTTTGAAGGGTGTGTGTTTTGAAGAGGTGTGTGTGTGTTTTAAAGGGGTGTGTGTGTGTTTTGAGAGGTGTGTGTGTGTTTTGAAGGGGTGTGTGTGTGTTTTTTTAAGGGAAGTGTGTGTGTTTTGAAGGGGTGTGTGTGTGTGTTTTGAAGGGAAGTGTGTGTGTTTTGAAGGGAGTGTGTGTGTTTTGAAGGGGAGTGTCTGTGTTTTGAAGGGGTGTGTGTGTGTTATGAAGAGGTGTGTGTGTGTTTTGAAGAGGTGTGTGTGTGTGTTTTGAAGAAGAGTGTGTGTGTTTTGAAGGGGTGTCTGTGTGTTTTGAAGAGGAGTGTGTGTGTTTTAAAGGGGTGTGTGTGTGTTTTGAAGAGGTGTGTGTTTTGAAGGGGAGTGTGTGTGTTTTAAAGGGGTGTGTGTGTTTTTTTAAGGGAAGTGTGTGTGTTTTGAAGGGGTGTGTGTGTGTTTTGAAGGGGTGTGTGTGTGTTTTGAAGGAGTGTGTGTGTTTTTTTAAGGGAAGTGTGTGTGTTTTGAAGGGAAGTGTGTGTGTTTTGAAGGGGAGTGTGTGTGTTTTGAAGGGGTGTGTGTGTGTTTTGAAGGGGTGTGTCTGTGTTTTGAAGAGGTGTGTCTGTGTTTTGAAGAGGTGTGTGTGTGTTTTGAAGGGGTGTGTCTGTGTTTTGAAGAAGAGTGTGTGTGTTTTGAAGGGGTGTGTCTGTGTTTTGAAGGGGTGTGTGTTTTGAAGAAGAGTGTGTGTGTTTTGAAGGGGTGTGTGTGTGTTTTGAAGGGGTGTGTGTTTTGAAGAAGAGTGTGTGTGTTTTGAAGGGGTGTGTCTGTGTTTTGAAGAGGTGTGTGTGTGTGTTTTGAAGGGGAGTGTCTGTGTTTTGAAGGGGTGTGTGTTTTGAAGAAGAGTGTGTGTGTTTTGAAGGGGTGTGTCTGTGTTTTGAAGAGGTGTGTGTGTGTTTTGAAGGGGTGTGTGTTTTGAAGAAGAGTGTGTGTGTTTTGAAGGGGTGTGTGTGTGTCTTTTGAAGAGGTGTGTGTGTATGTTTTGAAGGGGTGTGTCTGTGTTTTGAAGAGGTGTGTGTGTGTGTTTTGAAGGGGAGTGTCTGTGTTTTGAAGGGGTGTGTGTTTTGAAGAAGAGTGTGTGTGTTTTGAAGGGGTGTGTCTGTGTTTTGAAGAGGTGTGTGTGTGTTTTGAAGGGGTGTGTGTTTTGAAGAAGAGTGTGTGTGTTTTGAAGAGGTGTGTGTCTGTGTTTTGAAGGGGGGTGTGTGCTTATATATTGTTTACCCAAAAGACAAGAGACCAAGGTAGAAATGTAATATATATACACACTGTGTACACACACACACACACCTCACACACCCCCTACTCACCCCTTTATGGTCACCAGGTTTATTTATTGGTCCGACGACCTTCAGGTGAAAAGCAGGATTCAAATGGCCATTTTTTCCTTTGTCTGTAGAAGCGTGTGTCCTGCACAGAAGGATGAGACAGAAAGCTCATGAAACTACTGTCTCTGTTCATCAGTCATCCTCTCACATCCACCTAATCTGACATTAAAGTCAAACCCAGACGGCACTCACCCACACAGAAGTCAAAGGGTTGTCAAATTCACAGAAACAGTTACGGCTTTTATCAGTCAGGTTGAATAAAATCATGACAGCACAGTGTCAAAACAGGGACATTTGATATTTATTTATATTTGTCAAACATTTTCATGCAAAAGTCATTGTTTTTACGTTTCAGCTCAATCTTGAACACTAGAGTCCAGGTTTTGGCGTTTAAAGCACTCTGACTTCTTCTTTTTTAAATAGTCATTTCATCTCAAATGCAATTAACTGATGTGGATGAAAGTCTCCAAGCTCTTTGATTTTTATTGTCTGCCTAGTCTACATTATAAAGCCACAACTCTGAATTGAAGCCTTTTCATAGCTCTTTCCACACTTTCCACAGTTTGGCAGAGAACAGCCACACAGAGCTCAAAAGCAGCAATAAACCAAATGTAACTACTAACTGCATTGCAGTTGTGCATGAATCAGGATATTTTAACATTTGAACATTATTAACTGATAAAACATCCATACTGCAGGCTCATTAGAAGCCGTGTATAAACTTGTGGAGATGCTCCTTTAATCAGCAGGAGCTTCTTGCCGCAGCGCTGCTGAAACTCTCTGTAAACCCAGACTCTTGGCCATGGAACCAAACTTCAAAACGAAAAACCTTTTCATTGCAGAGAATCCTGTTAACAGCCTATGGACTCTGCTGACTGCATCATTAGCATTTCACTGGGGTTTCCTCTTACTTTTTCTGCGGCAGTTGCTGTTAAACCCTGCTGAAGCCCATCAGAGGAAGCGTTTAGCCCTTCTCTCTGTTTTCACTGGTCGGTCAGTGAGATCATAGCTCTTACTAGGAGTAAGCTGAAAGGTAAGCGGGCCAGTCCAGCTTTGATGAAGGTTAGCTGCAGCCCAAAGTGCAACACTTTAAGGTCTGGAATCATGTTTGACTTTAATGTCAGATTATGTAGAAGCAAGAGGAACCATAACAATACAACAGAGAAGCAGCAGGACGAGTGACGGTTGCTAGTGTCAGATATTATGTACGTGCAAAGCTGTCGGATTTTTTAGAAATTCTGTTGGGATGTGAATACAAAGCTGTCAGTGAAAGTGCAGTAAGGTCAAAGAACGGATGGCAGTACTTGTTGTTCTTGTTGTTCTCTCTTTGTATAAGCCACTTATGGAAATAAGACGTTTTGATTCTGTAGCAGTAGAAAACCAGAAGTACTGCAGGCAGGACAACCAGGAAGGCAAACAGCAACCCAACCACCAGACCCACTTGACCTGTGAACACACATGAACAGAGTTGTGTTTGTACATCTAAAACAGGTAAACAATCCAACATCAGCAGCTGACGCAAATTCAAACCTGCAGCGAACATGACTGAGGGACAGATGAACGGAAAGTCAAACAACTTTGTTAAGGGAAAAAATGAGGTCATTTTTAAAAGAGGAGACAAAATCTTTGCAAATATATGCCAGCACAAAAACTAAGAGGAAAGTGATGGAGCCCAGTGAAAACCTGTTCTGAGGAAGGCTGGAAGGAACAGGAAACCCTGTGACATTTCTAAAGACTGTTCATGTTTGTGCAGACTGCAGTGATGGGAGTTTAATACATTTATGTTTTGTCCAAATTCAGAGGATTTGGGGTTAATTTCTCCCTGTGTACTTCTTAACAGTTGTAAAATAAAGAAAGTGAATGATGAATGTTAATGCTGAATCTAAACGAATCTTATTCATTTTCCTTAAGATTTGATATATTGTGCAATAAAGTTTGTTACTATTCTGTGAGCATTTGTACAAGATGTTGACGACTCTTCTTCAGAAATGAACATTTTTGACAGTCATCTTTGACTGTATATGAGAACTGGATCAAGTGACCACTCTCTAAGTTAATATTTTGTTGCACAACCTTTTGAGGCAATCACTGCAATGAAGCGATTTCTGTATTTGTCAATGAGCGTTCTGCAGCTGTCAACAGGTATTTTGGCCCACTCCTCATGAGCAAACTGCTCCAGTTGTCTCAGGTTTGATGGGTGTCTTCTCCAAATGGCATGTTTCAGCTCCTTCCACAGATGTTCAATGGAATTCAGATCTGGGCTCATGGAAGGCCACTTTAGAATAGTCCAACGCTTTTCTCTCAGCCATTCTTGGGGGTTTTTGGCTGTGTGTTTTGGATCGTTGTCCTGTTGGAAGACCCATGACCTGCGACTGAGACCAAGCTTTCTGACACAAGGCAGCACATTTCTCTCCAGAATGCCTTGATAGTCTACAGATTTCATTGTACCTTGCACACATTCAAGACACCCTGTGCCAGATGCAGCAAAGCAGCCCCAAAACATGACTGAGCCTCCTCCATGTTTCACCGTAGGGACAGTGTTCTTTTCTTCGTATGCTTGGTTTTTGAGTCTATGAACATAGAGTTGATGTGCCTTACCAAAAAGCTCCAGTTTGGTCTCATCTGTCCAAAGGACATTCTCCCAGAAGCTTTGGGCTTGTCAACATGCATTTTTGCAAATTCCAGTCTGGCTTTTTTAGGATTGTTTTTCAGCAGTGGTGTCCTCCTTGGTCGTCTCCCATGAAGTCCACTTTGGCTCAAACAACGACGAATGGTGCGATCTGACACTGATGTACCTTGGCCTTGGAGTTCACCTTTCATTTCTTTGGAGGTTGTTCTGGGCTCTTTGGATACAATTCCAACGATCCGTCTCTTCAATTTGTCATCAATTTCCTCTTGCGGCCACGTCCAGAGAGGTTGGCTACTGTCCCGTGGGTCTTGAACTTCTGAATAATATGAGCCACTGTTGTCACAGGAAGTTCAAGCTGTTTAGAGATGGTCTTATAGCCTTTACCTTTAAGATGTTTATCTATCATTTGTTTTCGGATGTCCTGGGACAATTCTCTCCTTGGCTTTCTGTTGTCCATGTTCAGTGTGGTTCACACCTTTTCACCAAACAGCAGAGTGACTACTTGTCTCCCTTTAAATAGGCAGACTGACTGATTATGAGTTTGGTAACACCTGTGATGTCAATGAAAGGACACACCTGAGTTAATCATGTCAGTCTGGTCAAATAGTTTTCAATCTTTCATTTTTGTCCAGGCCTGTTTCATTAGTTTGTTTTTTTTTTTAATGATTATGTTAATCAGCAATTCAAAAGTGATGACTGATTTTGACAAACAATGAAGACACTGACAAATATTTGAAGCAAAACATCTAGAAAAGAAAGCAATATAAATCTATTAATCATGGAGCACATTTGAGATTTTCTGGCTCCATGGGAGCAAAAAAAGGTGTGCTGGATTTGTTGCTTTTTATTTTTCATGAAAGTTTTTGGGTGTATTCAGACTGGAAAAAGTCTGAAGGTCTGGACCAAGCCCATTTAACTTGGTCCGGGTCGAGTCCCAAACCTTACGTTTGGTCTGTATTCAGATTGACTTCA
>BNCR01000016.1:22015804-22126510 GCA_014656515.1 Oryzias celebensis | reverse complement strand
CCTGGAGGTGGAAATGACAGTACAGGCTCTTCCTGGAAGGGGCTGTTTGTGATGTCAGCTTGTGGGAACCCACTGGTTTTTGCATATCAGGAGGGGCTGTTGCTTGTAGTGCAGATTTTTAGAGGAATACTCAGAAATGTGTGATTGGTTACAAATATCGCTTTAGCGTTGTTTACAGTGAGGAATTAACATTATAAAACACTTAAAAGCTAAAAAAAAGTTGATTTTGCATGGTATAGGCCTTAAAAGAAATGACTTTTGCTGGTAACAGAGGGTTTGGCATGTACTTTGTTTTTCCATAGACCTCATTTGCAAACCCAATAAGAGTCTGTTGTTCCTTGCACTTACAGGTCCTTTCAGGATCTGTACTGGGATCTGAAAGGATCCCAGTACAGATTCTTGAAGGCAACAATCATACACTTGATAGTAACATTTACAAAGCAACAGAAGACTCATGAAAAGTCAAATTCGAACATGATAGCATAAGAATGAAAGGGAAACACACATCTGACACACATTATCACTGCTGTCACTTCATTCAGAATGCACAGAGACATCCCATCCTGTTGCAATGGGACCTGAGGAGAGACTGTACTTATGCACAAACGCAAAGTTGCAAATGATTCCAGTAAGAGAAAGAAACAAAACAGCAAGAAAGACAGAAACAGATAATGGGTGAAACACTCTTGTTTTTCAGCGTGCACGTCTGTTAAATACTAAAATGGTGTGGAAAGCTTTCATACACTTTAATTTTTGTCAGGGTTCAACCGTCTAATTCGTCCTTCGACCACCAGAGGGAGCTCTCTCCAGAGTACTGACAGCATCTGGCCTTCCTCCTCACTCCAACTCTCAGCATGCATCCCCCTCCACTCCTGTCATCACAGCTTCTTCTGTTCATTATTACTGCTCTTTATTGGCTTGCCCTTTACTTCGCCCCATGCCAAGTTTTGAACTGTGTTTCTGTACATTAAGTCTGAGCATTGTCCGTGTCTGACTCTTGCCTGTTACGCGCCACCCTGCCTTGCGCCTTGTGTTTTGACTTCTGCCAGATTCCTGACCACGTTTATGCCTCGCTAATATCTGTGTTCAATTATATTTAACTCAAATGCATACGGAGCCAAGTGTCTCAGCCTTGCTGTTACAATTAGAATTTTTAGTAAAGGTTGAGCCAAACCTTTATTATTTAGTATTTGTTTCAATAAGTAAATGTTGATAGGTGTAAAAAAGGTTAATTTTTGAAGCAAGTAACTTTTATGTGAACAAAGAACTGCAGAACTTTGGATTAAAAAGTCCATGGCCAAGTGACTCGTCTCATTGATAGTTCCGAGGTCGTTTGTTTCAGGATGTTGGAGTCTCCATTTGCTGCTGTCTAACAACAATTTACTTGGTTTTCACAACTTCTGGAAGGTTTGGAAGAATGTTAAACTAGTTTTCCTTCATTTACAATGGGAACTGAAATCCATGTTAGACAAAACTGACATGGATTGGAGCTTCCAAGGTCACAATGGCAATACCTGGAATAAACAATTACCTGTTTCACAGGGATCTAACTAAACGAAAGAGTTTCCTTACCCTCACAGACATTACACACACGAGTAAAAGCCACGTCTGCTGGTCTTCTTAAAACGTCTAAGGCCCAGTTTATACTTCAAAGGTTGCACTGGTCACAAGGTCATCAGAGAGGATCTGCCCCAATCTCTAGGATATGTGATACAAGCCGACGAAATCACATACGATGGGATTTCATGATCATAGTGCAATCGCGTGCAAATCGTACCATTTAACCTGAACTTATTTTGAATGTTTAGAGTATGTGACGACAGAACAAACTCTCTCCAGAAAAATGTCTTTTTAACAACTGCAGATGATGAAAACTTCACTGAGGAAGTTAAATGACAAACCTAACATCACACTCAGACAAAGAGAGCGGACAACTGGACAGAAATTAGAGAAAGTTACTGGAAAGATATATCTTATTTTGCACATCTCACACTAAAAAAGGACATTTGCCTCTTTAGTTTTGCCTCAGTATTGCCTGCTTTTGTTCAGTGGATGAACACATCACTTTCTCCTCTGCCTCATTGTGTACTTGTGCGTTCACCGACGGAGCAAATGTATGTGCAGCATGTCTGTCATGATACAAATAAACGCTGTAGACAATCGCGTTGCCTGAGAAGTGAAGACATCACTCAGAAGTTCAAAACAACCCAACATCCGTATGAACTATACGACTGATGACCGATCGCTGTGAAGTATAAACCTGGCAACATGAAAAGGGTCACTTTTGAGATGTGACATCACTTCCTGTAGAATATCGAACTTCAAGTTGTTCAGAAATTCAGTTACAAACTAATTGATCCAGTGTTTACACAGACTTTAAAGCAAATGAAGGTCATCCACCTTTTTTAGGCTCTTTGCAGTGACTTTGTCTTTGTTGAAATATGTGGAAACTAAGATCAAATAAAAGTGGAATGCAGACCTCAGGTTCCCCACAGTCACACTCTTCTCCATCCTCCACAAAGCCGTTGCCACATTTCTTGCCCCCACCAGGTCCTTCATGTTGGGCATGTTGTAAAGACACATGCCCCCTCCCTTCTGGAAGTAGTTGTCCAGATCTTGCTTGCTGCAGCGGCTGAAGACACGTGGAAATGGATGCCTGCATGAAACCATGTGACAAAGGTGTTGGTGACACACAGTTAAAAAATCAAAAAGTCATTTACAGAGGCAGTGTAACCTTCTCTGCACACTAACGTCGCCTTTATAGGAGTTTAGAAATAAAATTCCCTTCATTTGGAGGATGTTCAGGTTGCTGGGGCAAACAAACAGCTTTCAATAGTTTGGTTTAGAAAAAACTGTAAATGGAAAGTATGATGGCAAAGCCTTAAATGGAAACTCTAATTTACTTTTTGGTTTTTTACAACCTTTTCCCTCTTATATTTCTTCTTGTTCAGTGTAAAAGAAATGATGATTTAAATTTGTAGAGGTTTTGTACCAATTATTCAGTTTCTTTGTTGACTGAGAAGCTGTGAAGGTTTAAAGAACAAAAGATTTTCACCATAAATAATTGCTTTCTGTCCCAATGCGTCAGTCATTTTATAAAGAATTTTAAAAAATTACAGGAAACTGTAATCCACAAAAGCAAACAGAACACTTATGTTTGAGGAAAATCCGTCTGTTGGGTACTGTGGCCCCGAAGTACAAATCACATCTACAAATGATCGCAAGAACTAAAGAAGCAAAGCAAATAATAAAAATGATATTACAATTAAGAAAAGAAAACTAAATTCCAGAAACTAAGAAGTAAAAATAAAAAAAAATTTTGGGAAGCAAAAGCCAAAATCAAAATGAAATGTTAAAAAAATGAAACCCAAAAGGAAAATAGCAGAGGTCAGTATTGACAGGAGTCAGCGCTCCGTCTCCCCCTCTGGTCAACGTCTCCTGAGTACTAACACTTCCTGGACCTGACCTTACCTGACCCTGCTCTGTACCTGACTGCCTCCTTGCCGCCTGTCCTGACCTTTCGCCTGCATTATCACTCTGAGTTGCTCCTGTCACCTCATAATAAACCTGCTGTAAGTGGAACCAGCGGTCTGCCTTTTAGGGACAGGTATTGTGGAACAACACTGATTGGATGAAGATGTTTGCGCTTTAAAGAAGAGAGAAACAGAAGGAGGTGTTATCTGACCTGATTGTTGATTGATCAGTTACTGATCTTCTGCTGCGGTCAGAAGCTTCAAGAAATATCTTCTGTTGAAAGATATTACCATGAGAAAAAACTTCTAGTTGAAAAAGGGAACGAGCAATCAGTGATGTCCCATAATTTCTACCTTTTTCACTTTCATATTTTAACATTTAATTTAGATTTCTAAAAATGATTTTTGTTTTCCAAAATGTTTCCTTTTCATTTTGTTTGCAGGGGGCTGGGGGTGGGGGGCGTTTGTCTTTAGTTTTAGTGGAATTACATTTTAGTTTCTGGAATTTTGTTCTATTTACTTATTTAATTTTTGATGCGATTTGCTCTTCAGGGCCACAGTCGTTTTCAGGGAGATGAGGAGTCCGTCCTGGAGCTCGATGCTGGCCTCACCCTGTGGCAGCAGCCATCACACACCCCCCTTGATCAGCAGTCGCCTCCATACAGCAGCCGTCGTGGTCGTGGCTCATGCCGAAATTGTGTCCCATCTCATGAGCCATGGTGGCGGCTGCTCCAATGGTCAGTTCAGAGTGGTCCTGAGGGAATCGGTCAAAGAAAAGCATAGAGATGATTCATATTAGGATGAAATGATTATGAACACAATGTTAAGCTAGTGAGGGAACTGTCCGCTGGGACTCGCTGCAATGAGTGCTGGGTACAGGTGTAGTCCAGCAGTATGTATCCATGATGAGAATGCTGGTCCACTGCAGGTCCGGTTGGTTCCTGATGTGCTTCACTTTTAAGATTTGTATTCAAGCCTTCCATTTGTGTAAAAGAAAAAAGGAAAACTCCAGTAGGATTTGTGAAAACATGTTGACTCTTCAGGTCCCACTTGTAGATCATCAACACATCAAGGAGAATTTGCCAAGTAATTGAATAAATGAATTGAATGAATCAAATTTAATTTCCTCGTCATCTGACTGACAAGGTGACCAAATGACCAAACTGATTGTGATTTCAGAACAGCTTCTTGGACGGGCAGCAGCACTTGTGGAGACATCCCTCTAGATTGTTGGATTGTGGTGATGAAGTACAGCTGCAGCACAGCTGAGAAACTGCATCCTGTCAAAGCAAAAGCTTAACTGCTGCACAGAAAATGTTGTGGACTCTGCAAAGCATAGAGGGAATCATCATGCAGGACAACAGTCCGTCCACAGTCAAAAGTCAGGAGTTCATTTATTTATGAGTGTTGGGGACTTGCCCAGCGTTAACCGTTACTGGTTGAATAGTTTAAGAACAAATGTGTCATGACACAAACCTGCCAAGTCTTATTGAGAAGTAAAGGTATTTTTGGAATATTTTAGCTGTGTAAGCCAACAACCATGTTTACATACATCATCTCTATTCACAGTTAAGTGAGCTCTGCAGTGTCGGGCACTTTAATCTGCTTTATTAGCTGTTAGCAAATGATCATGTTCTACACCCAAATCAATCATATTCTATGTAATCCCTGAAGGTCCAACCACTAAAGTAAAGTGTTATGGACTGGGTTTGCACTAGTTGGCCAAGACCCATTTAGATTCTGCCTTCACCAACATGATGGCTGGCAGCCCATTAAAAGCTAAACCTGCTTAGAAGCAATCGATCCCTTTGACCACCCAGTACAATGCTGTCCTCATACATAGATGCATGAAGCTCAGCAAGCAGCCTGCATCCAGAGAGTTGCCACCCTCTTTCCCCTCCATTAAAGTCAATTCAAAGAAGAAACATCAAAACAGACAGGGACTTATGGAAAATACAATCCGTTTTGATTCTTGAGATTTTTATTTTGATACTTGAGTCGTAAACTTGACAGACTTTTATTACATATTTACAGTCGTTTTATAACGCGTTCATGTGAAATGTAATTCTTTAAAAGGACACAAACATTCAGGGATTAAGAAAATGACAAAGAGCATGTCTACATATCACAGGTTTTAAACCAGAACTTAACCCTGGTCTCCTGCATGACATTTCATTTCTGAGTATAAGTTCCTTTCTGACTTCATCACTGTTGGCCACACAACAGCCAAGATACAAGTCCCACTGTTGCATGGGGCTGTAATAAAGCCAAGTTTAAAAAGCAAGCTGATTACACAGTACAAAAAGTATGAGTCTGATTTACTAAGAGAGCAAAACTGCGTGTGCATCCAAACGCCGTCTGCTGTTTACCAGGACTTGAGAATCATGAATTGAGAGTGATTGTGTGATGGATGTAATGATGATGAGGAGAAAGTACATCACTCCAGAAACAACAATAAAATGGTGGCAAATATAATGTAGTCAACGCTGCACAATGAGAAAGATTGCCCACAAACAAAATCAAGATCGAGACAGTAATTAGTATTTCTGAGGGGAATACTCTAAAAAGCTCCCATTAATAGTGACACAATGGAAGTATAAAGAACAACTCAGAGATAATAATCAGACTGTTCAGATGCACACTGTTGAAATTATAATGAACCTAAGCCTTTTATTTTCCATTCTTATATTATTTCCTCTTCATCCAGGTTTGACTCTCAGGACACATCGATCATCTGCAGTATGTGAGGGGGAACGAGGGGCTCTCAGACCAGCTGCAGGGTGTAATCACAGCAGCTGCTATTGCTGCTGAAAACAAGGATCCATTGTCTACCCTGAGACCCACCTCAGCACGCATTGGGCAGCAGCTGGGGTTCAGCTTTGCAGCGCTACCTGAGTGAGCAAAATTGAACAAAGAACTTTGGGAAACATATGCTCAAGCTGAGCATTTAGCCGACCATCACCTCAGTACAAACTCCTCATGCCTATAGCAGGGATGCCCAAACCTGGGCTCCAGATCTCCCTCCCTGCCTTGTTTCCAGCTCCCCCTGCACTTCTTGCTGCTGATAACCCGGATCAGGTGTGTTCCGTCAATCAGGACGAAGAGACATGAGTCAGCTAATCAGGAGCAAGCTGTGCAGAGAGAACTGGAAAACAGGCAGGGGGGTCGAGCTGGAGGACCATGGTTGGGGAGCCCTAGCCGAAAGGTACAGTGATAGAGTGAAAATTTGTGGGTGTTTTGTAACATTTTTAGGTTTAAAAAAACAAGGAGAGGCGTTTCTGTACACCTGAGTATGTAAATAAATAAAGAAATTCTGTTCTCAGAGGGAGCGTGAGCAGAAGCAGCAACACCATGGCAGTTTTTGGTTTTATTTCCCTCCAATCCATCACAGGTTGGACAAAAAGAAAAGCTTGAAAAGATACTAAATAAACAGCAAACTATGTTTGAGTTTACAACCAAAGATACAGTAAACTCATGGCTGGACATAAAGATCTACCACGCACAGACAGGGATGTAAAAGATAGATAAGTATCATAAAAACCACAGATATGAACAAGATTATGTTGTTGAAATGGATCAGGAAGTTAATAATCATTATCTGTCAAACTTTGTCAGTTTCTCTTCCGGTTGTGTCTCCGCTGTCTTGGTCTTTGTACGTACATATGATGCAAACAAAAATACGCTCAATCACAAGCTTGCTACAACAAAATCAGGTCAGTTCCAATTGGCTGAAGGTGAACCACAGTGAGGGATGTGAGTCATGTTCACTAAACACATCCAAACAATACCTGAAAAACTGACCGTGACTTGCTTTAAACAGGCTGAAAAGGCCCTTTGCAGCTTTGATTGTTTGAAGCTGTAATGTCAAAGACATTTGCTTTTTGCTGAGTAAAATAAAAAGTGCCAACAATAAAAAAAAGACTTTCTCTGTTAAAAGGCTCCACATTGAGAGGAGCCAGTTGAGGTGTCTCGGGCATTTGGTTCGGATGCCCCCTGGACGCCTCCCTATGGAGGTGTTCTGGGCATGTCCCACTGGGAGGAGAACCCGGGGAAGATCCAGGACAGACTAGAGAGACTATGTCTCTCGGCTGGCCTGGGAACGACTCGGGGTCCCCCCAGAAGAGCTGGAGGAAGTGACCGGGGAGAGGGAAGTCTGGGCATCTTTGCTTAGACTGCTGCCCCCGCGACCCGGTCCCGGACCTTATTAGATGGCTTCATCTCTTCCCAGCAGCCTCTTGAATCTCTATATTAACTATGGTCCTGATAAACTGACAACCCATCGATGATGTACCCCGCCTTCACCCAGCAGCAGCTGGGATAGGCTCCAGCAACCCCATGACCCCAAAAGGGATTCAGCAGGTTTGGAAAAAGGATTTATGTTATATATGATCAATTAAGTAATGCCTATTAAAAACAAATCTTTAAATTAAAATGTAAAAATAAAAAGATCAGAATGCTTTATATAAAATGTACACCCAAAGAGGAACTTCCAAAAGTACTGAAGGGATAATGTCAAGTGAAAAGAATCCGATTAAAAGAAGTAAGTGAGGAAAGGTGGAGAAATGCCATCCTTCATACCACAGTGATGCCTCCAGAGTTTTCCAGACTGCACATCCCCTCCAGCGGAGCCATACCAATAGTGGTTCCCTTGAAAATCACACCCCTACACACACAAACAGAAGGCAAAACATTTAACTTTCATCTTTTCCTGCTGGTGTCAGTTATAGGATCTGTAGTGGATGCTCAGTGACTGTAAATTAGGCCTCAGCTGCACAGAACAACAATATACCAGATGTCATTTGTCCTTTGAAGCAAAAAAACATAAAACATTTCTGAGTTGGTGTGTAGTTGAGGGACACTAAAAAGAAAAAAAATGCAACATCTTAAGACAAAGTAAGGAATGATGTCACTGAGTTGGACAACCATTGGAAAGCAGTGGATGCTGAACAGGATCTATAACAGACAAGCGGCTGCAGCTACAGCTCATCTCCATGCAGAGGAGCAGTTCCATTGACAGACTGAGGCAGTCCTCCCTCCCCAGTCCATAAGGCTTTTTAACTCTGATAAGGATGCCAGGGAGTGATATGGCTAAACACAGTGTCTTGGAAAAGTATTGGGCCCCCTTGAACTTTGCAAACTTTTGCCCCATTTCAGGCTTCAAACATAAAGATATAAAACTGTAATTTTTTGTGAAGAATCAACAACAAGTGGGGCACAATCATAAAGTGGAACGAAATTTATTTGATATTTCAAACTTTTGTCACAAATAAAACACTGGAAAAAATGGGCGTTATGTTTATAGGTTTTTTAGGAGCCATCATCAGTGTGTGAATGGGTGTGGATGTATGACTGGGACTGTAACCGTGAAGCGCTCCATAGGTGTGCGCTGTTTACATTTCCATTCAGGCATTCTCCCTTTCCAGAAAAAAGTCATTATGTTGTACTCGTACTTGTTGCAAGGCAATTCATTCATATCATTACGGCGCATGTACACCTTCAATGTATAAAGACTTCCATTGCATTGGACTCCGTTGACCATTCTTTTTGGTTCACAATACCTTTGGAAGAAAATGTCAATGTTTCAAATTGTTGAATAAAATCTTTCTTACGTGAGCAGCTGAGCATTGTCGTGTTTTTTACGAGACTTCAGCTTCTGTCTCCACTGGAGGAAAGACCAAAGTGTGGCGTTTGGCTCTTCGCTGATGATACACTGATCTCTGTCGGTCCAAACTTCCAGACCAATTAGAGGCACCCGGATATTCAAAGCCCGGTAGAACTACATGTAGAAATGGAGAACAGCAGTTATAATCATTGAAGGCCTCGTCATTAGCTCCTACATTACAGTCCAGTTTACATCAAAGGGTTCATTGATTTCCTCTTAGAGGTTTCTAAGAATTTACACTGATTAAATCCTGAAAAGTTCATTTGATTGCAGACATGGGCACACATTTCAGTCCCTAATGAAGCAGATGAACTGAGGTGCACTGTGTCAAAGCTACGATCAACATACATCAGCTTGTAATCTTAAGCTCCTTTGACAAAGGCTGAAAAGAAGGAAAACCCTTAGCCTTACCTTATCCACATAATTAGCTATTTCCATTATCCTGGTCTTGGTCTTTTCATAGTCCTTCTTCTGCCGTTTGAACTGCAGAACATTGAAAACAAGGTATATATCATTGTGACTGTGGAGGTCAGCAGCAGCCAGTTCAGAAACTAATCACCAAGAAAGCAAATTAAAGGTGAGAAGCACTGCAGGACTGGAAATCAAAAGGACATTTCTTGCTTTTTGTTTCCATCCTTTTTTCAACTCCTCCAAGATCAAACGCTAAAAAATGATTTTTTTTCCCCAATCTTTTCAAATGTTCATATTTTTTTCCAACTTAAGCTAATCAGACTCAGTGACATAACAGGAATATAGTGAAGTCTGACTAAATTATTACCTCAAAGCAGAGCACATTTGCTTTCAAACTTCCAATCCCCTTCGGTGAATCTTAAATGGGCTCAGACAAATACTTCTGGCTTCTCTCCTCACTAATATTCCAGCTCAAAGCTGTCAGTGTAAAAGTCCTCCATTAACTTCAATGGGATCATTGTTTCAATCCTCATCTGTCATTCTACAGATTTCTCAGTTTAGCAGCTGAATGCAATTATTAACTGCACAAAGCACTGCTCCCATGTGGAACGAGTGGCATGTAAAGAGTCCTCTCACCAGTGTATTGTCTGCAACTATGTACAGCTCCGTGTACTTTGTTGTACCCCAGGTATTTCTCTTGACCTGGAAGAGGAAAAAAAATGTTAACAAGATGGCGCACGGCCGTTATGACCCTGTGATGAGCTGAAACATCCTGAGAACAGCTCAGAGGACTACTTCCAAACCAAGTCATGACAACATTTGCATCAACACCATAACTCAAGAAAACAGCAGAGTCTGCATGAGCAGCACCAGGAATCCTGTGTTTAGATGGGCTGCAACAAGGACACAGCAAGAAACAAGTGCATGACTATTTTCTGAATAACACTGCAATATTTTCCAACACAATACTATCACTCAAACACAGTCCTTAAATTCAACAAGTTTAAACGCATCAACTAACTAACAAAAAATCATTTATTCATTTTACTTTTTACTGGGACATTTATAAATCAATAAAAACAATTTGTTACTCTGCAAAAAGAATGAAGCTCTTACATTTATATTTCTCAGGACAAATACAGAGCAGCATGTTTTTTAACATCAGCTGATAGACAGAAAGGAAATATGTTGACTGAGAACTCTCATGCCTCTACCTTGCACCGCAGAGTTTATTTTTACTGTAAATTAGGCTTTTAATGAATCCACAATCCAAAATGTAAGGAATTTTGCTGTTTTCTGGCAAATTAAAAAACCTGTGTCATTTTCTATGACATAGTTTCTGCAGAGCAGCAGGAGTTCATTAGAAATTCACCTCTAAGTTGTGAGCAGGACTGTTGGCATGGCAGTAAGGCGCTCATTTCCCATCATCTCTCTGTTGACATGCTCACCCACTAGCTTACAGTCCCTCACAACTCCAAGCTAAGATAACTGGTGCAGCAAAAATGTTGAGTAATATCAGAGCTATCCAGACGTACAGCTTTGATCCAGATTCCAGCTCAGACGAGGAGAATGTGCATGAATCTACTTGTCTGTAAGTGGATGCATCAAAATGAAGAGGAACAGAGAGCTAAAGGTCTGCTGGTTCATGAAAACATGAATGTCTTTCATACATTCCATGATCTGGAAGCCCTTATGACACAGAAAATAAAACCAGGAAAACAGAACTCGCTTACAGAACTGAATCAATCTCTTTCCGTTTGATGAAAGAGGATTCCTGCATGTTTGAATTAGGTCAAAATCAATTGAAAACAAAAAAAATGACCAAGCATAAACCTTTCAGCTTTTTTTTATTTAATTGTTTAACTGAACTCAAAATAAGCTGCAGGATGGCTCAGGTAACTGTGTGCAGGACTGGGGCATGGGAAACCAGTGAAAGACGATTCGCTGTGGCGACCCCAGAAGGGATGCGCCGAAAGGTGAACAGAGACAACTCAACTCAGTATGAATGTGGGTTTAATGTCTGCAGTTATTCATAATAATTAAGTCTTTAGAAGTGTATTCTGAAACATTGTGTTCCAATGAAAAGAAACAGCAGAGATTTAAAGAACATCTGAAAAACGTACCCTTGAATTGTGCAATCTTGACAAGTCCGCGCTGTGGCTAAAATCGGAGATCTGATGGTGGTGGGCACAGTTTCCTCCTGTTACTGGCAGGTGTTTTGTGCTCCACAGTGAATGCTGGACAGGCTCCTCATCACCACTTGGCTCTAGGTAATATGTGTCACTAGAACTCAAGGATATCAGCCCCCTGTAAGAGAGCGAAGTAAGAAAAGATGAATGTCCATTATTTATTTCAGAAAAAGGAGGATTATTTCCTGAAAAAGAAGGTAATGCTTTGTTTTCACGTGGATGGTGGAGAAGTCCTGTTCCATGCATGAGGGTAGAACCAGTGAAATAATGAAAATAATTTTACATTTTCTTCCTCAGGCAATTTTATGTCATAATTAAGCCTGGAATGCACAAATGGATGCGCATTTTGGAAATTGTTGGAGTTTTTATATGATTATTTTTCCTGTAAGACGTTTTTTAACTGTGAATAAAAATGGTCATGTTTAACGTTTGCATGTAGAAGCAGTATGTGAGTGACGTTCCATAAATATGAAGCGCAAACCTAATGAATATGTCTAGCTTTAATAATATGTTTACACAGATTTAAGGTTTCTGTGGAGATTCCTACAAAACAACGTTTCTGATATGAATACAGTTTAAGTAATACATATTCAGCATCATCAAAACTGAAAAGAAAAACCCAGATAAAATGATTCTGTACTTACATGATCTCATATACAATGTATTTGATATAAACAATAAATTAACCAAGTTAATTTACTACAAAAATGAATCCTAAAAGGCCTTTTTTACCTCCATATGTTTTTATTGGTTATTCATGTTTTTAAATGATTAAATATCTTTTGCATAGAACAGATATGACTTGTTTTCTTTTTATTTATTTAGTTGGGAATAAAAAGTTTACAAAGTCACATGGGGATACAGTTGGTTTTCCATGGAAACAATAACAGAGCTGGCAGTAGCTATGCATTTAAAAATGTGCTTGTAATGCAGATTTCTATGTTATTGAGATCACAAGGTTTTGGAAGCAGACATGTTGAGAGTGTTTCCTCTGTGTGGCACCAACATTACAAATCAATACCCCTGATCCCTTTGTGAGTCTTTTCACAAATCAGAAGTGTGACTGCTCTGGAAATCCAGAGGCTCTTATTTCTAGATCATTTTCTTCCTGGAGTTTGTCACTGATTCATGCACTAACATATGGAAAAACCTATAAAAGCATCACCTTGGGGGTCTGCTTTATTGTTTTCATGGCTCTCAAGCTCTCTCAGCAAATGATGATTACTCAGTAAAATGTTCTCCTTGAAAACTCTCCTTTTTTCGCTCCAGGAATGACCTGAGTTCTCATGTCCTTTACCAGCTCTGTCTGTTTCCAGAGCCGTCCTTTCTCATAACATCTTCCTGTTAGCAGTTTTCATACCAAAACAACATCTTTTTTATTGAATTAGAATTTACTAGATCATGTTGTGTAAAATTGTTTTACACCCAAGGAAACCTGATTCAGCAAGAGAAAAAAGAAAAACAATCTTTACTATTATGCCTGTAGGAGCAGATCCAGCTGTCCCCATAGAGTCTGACCATGTGAATGATTGCAGCACGCTTCAAAACTCCTTTTAGAGAAAGAAATGGATTCCTTTGAGCTCGCTGTGTTTGCTGTGGCGTAAAAGGCTGCTTTGAGTCAAGGTGAAACAGATTTTATCCAACTCAAACACATAGTTACCTACCTTCAGTAGATTCTACAGAAACCTTTCCTCTTCCAGGTCAACAAATGACAATCAAGTTGACTGTGGAAGTATTAAGCTTTTTTAAAAGCCTGAATCTGAATTAATAGTGAAAAATAGGGAAAAAGCTTAAAAAATAACATTTCTTTTTGCATTTTTGGAGGTTTTAGAACCAGTTTAAAATGATTGTATCCCATGTGTCTTATGTAGTGTATGTCCACAGGGATAAAAAAAAGAAGAAAAAAAACGTGGTTATGGTTATTCCAATCAAAAAGAGAACTCTGTAATGTTCACCATTGGTACATTTCAACAAACACTTCTTTTTTTATATTCTGTCTCTCATCGTTAAGTAGTTTCTATGATGAACATTACTGACCTTTATCACCTTTTAAAATGGGCTGGTAGACTCTGAGACAATACTGTTTTTCCCCACAGTATGCTATTTTAGAGAGGTTGTCAGTACTATGTTTCTAAATTTTGCAAACACATATTTTTAGAAGAACTGTTCTAAATATTTACCTAAATCCGGAACATGTGCTGATTCTGACCCAAGAATCAGGATGTCCCCTCACTTGGCCGTGGTAGAAACAGTGGTTCTAAAAGAGAAAAGCATTAGAATCCGTGCTTTCAAACATGTCTGAAAACCTTGTGTGATGTTTGTTCAAACATGATGTTCTGCTTTAACCTCTTAGGACCCGAGCTAATATTTCAGCTAACCCTCTAAACATGTAGTCACAGGGCCCCAGTTAAGCAGAATTATCTGCTGTGGAAATAGAACCCAAAATGTGATGTCCATGTCTGTGGACGCCAGGTCTTAGCTGACAGGCTGACAGAAGCAGGATGAAGAAAGCAGTGCGCCTGAGTTCAGCCTGACCCTTTAACATCAGGGTTTGCTTTGTATTTTACAGGAATTGCAGATGATCACTGAAACTTATTTCATCATGTTATTTAACTCGGGGGCTGTGGTGCAGTGGAAAGGCCGGTCAGCCTCTGATCAGAAGACTGCAGGTTTGATTGCCCGCCCATGTGTTGAAGTGTCCTTGGGCAAGACTCTGAACCCCACACTGCCTCTGACGGGAGGTTAGCGCCAGTGTTCTGCAGCAGAGCCTCCATCAGTGTGTGAATGGGTGAATTCCTTACAAGAGTTATAGTTTAACAGCTAAGTCAGCTGCCTGGATGAAAATCCCTGATGTTGTTAGTAAAACAAGTTCAGAGCACAAAGGGCATGATAGAAATCACAGTTTCTAACACTCAAAGGTTGTTCCAGCCTGTAGCATTTTTAAAAGGCTAACAGAATCACCTTTATTGTTGAAAAAGGGTTTAACGCCTCAAGGATGAAATTATTCCTGCACGTTTATTTTTGACTGTTCAAAAGTCTCTCAGCTCGCTGGAGCATTAAATTAGGTATTTCATTTGAACAGCAGCAGTGAGTGCTCCATTGGTCCCGATGCATTAGTCCAGAGACGGTGAAGACTTCCCCAGCAGCTCCCTGTAATAAATCAAGTTCCTCATACAGATTATGTTTAGGAGGGCTCGCATTCCCAAGCAACCTGTGATCCTTTCCTCCTGGAAGCACATTGTCATGTGGAAAAAACTATTCTATTCATGTCAAACGTGAAAAAATGCATCCTAAACCATTGCAACACACATTGAAAACTAGAGAGCTGCAAACAAACAAATAGTCTACAATTCAATACATTGACTTTAAAGGTAGAAGTCAGTTGTTGAGTTGTTGGAATGCAAAAGTTCTGAAAAGTATTTGAGGATTTTTTTCTGATTTTTGTGTAGCAGATGCTCTCAAGAACAAAGTAATCCAGTGATGAGATCTACCTCCTCTCCAGTCGATCATCTCTCACAGCAGCCACAGGATTCTGTTCAACTGCATTTTCCTCCTCAACATTTCAGAATGAGAAGGCACCTGATCAACTGAGCTGAGCAGGTCTCGGCGATCAGGAAAACAGACATGATGATTGATCTGAAGGACCAGGAGAACAATCCTGGTTTTGGATTGGTCTGAAGTTGAATTATTGTCATTTCACACGTGTTTAGAGTTGCAGTGGACACAGACGGATCCAGATTTTCTCAGTAGCTCTTCAGCATCTTTGGATCTATGACAACGTCCTCGCTGCATTTTCTCTATAAAACTTCTCAGAGGCGAAAATGTATCTCATCTTGTGTCCTTATTCCATAACAGTTATTGAAAAGTCTGATAAAAATCCTGAAGATAAAGTCAAAGCAGAAAAAAACAGATACAAGTTCCTGTATTTCCTGTTTATATTTTTTGTAAGCAGAAATAAGAATCGCGGAGGCGTGAAGGGCTTTGTGAAGGGCTGATGTGACACAGCTTTGCTGTCTTTAAATAACAGCGGTTGAGGGCTTGATCTTCCCAGGGGGTCTGGTGCCCGTGGTCTTTGATTGGAGTCTTCTTTATCCTTAGATATAATAATGGCCCCCTCAGGGTTAGCATCCCAAGTGTCAGACAAAATTCCAAAGGAATTATTTCCTTTATTCCTGAAGCAGTAGTCTTCCAGAACCACTAGATCCCGATCCTTATTTGAGTTCATCAGGACCATTTGATGTTTGATGGTGAATGAAGCTGCCCTATTTTAGAAGCTGAGACTTAAAGCAAACATGTTAATGGAATATGGGTCTTATAATCCCACTGCAGCAGGAGCAGCGTACGGTCAGATATTGTTATAACCTGTCACGCAGCACAACATGTTTGTTTAATTATTTGATTGCGTTTTCATGTAAGAAGGTTGGATTGACAGAACTGGTTCATTTATGCACTCTTGTTTTAAAAGCTGCTTTGATACAGCCTGCTTTCTTATGTGTAAGCAGTGGTGTAGTTCTGTGTTGGCATAGTGATCGGGTTTAAAGTTTTACGTTAGATCAGTGATTTCTGACCTTTTTCAGGCCCACCCAGTTTAATGTCCGTCACTGACCAAGCTGTACGAGGTCAGCCTCCAGTTTTCCTTAGATTCTTATAGTTCCGCCTTTTAAGGTGACATGGATAAATAAGAGAAAGAAAAACGGCCACTAAACCTGGTATTTTTAAAATATAATTATAAAGGTGAATCCACCGTTTGAACAGCTTTTTTTAGCAGCATCCTCATAACATTACATAGCTGCCTGCTGACGATTCTGCATTATAATTATGATGTGTGGGAATGACTGTCACAATGAATTCATTAGAGTAAAGTTTTTGTCTGTTAAATGGAGATTTCTTTTATTTTGAAGTTGAAGGCTCTTCTTCTGTTACTTCATTAAATCTTTTCTTCCAAAAGAAACTTTCCAAATACACTTGTTTGTTGTTAATTTTGCTAGTTTAGGAATTTTAATGTAGTGTTTGGAGCGGCTAATTTAAGAAAGTAAATGATAGATTTTCAACACGGGACTGAGCAACTGACATGCGTCAAGAATGAGTCAATGTGGAAGAAAGAGGTTTTTCAAAATAAATTTCCTTCAGAACTAGATTTCTAGTTTCTTTTTCCTCTGCAACCCGGTACCAACGGTCCCATCAACCGGTACCAGTCCAGTCAGACCTAAGACCAGCTGGTTTCCAACCACATGCAGCCAGTTACAGCCATTCCAAATGCTTTACAGCCATTCCAAAATGCCACAACAGTGTAAACATACCATTATCAAGTTTAAGAGATGTATTCTAGAAAAAACATGAACAACATGCATGCACTTAACTGCAGTGGTTCACAGTGAAAACAAAACCTATTTTTTCTATCACGCTCATAAGTTTAAATGAGTTAACAATTACCAGAATACATCAGTTGAAAATGGTTTCATTATGTAAGAAGAGGTAATGGTTTTGACAAGGATCAGAGCCTCAGGGAGACAAAGGCTGCCTTCACTCTGCAGAATTGAATTTTTGATGAGGAAACATACATTTATAATTTTACAATCTTGACTTGAGAGCAGGTCTCAATTTATTTTGAATAGTTTGCATGTGACAGGTGAGACCAGGCAGTCAGTCAGTGACTCATTCTGCAAACAGCAAAGCCAATCAGGAACATTTGTATCATGCAAATGTCTGCCCATGTGCTGCTTTTTTTCAAGTCATTTCTTTTCTTGAAGATTGGAGAATCTGCACAGAAATGTCTTGATGAAGAAGAAAAAATAGCAAAAGGGTGTCAGGACATCTTAATGTTTTGCATACAAACAAAATGCAAACAAAATTGATGCATAACAAATTGCAAAAAATACAAACAACTTGCAAAGGCAGACATACGTATTTTTTACATTTAGATTCAAATGTGTTCTCATGTAAAAATTAAAAAAAAATTATGCATCTGTAAAAAAGATTTACAGCAATAAAGGTATTGTTCAAAAATTAAAAAAAATTCAGTCAATACAAATATTTTTCAAGATCAAACAGCCACACACACACAAACACACACACGCAAACACACAAGCATAAGTATTTTGTATGAGTCAGCATACAATGATGTATGGACTCTTTTCTTTGTTTCTCGTGTCAGTTTTGGTAACAACAGCCTGGCGTTATTTATAACAGATTCCAAACTGACCAACCTGACACTTGACCTTTTTTCAGTTTTGTTTCTTCCTTTTAAATTCCTGATCTTGCTTTGAGTTTATTCATTAAAGGTTTAAGAGTTTTCTATCAAATCTTGCCTAGTCTCCAGCATTCGTTTCCTACACCATCAGTCCCTGACGGGAGCAAACTGCAGTCCATGTGCTCTTCTGAACCTCCACTGTTGTTCCCAAATCTGACATAAACCCAAAGTACTAAATGTTGCAGTTCTTCAAACGACCACTGAAGGCTGGTGGCAGAAGGGAGCAATTTTCCTTTTGCCACAACTTTTTTATCCTGATGTATAAAGTTTTATTTCCTATATGTGACAGTGGAGGACTGCAGCAGGCAGGTGATCTGTCCACAGTTAACCCCGCCTTTGCCAAACAGTTGTTGGGATAGGCTCCAGCAGGCAGTGGTGGTTCTACTCTGAATTACTCCCTGGGCGAGACCCTCCCCAGGGAGATTTTGCTCCGTGTAGGATTCTGCAGGAGGTACTCTTGGAATATTGAATCTGGGTCTCCCACTAAAAGCCATTCTTTCTCTATAGAACCAGAGCAGAAGTTTGGTTTGTATTTCTGGTAGTAAGTTGAACCAGTATCCAGTGCTTGTTGCACTCCTGCTGGGAAGCCCTTTCTCATTAGTTCTGTTTGTATTTTTTCTTTTAACAGAATTTCTAGGTGCAGCCAGAGGAGGTCTGGTTGAGGGATATAGGGATTTGAACTTTGATCTTGTTTTATCAACAAAATGTCGTTTTGTTGGATTTGTTGAATCTCCAGCATGCATTGCAAGTGAGTATGAAGCATCCAGAATGGGATTTAGCACCTACAAGTTTGAAGCTAGCCATTGTTCTCTAATAACAGCTGGTTTTCCCTCTGTGGGTGAGGGGAGTGATCTTGGCCCATGTGAAGGAGCTTCAGTATTTTGGGGGCTTGCTCACAAACGAGGGAAAGTTGGAGCTGAGGATCGACTGGAGGATTGCAGCAGTGTCTGCTGTTTTGCAGTTGTTATTGTAGAAAATTCCCTGTTGCTCACTGTGACTACGTTACCCAACATTCCTTGTGGTCATGTGACTTGAGTGATCTCATTCCAGCTTCGTACCTTAGAAATTTGAGCCGCGGTTTAACTGAAATGTTGAGACTGGTGTGCGTCACATGAATGTGAGTTGTTAATATTTATCTTTATTGGATTAACTGACTTACATTGTCATGTTTTACTGCCTCATGCTAGTTTAAGCTTCTGCAAATGATTTTGGGAGTCACAACCTTTACATGATATTCCTTAAATATGCCTGTATTTTACATGTTTTTCCTTGGTTGAATGTTGATCTCCATGAAAGTTATGATAGTGGTGAGTTAAATCCTTGTTTCTTTTTTATCTCTCTTAGCACAAGCCTCCTGGTTAGCTTAAAGAGATAAAAGACTCATTTGCTCATGGTCCAGGATATCCCTGTATTTGGCTGCATTCATCTTTCCCTCCATTGCAACCAGTCATCCTGTCTCTGCAGTTGAAAAACACCCCACAGCATGATGCTGCCACCACCATGCTTCACTGTTGGGACTGTATTGGACAGGTGATGAGCTGTGACGACCAGCTCTAGGAAGGGTTCTGGTCATCCCGAACATCTTCCATTTAAGGATAATGGAGGCCACTGTGCTCTTAGGAACCTTAAGTGCAGCAGATATTTTTTGTAACCTTGATCAGATCTGTGCTTTGCCACCATTCTGTCTCTGAGCTCTTCAGGCAGTTCCTTTGACCTCATGATTCTCATTTGCTCTGACATCACTGTGAGCTGTAAGGTCTTATATAGACAGGTGTGAGGCTTTCCTAATCAAGTCCAGTCAGTAGAATCAAACACAGCTGGACTCAATTGAAGGTGTAGAACCATCTCAAGGATGGTCAGAAGAAATGGACAGAACCTGAGTTCAATATATGAGTGTCACAGAAAAGAGTCTCAATACTTAGAACCATGTGATATTTTAGTTTTCTGCAAAAAAATGTAAACAAATTCTGTGGTTTTTTGTTAATATGGGGGCTGTGTACATTAATGAGAAAAAAAATAGCTTAAATGACTTTAGCAAATGGCTGAAATATAACAACGAGTGACACAATTAAGGGGGTCAGAATACTCTCTGTACCCAGTGTACCGGACGTCCAAAAATGCTTTTCAGTTATACTGGTCCATTGCGGTAAAGTGAGAAACAAGTCAGAGCGCAAAGCTTTTAATTTAATTTTTTCCTGTCAATCAATAATAATTTGTGGCAGATGCCCCTCGATCCCTCCTTGGGGAGGTGTCCTGGCATGTCCTACTGGGCAGAGACCCCAGGGAAGACCCTGAACTCACTGAAGAGACTCCGCCTCTCAACTGTTTTGGAAATACCTCAAGATTCCATCAGTGGAGAAGAAGGAAGTGATCGGGGACAGTCCGCCCCCATAACCTGAACAGAAGAACATGAATGGACAGAACACTGATGTAGTACTTACCGTGTAATTATGATTGGCTAAAGTCACTGGTTTCCCATCATCTGAGTAGTAAGTCTCTGTAAAGTCTGGAGCCAGAAGTTCACTAAAACAAAGAAAATTAATAAGTTAAGTTCTTTGTAGTTTATGATCATCAAAACACCAATTCCATCAGCGACAAGTTATTTTAGAATTTAGAAAAAACATTTGTTTACATATCATATTGTAATACTTATGAATATTAAAGTAAACTTAAGTGTAGCTACTGAATACAGATGCAACACTACACAATGACAGTGAAAAATGATTAACATCTGCTTTTAGCTGGAAACATTTCACAGAACAGCACTTCACAACATTAACATTATTACGTTTACTACACTTTGACATGTTAATGTAAAGTTTATTGTTGCTCAGAAACAAATAACTAAAAACAAAACTTTATTGTTCCAGTTTAACAGACTATCACAGTGACTTGCACAGTAAGCTTGTTATAATAAAAGTAATGGGAAAAGTAAATAACAAATAATCACTATATACTGTACATCAGGGTAGCATCAGCCTAAACTGGGGGGAAAATGGGCAACAGGATGAGTAAAGACAGCTCATGTTTCGCATCATACTTTCAGGAAAAGGGGCTTATTGTGGGTCCAAATACATAAAACCAGAGCTAGAGTTGCCAGAATGTACACATTGATAAATAAACGTAAACGTGAATATAAAAAGTAAGTACAAGGACAAGACAAGGTATTTGACTTAGAGCAACCAGAATAATGCAACTCTTTATATTGAGTATGCCACAAAGTTGGATCCTGTTGGAAGAGTGATAATTTAGTGAGAGCACTAGAAATAGACCTTAAATTATTTAAAGTTAAACAGAAAACAAGGAATTAACACGAAATAAAACAACAAAACCTCAAAGTCCTCAAAGTAACACATGAGTATTGTAAATAAGTGACACTTTCTTATTTATTACACATAACTGATAAATAAATTCACATAAAACCAAGTGAACCTTTCTAAAGAAACTAAGAGAAAAATGTTAGAGCAACCTGTGTTCTAAAGCTGAGGAGTTCACAGCCTCAAAAAACTCAGATGTTATTACTGACCCAAAGAACAAAAAAGTTTACTTTACAAAGCAATGAAGGTGTAATTCTGAAACAGGAAGAATCTATGGGGCCAATTTAGGATCAGCTTCAAGTGAATGAAAAACCAGATGGCAAACTTGAAAAAAAAAAGAAAATTTGAAAACAAGACATTGCAAACTTGACAGTAAACATTGTAAACCTGAAGGACTTTTTGATAATAAAACTGCACATTTGAGAAAAATGATGTTGTAAACTTGAAAGAAATATTGAAAATTAAAACAAATATTGTGAATGTAAAACCTAGATAAAAATAAATCTTTAAACTTAAAACTGTTACTAAATGTAAAAATATGTTTATTTGAGTTTTCAACATTGTATTTTCGTTTCTTCTTCCTTGCCTTCAGTTCTTAAGGTGCCTACACACCGAAGGCGATTGACTTTACATTGACTATACAAGGTAAAGTCAAATTGAGGTTCTGCGACACAAATTGAAAGGCGAGCGTGGCGAGCCAGAGTAAAAACTATCTAAACTCTAGTGAGGTCGCCACGTCTGTGTCAACCAATCACGGACTCAACTTTGGGCGCGTGACGGTTTCAGTGACAGCAGGTAGAATACACATCCAATATGGTGGATCGGATGTCCTGAATTCATTTTCCTATCCTGATGGATCCCTTTAGGGACAGCGGAGTTTCCTGAACTCTTCCTGCTACTGTTGGGCGACAGTCTGCTTCAAACACAGTTAGAGAGAGACGGAAACAGCAGACAAGCGGCCGACCCTGTGTGGGTTAGCTGCTCTTCTGGTGAATGTGGTTAGTCCATATGTGTTGTAATATATGTTATCAAAAAAATCCAGGTTCGAATCCGGCACCCCGCTTTGTAGTTCTTTGAATCTTTTTTCTGCTAAATTACTTAACACACATGACTATAAATATGAATGAAAAACATCAGGATATTTCTTTGAATTTAAAACATCATTGGAATGTATTTTTAGTAATACATAGTTATCACAAATAATGTAGTCTATGAAACTTTTAGTTTTAAAGTTCTTGTTAGTTTTAAAAAGATGATCAAATATATTTAGTTTAAAAAACGATGTATTCTTTATGCTTAATAAAATGCAAATATATTTTAAAAAGTAAAACAAAACAAAAATGAGATTAGAATCTGATTAGATCTAGAATGATAGTGTACAAGTGCACGACAAACCGCTGTCGCGACGAGCACAGGTTCATTCAAGGAGTGTTTGTTATTTAATGAGTGACTTTTTTTGTGGGTAGAAGGTTTAAATATTCGTTATTTTATTTTTGATATTTTTGATGTAGATCACTTCAGAAGAGAAATCCTGATCTCTAAACATCATCGTGTCTTCCATTTGTAAATGAAATACAGACAAAGCTTCATGTAGTGATCAACAACATTAGCTGTTAAGAGCTCCTCACTACACATTTCCAACATTTTTCTCAGACATGAACACTTGAACACTTTTCTCTCTTGCTTAAGCTCTCAAAGGTCATACCTTCATAGAGTATAAGTCCAGTATTAGAATGAAAATGACAATCTAATCACATGAAGATTTATGTAACGTTGGCGAGCTGCACTCGCCGCGTCCCTGTAAACCTGGCACAGAAGAGATTGATTGACAAGCTCAAAAAAATCAACCAAACAGAGAGAGCGCAAAATGTGAACAGCGATATAGCGAGAGAAAGCCGTATGGTAGTGATAATACTCTCTCAGAAGCAGCCCAGCAGAGGTTGTACGTCCTGAGACCACTGAAGAAGAACAACCGTCCTCAGGAGCTGCCAACCATCTTCTACACAATAATCCAGTCTGTCCTGACCACATCCATCACCGTCTGGTTTAGATCTGCTACCAGACACGACCAGTCACTTCTATTCACTTTAAGCTGATCCTAATTTGACTCCATACAATGCACCACATTCTGGACAGCAACCCCTTTACAGTGAAGCATGGATTTGTTTCCTGAAGCAAAGAGCAGATGTAGATCTAGTCACATATCCGGAGGTGTGGGAACATGTCATACCACCTGTGAAGATGCTGAAACTGACAGGACGTAAACAGATAAAAACACTTTAAAATATGTTTTAGTTTTCAGCTTGTCAGGATGACGCATCACATGAAAGAGATTAAGTACAAGAAAAAAGTTGTTTTTTTTCCAGAATCTTGAAGATTTCCTCATAAAAAACCAAAGCAGCCTCCAAGGATTACAGGAAAACAACTTCACAAAGAGAGATATTTTCATACCTTTGAACTATACAATGTGCTTAATATTAAAGTCAGAAATACATGAAAGGAAGCTATTACTGTCTGTTCACCCAATCTGGAGCAGTTCTCCCTTAAGCCGTTTTTGTATTGTTAATAATCCCAAGAAACAAATCTGTTTTAATTCATTCTTCTGAATGCTTTTTAACTTCTTTTGAACGCCGATTCAACAGCTCTGCTTAATCCATTTAAGGTTTCAAGGACAAAAACATAGAAAGAAATGCCACAGAAAAATATCCGAATGCTAATTTACTGCTTCACTATGATGGAGAACAGAAAAGGCCCTGTTCTGTAAATAAAAGGGAGAAATGAAATTGTCAAAATGAACACAGGAAGCCAAATGTGGCAAAAGACCTAATGCAAAATAAAATGATGGAAGGAGAGATGACTGACACCTCTACTCTCTTGGCTGTCCAAAACGATCCAAAAACTGGAGAATAAGAAAAAGGCAGAAACTAAATACACGTTTCCTTCTGACACCTCGTTACAACTGACTACAAACCCCACCTTTTTAGCCCTGAGCCACACGCGTTTATGGCAAAGTGAGAAAAGTAGGCCAACAAGAGTGGGAGGAACAAACACAGATGACACACTCATCTCTTTTAAAGTCGAATAAGTTCAAGAAATAAGACTCCGTTCAGTCACACATCACACCTGAAACCTTCCTCCACCTGTTCCAACCTGCTGGCCGTCACCTCTGTTCTACACTCCCTGATGTTCTGGACTGTTAACCCTCAGAACTTAAAGTCCTCCACCTTCTCCACCTCTGCTCCCAGGAACCTCAGCGTTCCTCTTCAGTTCCTCTCATTCACACACAGATGCTCTGTCCTGATGCCGCTGACCTTCATTCCTCTCCTTTCCAGAGCAAACCTCCACCTCTCTAGATGTTCCTCCACCGGTTCTCTGCTCTCACTGCAGATCAGTGTCATCTGCAGACATCACGATCCACAGAGATTCCTGTCTAACCTCATCTGTAGATACACATTTTTTCCACTCAGGTACAGAAAAAGTTGCTTTAGGACCCTTTAAGACAGAGAAATAGCAAATGGAAAATCCATTTTGTTGCAGCCTGTAGTAGCTTCATAGCTCTTGAACTTCTCCACATTTGCTCACATTATGACCACAAACATAAATATATTTTTTGGAATTGTACGTGAAAGACCAACACAATGTGGAACACACTTGTGAAGTGGAAAGAAAATGATACAAGAGTTCAATGTTTTTTTTTTAAATAAATAAAAAACTGAAATAAAGTTTCCTGGAAACTGTTTTTATTTGTCACCCTCTCATACAGTATATTAACAATTTAATATTTTCTGTCCTTTCTTACTAGTTCTTTGTAATTTAATTCTTCTGTTTTTCTTTCTAAACTACAACCTTTGTGGATCTTCATGCCACACACTGTGCTTTGCCCTGCCATGAATTTTCTTTAAAAAGAGCACATGGATGTGAAAGGACTGCACAGTCATCTTGTTAAGACATAATCTCACCAACACCCACAGATATTTTGTTTTCCTTGGCGCACCAGCTGCAGAACCACACGGTGAGGCCGGGGTCAAACCTCTGTGATGAAAATAAGTATTTAAGGGCAGCAACAAGCCAGTCGTTGGTGTGCTGACATCATTTACACTAATGAGCCAGCCAGGAGGAGAGACATGTCGTTTGGTGTGTGTATCTCCATTCTAATGGTAAATGGGCTGCGTTTGTACAGTTTTTCTATTTATGTTGACAATTTGTTACCCAGCAGCCCACATCTTCCAATTATCTGCACTTTCTGAATCGCTGCAGGTAAGCTAGTGTTGGTAACATGATGTTTCCACGGCCAGGAATCAAAACACAATTCTTCTTTTTGGGAAACAACACAAAGCTTAATGAGGTAACTGTGTTCTCGTAGCATTAAAACTTGAAGAAACTGAATCTGATAACTGACTGTAAGGGCAAATATCACTCTGTACATGAAACAACAGACACATCAAAGCAACTGGCAATTTAGGAGCAAAATAAACTGTACACGTCTGAAGTAGAGCGAGCTGGGCAGCGGAGTAACGCAACACATTTTGAAAGGAAGATGCTTCCAGTTAGATGTTTTTTTTTCCCTTAACTTCTGTCTGGGTAAACAGATACAAGCTGAGCCTCTTGTTATGGACAGTTTTCATTTTTACATCTGAGATTCTGTCATCTTTGGATACATATGGTGAACATTTGTAAAAATCCTTTTGTATTAGAGGCTAAACGTTATCTTTAGATGTCATGTTTTTATTATTGTTTATTCCTTTCAAAGTTTTGGCTGGAAAGAGACGAGAGGAAGAGTGTTGAGGAAGATCACAGTCCACCAACATGTTTTAGAGGTTAGCTGATTATCCAAATTGTCCTTTAGGGGTAAATGTGAGTGTGTATGTTTGTCTCTGTGTGGCTCTGTGATGGACTGGCATTCTGTTCAGGGTGTACCCCACCTTTGCCCCACAGCAGTGAAGTGGGCTCAGCATCCCAGTGACACCGAACAGGAATGAGAGGGTTTGAAGTCGGAGGGATGCACACGCAGAGCTAACATGTTAACGCATGTGCTTAAGTTAAAAAAAATGAACCTGTTAATATGTAATAATGCAGCAGATGAGTTACACGTCAGAAGCAACCGTCTTTCACTTTGCATTGGACGGTTCAGGCTTCCACGGCGTTCGTTAATTTCTGAAAATATACACGTCGACGAGCAGTATTCCACTTGTACCTCTTGCTGCTTGTTTTTGTCCAGAAGATGAAGCAAAAAGTTTGTTTTAAAGAAGCCTGTGCAGGGAAATAGAACACTTGGCTTATGTGACCGGAACTTCCTTTTAGGTGTGCATCAACACCCGGCAGCCAATCAGATTTGAGTATTTACCCGGACCATTTAAAGTGCAGAAACACAAAGTTAGTTTTTTATGGCTCTTCATGTTTTTTTGGAGTAATCCTGCAGACATTAAAGTCTTTACAGCTCTGCTTATCTTACAGTTGATGTGTTTTGTGAACACAAATTACATTTCTGGGATCTCTGAGTTGACTCTTTACAAATTAGAACTTTTCAGACAATAAAAATGAAGGAAAATGTTCTCTCTAGCCTTTTTTTGTTCGTTCAAAAGCCGCATATTGTTGTGCAAAATTTACCTGAACATTGTGATTAATCTGATAGATTTTTTTAATTGATTGACAGCACTAGCACAAACACAAACTCGTTCTCAAACACGTGCAATGATGAAAATACATCATTGTAGAAATGTAAAAAATAAGGTGGGAACTCCGGCCCTCATCACGCCCTCACAGCAGAACCACATACATCCCTTCCTAGACTGAGAGGCAACCTGACGGACATCCAAGTCCTGGACAATTCAATACCAGCACTCAAATACTGGACCAAGGAGTCCACCACAGGTGCCCCCATGGCCAGAGAGCACAAGAGGTTACAGAAGCACAATTCCTCAACCAATGCAGAAGGAAGGCAGAGATTCAACAGGAAATGGATGGTTAGCAAGGAATAACAGGCTCCAAGGAGGCAAAGGAAAGAGCACAAGGCAACAACCTTTTTGATGTCAGAGTGAGTTATCACGGCAATAATCCAAGTTTAGGTCTGATCAAAGTAATACAGAAGAATGCAGGAGTGAATGCTTTCATTGCATCTGTTCTTCAGGTCAATGTTTGAAAAAGTACTGTGAGAAGCACATTCACACATTTGCAATAAAAGGTAAAAGTACCAACCCCAACGGCCCATTCAGACTTTTTTAAGAAAAAAACTCTGTCCTTTGGGTGGCAGTGGAGCAGAGGTAGAACGGTCGACTTCTGATCAGAAAATTGCAGATTCGATTCCCGCCTTGCCTGCCCATGCGTTGACGTGTCCTTGCACAAGACATTGAACCCCACACTGTTCCTGGTTCATTGGTTGGCACCAGTGCCTTCAGTGTGTGAATGTGTGTGTGTGAATGGGACTGTAGGAAGATAGTAATTCCTATAAGAATTTACCATTTAAAGTTTTGTAGTCATTATGATGCCTGTGATGCTAGCTTAATAACCTTCCAATCGTTTAGGATTTAGTATTAGTATTACATCATTTGCATGAACATTGAGTAAACATGCAGACTTTGAATTTCTTCTCTTTTCATCTCTTGTATCTTCTTGTTTCTGCTCTTCCAGGAGGACCTAAAGTCTCTCACAGGCATTACAACCAAAAGTAAGCTGGGAACACAAATGTGTTATTGGAAAAGTTCTTCTATGTTCAAGTTAGGAGAAAAAAAACATGACTGTAATGAATACAGGCCAGTTGTTTAACAATCCACACAGTAAAGAAGTTATATAACAGTTCTGTCCACATCAGGATAACCAAACCTAGAGAGATGGAGCTGCTCAGCTTCAGTCTTCTTATCTGCAGAAATACTCTCACGAATTGACCATTGCTGGTAATTCAGTGGTGGAAAGGCCACCGAGTATAAAGAAGTGGTGGAGCACTGTGCTGGGGGAACAGTCATCTCACCTTAAATGTCAACCATACAACAGAGATAACAGTAGAGGACTGCAGAGTATTACAGACTACTGTAAAACCTTTAAAGGAGATATTACAGAGGATATGTTTACATATAATTAATAAAGAAAAACACAATAACAACAGTTGTTTGTCAGAGTAACAAAGACCTGTACAGATTTATGTTTGGTTCAAATGTTCTCTGTCCAAATGCTTCCAAAATTCTGCAACATTCTAATTATTCAACTGTAAAATGTTTTTAAAAACAGTCACTTTCCCCCAAAACTGAACAGATATGTTGACATTTCTGAAGTCAAGTTAGGACTGTGGGAGGAAGTGGTGTTGTGAAACTTCATGCTGCAGATGTGAAGGAAGTGGGACGTAAAAACTCAACTTCACTGGTTCCTTTTTTCGACACACAGCCTCTGCTTGCTGTTGATCTGCTATTTCCTGCTATTGCTGCTTTGATGCAGAGTTACTGATGTGTAATTTGAGTTCTTCTGGATCTCAGCGATATATTTCTGTTCCGTCGTTTTGCAGCGCTGCGGTTAACAGGTGTGAGCGCTCATTTCTGTGAAATACAAATAGTTCTGTGATTGGTCAAGGATGTGGTGTAATGCACACCCTGACACACTGCCTAATACATCTAAAGTTCTTTACTGCTTGATACTAACACATTTGAAGTTCTACTGAATACTCTGTGCTTATAGCACATGCCACTGAGCGTTACCAAATAAGGTAATAAAAATATACAGCAAATCTAGTTTTTATATTAAGTTTCATTCATGACGCTGTGAAGAAAGAAAACCTACACTGTCTTTATGTTGCACAAAAAGAATGAACCACTGCTTGGTATAAATGTTCTTTGAGAATTAGAAAAGCACAAAAACAGATTTTGAAACATCTTGATGTTGCTGGTCTTAGAAGTCATGATGTCCCGCCTCTCCTCACCTACAGGTGTGTATATTTTCACCAGGTAAATGTGAGACAACCAACAAGCTCAGTGCTGCAAAAGACAGAGATATCCGTCCATCAGAGGAAACATGCAAAACGGAAACAAGCTCATAAGGGCAGTTATGTGATGAATGATGGCTGTGAATTCCTCTCATTCAGGTTCAGTGGCCTTTTATCTGCTTTAAACCAATGTGTTTTTAGCAGTTTATGACATATCAAATACTAATACTTTATTCTTAGAAACACAAAATTGTCCCGAAAGAAGAATAAAAGCCTTTTTAATGAAATTTAAGGCCTTTTTCCGCCCACCTTTTCTTCGACGCATTAATGTAATGCAAAGACAATTTTTCTTGATATTTTGAAGAAACATTTACCTTTTCACTGATTCACCTGCTACTATGCATTATTAGATGTCTTAAGCGTTGTGTGATCTTGTTAGAGGATGTAGCAGGTTTTCAATCTTATATTCTACCTTGATCCCATGATCAAGCATACTCAGAGGCTTTTTCAAAAAATAATTGACTTCTCCTTGTTTGTTTTCTGCAGCACCTTTGATGAGTTTTAAAAGTCCTCGCACACTGAAAGTTGTGATGCACACAGAAATCAAAGTGTGTTTTCTCTGCAGTGTCAGTGCATAAAGAAATAAGTAAGATGGAGAAATAAGTAGTAATGTGGTCCTCTATATCTCCTAAAAGATTATGATAATAAACTTGACAAAATGTCAAATTTAAAAATATATATATAAAGTCGCTTTATGAAGAAGTGAAAAGATGAACGTCAGTTCATCCAAACCTTCTGGAGAAATTCTTCTGATAAAGCCAAGCTATGGGGAAGAAACACTGATAACATTGACATGTTTGATTTTTCTTTGTGCCAGCAACATTTATTGACTGAACTGATGCCTGTCTGATAATGGCACAGCACAACACCCCAGGATAACTTCAATCAAAAATAATTGATTTGGGGGATTTGTGTGAGTGTTGAGTGACGATGCTGTGGCATTTTGAGCAGGTTCATAGTCTCAATTTAATTTAATGCAGAGACCCAACAACCTCAAAGTGCACTCAGTATGCCCTAAAAATATATTTATGGAGTGCCTCTTAAATCCTTTTCAGCCAAACAATTATAAGAACAACAAGAAGGAATTTCCCAAATTTAGACTTAGGAATAAATGATTCAACATACTGCTTTAACAGTGAAGTACAGATATAAAATTAGCTCTGCATTCTGTCCTTCCAGGAAAATGGAAGAGCTTTGAAGGGACAAGTCTTTATCCTTCACTTTATGTTGTCCTTCATTCAAGGCTTTTGGTTTTCTTCTTTGTCCTTTTCTGAAAAGATCTCGTCATTGTGGAAGCTGCAGAGCTTTCACAAAGCTTCCTCTCATGATGACAGCTGACAGAATTTTCTGGTTTGCTTTGGAGATCCAGATCTCCACAGACATAGAGGAGTTTGTCTTTTCCTGCTGTCTCACCTGTTGTAGCTTGTTGGAAATAATAATGCTTCACTAAAAAGGTGGTGTTAATCTTTTCTAAAAGCATTTCTTTTTGTAAGCATCTTTTTTACAGTAAAACATCTGAGATCGTTAAAGAGGTGTGCTGTGACAAGGCCTCTAAACACTCAAGGGCAACAACGCTGGATAATGCTGCACTACGTCTGCACAATATAGGAGTGCAGCTGGGTGAGCTGTCAGAGGCTCATCGTGGCCCTAATGCCTCACAAAGCAATTGCTGTTGTCCTGAACTCAGGAAAAAACCCCAGTAAAGCATGAAAGACTTCTTTCTTTATTCCTCACCTCAGTCTCTATCTCAGAGCCAGACTGAGGAAGGAGTGCAACCGTAAGTTTCGTGAAAGCATGATGACGCCAGCACTAACGGGACTCGTGCCGGCAAACACCGACCAACAGCAGTCAGCATGCAGTCGGCCTGCAGTCGGCCTGCAGATGGCATGCATGCAGTCGGCCTGCAGTCGGCCTGCAGTCGGCCTGCAGTCGGCCTGCAGACGGCCTGCAGTCGGCCTGCGGTCGGCCTGCGGACGGCCTGCGGACGGCCTGCGGTCGGCCTGCGGTCGGCCTGCGGACGGCCTGCAGACGGCCTGCGGTCGGCCTGCAGTCGGCCTGCAGTCGGCCTGCGGTCGGCCTGCAGACGGCCTGCAGACGGCCTGCAGTCGGCCTGCAGTCGGCATGCGGTCGGCCTGCAGTCGGCCTGCGGACGGCCTGCAGTCGGCATGCAGTCGGCCTGCAGTCGGCCTGCGGACGGCCTGCGAACGGCCTGCGGTCGGCCTGCGGTCGGCCTGCGGACGGCCTGCAGACGGCCTGCAGTCGGCCTGCGGTCGGCCTGCGGACGGCCTGCAGACAGCCTGCAGTCGGCCTGCAGTCGGCCTGCAGTCGGCCTGCGGACGGCCTGCAGACGGCATGCGGTCGGCCTGCAGTCGGCATGCGGTCGGCCTACAGACGGCCTGCGGTCGGCCTGCAGTCGGCCTGCAGTCGGCCTGCAGTCGGCCTACAGTCGGCCTGCGGACGGCCTGCAGTCGGCCTGCAGTCGGCCTGCAGACGGCCTGCAGACGGCATGCGGTCGGCCTGCGGTCGGCATGCGGTCGGCCTGCGGTCGGCCTGCGGACGGCCTGCGGTCGGCATGCAGTCGGCCTGCGGTCGGCCTGCGGACGGCCTGCAGTCGGCCTGCGGTCGGCATGCAGTCGGCCTGCGGACGGCCTGCGGACGGCCTGCAGTCGGCCTGCGGTCGGCCTGCGGACGGCCTGCAGTCGGCCTGCAGACGGCCTGCAGACGGCATGCGGTCGGCCTGCGGTCGGCATGCGGTCGGCCTGCGGTCGGCCTGCGGACGGCCTGCGGTCGGCATGCGGTCGGCCTGCGGTCGGCCTGCGGACGGCCTGCGGTCGGCCTGCGGTCGGCATGCGGTCGGCCTGCGGACGGCATGCGGTCGGCCTGCGGACGGCCTGCGGACGGCCTGCAGTCGGCCTGCGGTCGGCCTGCGGACGGCCTGCAGACGGCCTGCAGTCGGCCTGCAGTCGGCCTGCAGACGGCCTGCAGACGGCCTGCAGACAGCCTGCAGTCGGCCTGCAGTCGGCATGCAACAGGTAACAGCAGGAGGTTCGCTTGGTCGTGCCAGATGCAGTATAACAGAAAAACATCAGAGAAGGAACATGCAAACTATTTTAGGAACAAATGAATTTAGATTACATTTCATAGTCTTTTAATGGCACATAATAGCAGATTAAACATAGTTATCAGACCGATCACTATAGCAACCTAAAGGCTCTTTGAAGTACCGGAAAGAAGCTTCTAGAGTGGGAAAAGGTGAGAACTAAAGCCTGATTGGGCATTCGGTCCGTGCACAGCCTCCACTTGTAGGCTCCATAATCTGGCAGAACAACCTGTTGTTGAGTCTTGCAGTGATTGACACTTTTTGCATTTACCACCTTTTTTTTTTACCCAACATTAGAATAATGCCATCTAAAGCACATGTTATGGAGCATCTGTGAGATGTAACAACACTGATGTCAAAGCTGATGTATTTCTTGACTGGTTCAGAAACAGTTCTTGAAGTGCAGTTCTTTTCTCCAGCACAAAACAAAGATTTAAAGTAAAACTTAATCTGTTTATAATTTAGGGCCACGCATGAAAAGAGTATATGATACTGTCTTAAAAACAAATCAGAAAACATGTCAGAAAAAAGAAAAATCACTACAGACAAACCAGAACTCTGATCGAAACCACTTTTTTCTGAAGTTGAAGCTGCTAAAAAACACACAAAGCAAAGCTGAGACATGAATCCCATTAGCAGAGAAGTAAAACAAACTGCGTAAAGTTAGTGGGCAGCTGTTTTCAACACTAAGTGCATTTGAAAACACATCAAGTCCTCTCACACTGCACTGCAGGACCAACAGATGCTCGCTTATTATGACAGCTCTGTAATAGGAGATCATCACTTCTAGATGAAAGGGAAACACAGAGGAGGTAAGTCTCTCCTCATTCTGGAGCAGACATCTGGAAAAACATAAGAGGAACATCTGGAGTCCGAGGAGAGTCGTAAGCAACTCCAGAAAGTCGATTAAGATCCAATGTGAAGGCCTCATTTCTTGATAGTGTCATGATGTCCTTCCTCCAGAAGCGTTGTGGTTTGCCATCTATATTTTAGCAAACCCTAGTCTTGTTTTTTTTGCTGTGTCCTCCTCAAGCCGGGGTCTGCAACCTGAGATAAAATGATGCTAAAAGGTTTAATCTATCGTCAGAGTGGATTAGTATTAGAATGAACTTCAAGCACATTCGCTTAACGTCTGCGGTACAACAGTGTCTAGTTGCTGTTCAGAGATAATATTCTTAAAGGATAAACTTGCATTTACATGTATAGATTAGGAAAGAAAGTGGATTCTGCAGCAATGTTATCATGTTGATATTTGATAGTGAAATGAGGAAAAGATGCGTTTTTACAACCATAAAAAGAAGTGTTTTTCTAAACAGGGAAGTTGGACTTTGCGGCTCTCACTGGGTTCTGGTCTGTTAGGAACTAACTCAAATGACTCTTTTCTTTTAGCAACAGAAAAAGGTGCAGCAGACTGATGACTGTCTCAGGGTGTGCCTTGCCTTCGCCCAACAATAACTGGGTTGGAACCAGCAACCCTGTGACCCCCAAAAAGGGAACAACCCATGTGTGCTGTATGAACATTACAGCTCAAAGTTACATGTACATTACAGGCGACTGTAACAGTGAATTTTGTATTCTCTGGTCAGAATGAGAAAATTCAGGTTGAAGCGTCTCACAGTGAAAAGGCCTCACGAGGCGCTGAATAATGAATCAATATATTTCATGGTGTCGCTTCAGCTCAGCGTCGGTAACAGGAACAGTAATTAGCCCCGCTGGCTCGTTGAAGGCCCTGAGTGTGTCAGCTCTGGATCCTTTTTCACAACAGTGATCTTAATGACTGCTGCTGAAACAAAAGGATGAGAACAGCGCTGAGCGTCTCATCTTTCTACTACATCACTGAACCTGCCATGTTCAGAGCAGTGGACACGTGGACCTCACGGTTTAATAAGCTATAACGTAATAAATAATGCTTGGAAGTGATTGGTGCAATAGGAAGAATAACACTGCATATGTTCAGCTGCAGACAGCCGTCAGGAAGTGACTCTGCTTACAATGATACAATAGACAGCTTCTGTTTTTGCAGCGCTGCAAGTAGTAAACATTTCTAATGTAATGGCACCGCTCACTGCAGGGCAAGCAATGGAGGAAAAGCTTGAATGGAGTTGATTGATCTTTTAATGTGTTTGTGGTTTGTCTGGATGCAGTTGCTGGTGTTTTTGTTGTTAATTTGTTCAATTTCATCTTTTGTGTTGCAGTGTGTTGGGGAAAGCACCATCAGTGAGAGGTGTGTGTGTTGGTGAGCTCACATTTGTTCTGCTTTAACAGAGGAAACTTTCAAAAACAGCTAATGTCTCAATCACAACTGCCCTTGCAGGGGAAAAATGGTCAAACCTGTATGAGAACACGGGTGACCTGCACGAAATATCAAGGTCGTAGACACTCAATGAGCCCGTAGAGAGGAAATGTTCATGAACAGATTTTTTTACAGGTCGTAGTGAGCACTTACACAAAGCGTACAGGTATGTTCATGAACAGATTTTTTTACAGGTCGTAGTGAGCACTTACACAAAGCGTACAGGTAAGTTAGGGAGAAGGGTGAGACATAGGCATGTCATACACATTTTCAACTCCCTCAAATCCTCCGCACTGAGCAGGGAGTGTGACGGCTGTATCACATGATAGGCGTGCACAATGTTTGCCTGCAGATAGCCAGTATGAAGTTGGAAGGACAGTTGTGACTAAGACTTTCCCAAAGTGTGGCGAAAGGGCAGCGTTGTCATGGTGCTCCTGTGCTCCTTCTGATTGGACTCAGCTGTCGGCTATCATCTCATCAACCTCAGACCACTATATAGGATGGGCCTGCTCCAGTATTTGTCACCAGTTCGTTTCCCTCTCTGGTGCAGTATGTTGGCCTCGCACTTCTGTTGAAAACTAATGTTAACCAAGTTTTTCGTCCCAGTCCTGCTTGTTCTTCCACCTAATCAGCATCCAATGTGCCAACCTGGGTCCACACTCCACAACCATTGCTAGGTTCCACTCTAAGTGCTTCCACGTCATGCTATCATCCATCCCACTTACCTCCAGTTAGGGCTGGGCGATAAAATGATAGCTATCGATATGACAATGGTACTTTTTCTCTTTAGTAAAATGTGTCTGTAGTGATAGACTTTTATTTTGAAGGGTCAGAAATTAACACTCGCCAGTTGCGAGCATTTTCTCCTCTTTGGCCAGCAAAAGTTAGCGGGTTAATCACCACATGGTAAGTACATTTTTGTATAAACTTAGTCATGTTTATTAGTTCTTCTGGTGAATTTCATTTGTCGTCTTTTTCTCTACCGTCTGCACGTGAGGAGAATAAACATGCAATGCAAGACACAACACCTCACCCCTGCGGTCACTTCACCTGTGCAGCGTTTAGATTGTCTGATGAAACAGCAGAATATGTGGAGATTTCAAACAGGATCCAATCAGAACTGGAGGATAAAACTGCTTCACTTAAAGCATCAACAGACAGATGAATAAAATGTGATGATTTGTAGACAGCACTGTTGTTAGACACTAATGCTATGATGCTAGCTTGTTAGCCGCTAATGCTATGATGCTAGCTTGTTAGCTACTAATCCTATGATGCTAGCTTGTTAGCCGCTAATGCTATGATGCTAACTAGCTGTTCTGTGTGATCACAGACCAGTTTAAAGTCGGTCAGTATTTTCACGTCCTTTAAGATGCAGCGGATAAATACAACAAGATGAATTTGTAGGACATTCATAAAAATAGTATTTTCTAAATAACAGAATTGAATCCACTGTTTTAGCAGCGTCTGTGTAGCATAACAGATTCTGTGTTACACTGAAAACTGTGACCTGTCAGATGTTGTGCTCAATCCTTCTTAAAGCTGCAGCTTTAATTTCAATGATGATAGATAACGACAATAACCCAAAACATTTTACTGTTTTCAGGCGTTTTTTGTTCTGATTTGTAATAAAAGGTGATCATTTGGTGGCAGAATTAGAAAATTCTCCAGAAAAACAACAAAGTTCAGACCTTCACAGCAGCAACAGTCTAAACTACCAGAAGATATTCAAAGAATTTACTTTTAGTTCCTAGATTTTTCACAGGATGTTGACAAAAATGTTTGTTAATTTATGTTTGTTCTGTAAAACTGTAAGAATTTATTTGTATAATTAAGCTTTGTTTTTAAATAGAACTGATCAAACATAAAGAGATGTTCTGTTTTATTGATGCTCTCTTTTAATTTTCACTTTACTTTGTAATATTTGTAATATTTCCCTTTTTTAAGTTTTCTGGGATAAAAACTGTTGCATCATGTTCCTTTAGTGCATCTGTTATGTTTATAGTATGATAGGAAATAAAGATTTCAGTCTAAACAACCTGCTGATGATTATACATTTCTCATGAGTCACAGAGCGTTCATATTTGACAGATATAGTTTTTTTTGTTTATATCGTGATATATATCGTCATCGCCTGATATGAAGAAAACACTATCATGATTTTAAAAAATTCACTATCGCCCAGCCCAAGCTCCAGCATCTCCGCTCTGCCGCTCCGGGTTCAGCACTCTCTCATCAACCCCAGACGGGTTCCAGTATGGGTTCAGGTCTGCTGCTTCCCACTGCCACAGAACTCCACTCCGCTTTCAAGGTGCCATACTCCCAACTGACAATAAATGTTGTCAATCATCCTTTGCGCGTTGCGTAATCCTTACAGGTTGCTAGCATTTGGGTCAGCATCACCTCGTAACCATGACAAGCGAACGACAGCATCACCCATGAATGCAGCCTACATTAGCAATATAAATACTTCAGAATACACTTAGCACACGCATGACATTCCATCTTTAAGAATCATCTAGACACAGCTGCACTCCCCTTAAGATGCAGCTATTCCTCTCTACGACCCTCAACGGGCCCGGACAACCCAAAACCCCGTAGCACCCGCACGGGTCAATTATAGCTTAAGGACGCTGTCCTATTTTAAGGCTTTATTAGTTGGAAAAAGTCATAGAAGAAGACCAAAAAGAAGGTTCGTGGATGCAGTAAATACATGAGGGTGGTTGGTGTGAATGGATGGAGCAGATGGTTTTCTGTGGAGAACTCTAAATCAGGGTTTCCGGGCCCTGGTCCTTTGAGATCTACCACTCTGCCTGATTTGTAGCCCTCCTTTTCTTCCTCGCTGCTGATTAGCTGACTAAGGTGTTTCCATGTTCTGGTGGGGGGAACACACCTGATCCAGGTAATGAGTTGCAAGAAGTGCAGGGAGAGCAGGAAAGCAGTCATGGTGGGGGATGTTGAGGACCAGGGCAGGCCTGCAGCTGCGAGACAAAGCATGCATGCAGCCGTGATGAATGCAGGGTTGAAATATGTAATGATCTCTGTTATTTTCCTGATCATTCTGACAGAGGTTGATATTTAATTATTACATGTCCAATGTAATAGTCATTAACTATTTTTAGTTTTTACAATGATTCTGTTTGTTTCTTAGCATTGCTCAGTCTTTTAGAACATTGTGGAACCTTCCATCACCTGATGACTGTACTGTATTTGTTGAACATTCTCCTTTGGTCGTGGACACAGAACAGTGATAATTCGACTCTACCTTTAGGATTATATACATCCTTTTTGTTGGCAGCAAGGATGATACATGTGTTACAAAAGCCTGCATCCTGAAGAAGCAGGATAACAAGCAGATTTGGGAAATACAAATCACATTGATTTTCCTGTGGATGCTGCTCTGAAGTATAATTAATCTCTTATCAACAGGCTGCAACTCTTTGAAACCAAGCTATCTGCAACACACAATCCCCTAGGGAACACAGTCAAAGAATACAAGTTTGTGTTGCTGAATCACTGCCTCGTCCTTTTCTTAGCAAACATTTTTATTATCTTTCAAAGAGGAAGCTTTTTTAAGTCCAGAGGCTCAAAGTTAAAATAAAAAAAGAGAATCATTCGTCATGCAGCCATGAAAAGAAGTCCTGCTGTTTGTTCCACCGACATATCAGGGTCTGGTTTGGTCTGGCAGCACTATTTAAAGGAAACAGGTCCTACAGCAGCAACAATGACTGAGGATGAGTCTACCCCAGGGTCCACAGACAGGCCTTCAGAGCTTCTGTTTGTTGTTTCCCATGCTCCAGCTGAATTTATTAATACTGTCACACACTTCATTATGACTACAGATCCCATTAGAAACTGCAAAAGTGCTGTTTACTGGAGCATCAGTCAGCATTTCCTAAGAAAAAAACAAATATTTCCTCAAAAAATGTTCTTGCACAGAAAAAAAGCTGAACCTGACATCCTGTCTAATCAAAAGTCTAAAGCTATAAACATAATATAGCATTTTATTGTTATTTGAAGGAGTTTCTTTTGTTGAAAAATGATTTGGTTTAAGTGGTTTCTTAGTCTAGAAGGAAATAAATGTTTGATAATTTCCTGTTAAGAATCCCCAGACCGCCAAAGGTCAGGAGTTATGAGATTCTGTCCAGAGCAAAAAAAAAGAAAGAAAAGAGTGTGTCAAATGTGGTCCGCTGTGGCCATCAGTCACTCTTTAGATAAGGGTTTAAGGTCAAATGAGAGATGGTAACAAAGCTCTGCAGAACAGGATTTCGCTCACGGTCTGTCTCAGACATCCAGCTTTAGAAGGTCATGGTTTGACGGATGAGGCCACACAGGCTTCAAGAAAACCAGAAAAAGTTGAAAGGAGCCATAATCTGCACAAATGCAAGGAACCGCCTGTGTGCTCACCCAGACTGCTGCATGTGACACTGCAGGAGATGTGCTCTGCAGGCTGCACAGCTGCCTCAGCAGGACGTCCTCAATACAAGCTCAACAGAAAGCAGGAGGATTCTGGAGGTCATCGAGGCCCAGACCAGCATCTACTGAAGGTCCATTCTCCTTACCGACATTTCTGTCACTGAACTTAACCTTTAAGAAAGCTTCGAAGTCTTCCTCCAAAGGCAGAAAAGCAGCATCTTCTTAGCAGCTGAGTCTCCACATAAATTCTGACTTAAACCTTAGTCTCATCTACTGCTAAATCTCCCATATTTCCTTTTCACAGCTTGTCCTGCAACTTAAACTTTATTTTAGTTCAAAATAGAATTGAATTTAGAGGTAGAAACTGCTTCTGAATGAACATATATTATTGGATTATAAGCTCTTTTGAAAGTTGACTTTGGGAGTCTGACCACTTCAATTAATATTAAGCTTTAAGGAGTCATTGTTAAAGGGCTGCGTCATTGTTATAATGTACAGACAGCATTCTGATCAATCATATTAGCTGCTGCGATCACATATGAAAATGAGCATCTATGACAGAATCATAGACGACAAAACTCCAACTTAATGGTCAATGGTCAATAAATGGTCTGTTTGAAAGTGACAAAGTCACACATGAATTTGTGTAAACGGTTGGCTCTGACATTGACTCCTGGTTAAATGAAACAAAACAGACACTAATTTCAAAAACAGAACAGTCCCTGGTGCTAATGCAGAGTTAAAGATTGGTCAAAGAAGAAGAGAGCAGAAATATGGAAGTGGACAAATCTGTAGGGGCATTTGGCAACTGGAGATATTCAAATATTCTCCAGCTTGTTGAAAACAAAGAGAAAAACATTTTTAGTTAAATGTAAGTCCAGAAGATGAACTGCTTTCCACTGTCCTAGTGTCAATGAGAAACCTGTCTACACACTATGTAGGCTACAATACAATGTAAATGTTCTCATGTTCATGTGGTGAAATTCATGAGGTGATGCTAAAAACCCGACTGCCCTTGTGCAGTATCTGTTTGTATTTTATGGATTCTATGAGGGGATCTTGTTTGTGCTCGGTAGCTAGGACCAAAGGGACAAACTGAATGTAGAGACTGACAGAGTAAACTAGTCGACATGGATGAAAGAAGAAAGATGGATCTTCTGTTTGTTCAAGAGAGCAGATGGAAAGAGAACAAAACTTATTTGACTGGATGGAAAAAGGAATGAAGGAGGAGAGATCCTGAAGGAGGGGTTTACTACGAATGTTCTGGAAGTGAAGAGAAGAACTGACAGGGGAATAGAAGACGTGATTTTGTATTTAGTCAGTGGTTTTATTCCCCAGGTGAAATGTGAGCTAGAGGAGAAGAAGATTCTGGAAGGAGATGAGTATATTAAAGAGGATGAAGAGTGGAAAGACAGTTGGTCCTCATAACATATCTGTGGAGGTCTGGAAGAGTCTAGAGAAGGAGAACGAAGAGTTTCTGAAAGGACTTTTTAAAGAGCCACTCCGATGACATTGGTGTTTCTGGTGGGCGAAGGGGTTCTTTCTGTAAAGGCTTTGGTGGAAGGAAAAACAAGAGGAATATTCTTAAGAACAAAAGATACCTGCTGAACATGACCCTGGCCTCTCAGAGAAGCAGAACAGAGAGGTTCATCTCACTGCAACTGCAGAACAGAGAGGTTCAGGAGATCCTTTATTCCTGTGGCCATAAGGTTTTAGAACGGTCTTTGCAGTTAGACATTTATTTATTTTGCTTATCATTCCTATTTTTGTCAGTTTTAGCCTTTTTTTTCATCACACTCACGTTTTTATTATGTTTTATTATTTCCTTCTATCCTTTCTGGCTGTATTTATTGTCTTTTTGAGTGTGACTGCTGGTGTGATGTGTGATGTGACGAGCTCCCAGATGTGGAATTTCTCTCTGCAGAGATTAATAAAATATCTTCTTCTTCTGACTGCTTAAATGGTTTCATTGAATAATTTGTCAAATGACATGCACATTCTTTTAAACTGCGACTACTCTATTTGAACCTTCAAACTCTTACTTAATGTAGTATTTTTGTGATAATTTCAATGTTGTGTGTTTTTGGTGTCTGTCATTAGCAAAGCTTCAACTTGCCAAAGGACAATGGTTGAAGATTAGATTTCACCGGCACATTTACAGAAATGCTCATGAATGTGCACTGCCCCTGTTCAAATAAATATTAAATAAATAAAATGAATGAGAGGAACCATGAGGTTCCTGGGAGCAGAGGTGGAGAAGGTGGAAGACTTTAAGTTCTTAGAGGTGAGGAGGTCAGCAGGATGGAACGAGTGGAGGAAGGTTCCAGGTGGGATGTGTGACTGAAGAGAGTCATCAAGAATGAAAGGAAAGGTGTAGAAGACTGTGGTGAGAGCAGTCGTGTTGTTGCATTCTGTAACCTGCAGTCTCTTCAGTATTTGTTCAGTCTCAGTAGAAACAGAGATTCTGCATTTTGCTCCTTTGGTAGAAACACCTCATTCATTTTTTAAGAAATGTTGTAGAAATGAAATGAAGATCATGTGACCATCTTTAAACTTTCTTAAATAATACATTTATATATTATTGTTTTTATAGATAGTATTCTCTAATTGATTTGAAAATGATACGTCTTTGTTTTTATGGAAATGGCACGTTTTTCAGAAGAACAAGAAATCCTTTTTCTTAACTTCGGTATTTTTTTCTTTTCAATAAGTCACATGATTTTGCATCAATGAGAAACTTGTCTGAAACAAGAAAGTTCAAACTGAAATGAAATGTGTTTTGCTTTCTAAGCAGTGCAAAAACTAAGACCGTTGGCCTTTGTCTGTTGAATCCACTCCTGTCCCAGTAAACGAGGCCAAGTCATTGCAAAGAACTTAGTTTCCAGTTACATTTCCAGTTACGCCTTCTTCCCCCTTTTCTCTCTGACCAACATTTCTGGTCTTAAATCTCAGTCATTGCCTGTGATTCCACTGCTGGATTAAAACAAAAACAGTCTAACCTTCATTCCAGCAGCCAGACTGAGAGCAGCAGCATTCCCGGCCAGGCCTTTGTTACTTACATCTCTCTCTTTTATTCAGCACATGCAGTTGGTAAATCTGCCATTATCATCTCTGACCATGTTTTGTGAGAATTTATCACTTCATTCATGTTAAAAACGTCTGTTTGTTTCCAAGCAACGGAAATCCCCCAGAGTCCATTAGAAATGAAGTAGCTTTCAGAGAGCGGGACTAATAGCACTCAGCAAAGCATTTCCAACCTGCTCCACCGTGGTGGTCAGAGTCAAACTTCTGACCACCACTGGTACGTATAGCTTCAGCTTGGCCTCATAGCTCAAGCAGGCCATAGAGAGGAGATGCAATCCTTTATGAAACCATGATTTAAAAATGGATCTCTTTATGCATTTGATACGTTCTACAAGCTTTCGTTTGTTGTTATACTGGTTATTCGGTCATGAATTTATCTGTGTTGTGAGCAGAGTGGATGTGTAACTGAATGACCAATCAAATACAACATTCCAGCTTGAGTTCTACCTGAAAGGTTGCTTCTCTACAAAACTCTGTGACAAAAGGTTTCATCTAAAAAGTTCAGCTCTCTTGATATATTTCGCTGCATCCTGATGAACATTTTCATCGATCAGGTTTGGAGATTGAATTGATTGTAAACCCATGAAAGTAGATCCATTTCTGAAGATGTACCTGAGCTGTCATCATGTTAACAACACCTGTGTTACTTTCTTCATATTTGCATTTTAACAAGTCCAATCTTTCAGTTTCAAGCTCAGCCTATCAGAAAGTTGAACTTTGCAGGTTTTTCCTAAATTCTCAACCAGGCGTCTGCAGACATTTTCTCACATCAGGAGTAATTTGTAAAATGCCGTCTGACACATCTTCTCAAATGTTTTCCAAACGTGGATGTGTGAGGATGTTTGTGGGTGTTCGGCATGCACCGCACGGACTTCTGCTCTGCGTTCCCACATGGAGATCCGACCCTCTGCTGCTGTTCTGCAGAGCCTTTTCTCATGCTCTCTCTGATCAACGTGGCTTTGTTTTGTGCCCTTACAGCTTGCCTCATCTCATCACAATGCAGCAAGTAAACCAACAGTTCAGAGCAGAGATGGGATTTCTTGGAGAAAAAAGATGTCCACAAGATGTCAAGTTGGTTTGGGGTGTGTCTGCACTTTTAAAGTCAGCTCGCTGCATCTGCCTGACCTCATTAAATAAAACCACTTTGATAGTAGGATACACAGCAAAAAAAACACATCACCAGAAAAAGAAATATAGGAGAATGATCAGTATCTCCTTTTTTTCTCTATTGTTCTTTATCTTTGCATGGACTTCAACCGTTATGAAGGGAACTGAAAGAGGGAGTTCTTAAACATATAGAATCTTATGGCTGGAATAGCACTTACTGGTTGTGTTGCACTTGCAGCACCATTTGAAAGTCGGTGGATGAGAGCAGAATTTCTCCTGTGGCTGGATAATCCGCCTACAAGAGTGAAAACCAGCCATTGAGTCAGTAAGGTCAGCAACATACAGACTTACACTTATTGAACACTGTCAGTGAAAGACCTCAAAGACAGACAAATGGAAGACATTAGGACACAATCATACTTTTCACTGAGGTTTTTTATTAGATATGTGTTTATTCTACACAAAAGGTTGTTTACTGACTTGCTGTGAATCAAAGTAATCCACACTGTAGGAAAATAAGTAGAAATATGAAGACAAACATAATTATGAGATTAAATGAAAATGTACATTCATATTTCTTCAAAGCTAAAAGGACTAACTGAATTGGGTTAAAACAAATAAAAAGGTTATGTTAAATAAGGTTTGTGTGCTTTATCTGCCCTTTCATCACCTCCTCCTCATCTACACTGTCAGTTTGCTTCATAACCTTTGCATGTCAGTAAAGTCTTCCATTTCCTCAGCTGCCTGCACACTCGCTCCTTAAAAAGACCCTTAAAACGTGATGCAACACTTAAAGATTCAGAACACAACAGCACTCATGCACAGACACCTCTGAGAGCTCCAGTCACAAAAATATAGCATGCAGCAGTAAAAGAGACTGGTAAAAACCTTCTACTTTGTTGTAATAAAGCTTCCATGTTTAAAATACTCTGGATCAGAGCACGGCAGAGCTCAGGAAAGCTGGAGGGAAACACCCCAGACCTCTCTGACTGAGCTGTTCAGACCCTGCTTTTTTAATGCAACAAGATGCCCTTAAGATGAGACTATAGGTGTGTTATTTGAGCTGGCTAGTTAGAAGGAAAAGTGCAGAGACTGAGAGGAAAAAGCACCCGTCAATAATGATGAAGAAGCTGTGAAACAGAATCAACTTCAGTCATTCAAAGGATTTGTTTGACACCATTTATATGAAATAAACCTTTCAGTCTGTATGAAACAAATAGCAAGAAAACAATGAAATGCCACAAAAATACAATATCAAATCTAAATAAAAAATGTAAATGTTAATAATTCAATAAATTCCATAATGAGGTGAACTCACTTTTATGCCAAAACAATTTCATCTTTCTGATTTATTAACAGTATGAAACTAAACAGACACTTTCTTATTTATTCATATTGACTTTGTTATTATTATTATTAATTAATACTATGTTATCAACTGAACCAAAACTATATTTAGATGTTTTTTTGTGAGCCAGAATGTCATTGAAAGGCTGATTATTTTAGGTAATTTGGTTAAAAAAAACAAGTGCTTGTTTTAGATCATTAAAAACAACAACTTGAATCAGTGAACTTGAATCAAAATCCAGAATTCTTTTCACAAATATTGTTCATATTGTGAAAATTCAGTATTGCAGACTTGACTGACCATAAAAAAGTAGAAATAATAAACTAGAACCTACAGTAGGAAATACCGTAGATCTTCCAATAGAAGCCCAGGCAGCCGGCCGCGTGTTTCTACTGGAGAACGTTGTTTATTCCATCACAGACAGAATGCTGATGGTTAATGGGTTTATTATACAGACAACAGCAGATGAACATTTCAGGATTTATTGAAATGATGAGAACATTGTATTCTGTTCTGATTAGCACTGCTGTGAACGTTTCTATTCTCTGTGAAGCTCTTCAGTATCGCATCATTTTCCACCTTTCTGTCTTTGCTCAATAATCCATGTTCAAACCAGTTCTTCTAATTTGTTCCTCGCTTCCTTTGCACCTCCACCAGGACATCGATTCGCGCCATTCTTGAATAAATGTACGATCCATTCCAAAATGTGGTGCAGATTCCTCACCGGAAGGTTCTTTGGAATATGTCGCCGCTTTTTCTGGCCAACTGGCCACAACACAAATGCCACAGACACGTCTGCACTACTGTGCACAGGAGTGGGGGTGGGGGGTCTTAGAGACCGCCAACAAAAGGAACGAACACCTGATGAACCCGGCTTTTACCGGAGACCTGCCACCATTGGAAGGTATACAGAGGGTCAGACCGGTTCCCGGTTCATGTTGGACTCCGGCAGGGCTGTCCTTCATCACCGCTTCTGTCCATAGTCTTTATGGACAGAAGGTGCGGCGTCCACCTCTTTTTTCTTTAAATTACTGTCTGTTTTCTTTCATTTAATTAAGAGATAAAGTCAGAGCCAACTGTTCACACAAATTCATTTGTTGTATTAGTCAGCGATGGTTTCTCTGCACCCAAATGTGAGTAATGAAGTAATGAGGGTTTCTGTAGTCCAGTAATTATAATTTAACTACCAAAATGTGAAATTTAATTTATCACGTTACGTCATTACTGACAAAAGTAATTCAGTTACAGTAACGTGTTACTTTTGTAACACGTTACTCCTAACAATTTTAAAAGAAGACCCAAAAGACTGCATTTACATTTGAAGGTTCTTCCCATGATTGTGAATTCACGCATTACTATTAGTTTAGTCATTGTTTCTTAATACCAAACCTGTTTGCTGTCTGTGTGTTCTGATGTGGTTATTTTCACAGAACATCTGGCTGTGAGCAGGGCATCCTGAACAACCACAGTTAACACATCTGAATTCCATAAGTTGAACAAGAAAACTCCTGGCTTTCCCTTTGTGTTTCAGTGCTCCCTTTGGAGGGCGCTAAAGCAAATCACCCGCCTCCATCTGACCATCTCATGTCCTCCTTCTCTGCATCCATGAAGCTCTCTTTGGTTTTCCTCTAGACCTCGTTCTGGTATCTCCAACCTCAGCATCCCTTAACCATCATCATTATACCCATACTTGGAGATTTTTTTTCTTTTAAAAGAAGAAACTGATCCAAAGGAAGTCAACTAAACTAGATTGAATTGCTTTGATTGATCGATTTGACTGAATTGAAACATTAAAAACAATTGAATACTACAACTTACAAATTACAAAACACAGATAAATCACATCCATTTCATATATAAAGAAATAGATTGAGTAGAGTTTGATTCGTTGCTTGAAATGGCGTGGGAGGAAGCAGATTGACATAAGCCCACCCATATTGAGTTTCTGCTTTATATGTAGCTTTGCATAGTTGCCATAATCTGGTTCTTATCTGCTGAAGTGCAGATTAACACTTGTGTAAAAACTGAACTGAATTATTTCAACAGCAACATTTAAAAACAAAAAAACGGTCTTTTACCGTGTAGTTCAGCTTTGACTGTGTGTTTACTCGTTGGTTTATAAAGCCTTTGAAACAGGAGCTCAGCTCCAGTTTAGGCCTTGATGTTGTGACTCATTCAAGCAAAAATGTAAAAAGTTTTAATGCAAAGCTGGCTAAAAAGAAAAGATGATGAAATTGTAAAAAGACAGAAGAAGCTTTGTTTGAGTAAAAACTGAGAGCTCTGCTGTTATGAATGCAGAAGAGTCACTCATCTCTTTTACCCACACGGTGCTGTTCAGATCAACAGGTTGGTGCCCAATGGACCCTGAATAACAAAGGTGTCACTCTTTGTCTTTTTGGGCCACCTTCCTTTGAGCTCACTCACCAGTGAGAACACATGGGAGTTCAGTGATCTTCTCAAGGACACTTGTAGATGCAGACCATTTGGGTTAGAAATGTCTGGCCAACCGTCAGACTGCTGGGAAACTCTTCAGTCTACAGAGATATGTCCTCCATCTTTTCCACTTCCATTTCTAAATGAGTGGCTGCAGGACTTTAAAAGGAGATTGAGACGGGCGTAAGAGCTCTTAGGGGGTTCCATCGAGCATGAGCTAATGACCAGTGACGGGGTAAAGGGGTCAGCTGAGCCTTTATCGGCAACTGCCAGACTAAACTCACACATGCTGTCATTGTGGCTCGGAGAAGTGAGGAATGTGGCTCTTCGATTGCTTTGGTAGCTGTAATAAAAATCCATTTCCACCGTGTTTAAAAGCTGGCACACATAACTCTCCATCTATATGTCTCGTCCACAGGCTAAGACTAGCAGTTATACCACCAGCACCCATGCACATGTGCTGTTTGCACCCACAAAACCCCGGGGGTAAACACTTGGAAGATGAAGAGAGGATGGGAATGCTTTTAATGCTTCAATATAGACACGAAAGACACAAACATAAATCACTGCTGGGACTTCCACAGCATCAGGCCTGTGCTGCCGCTTTTGGTTTAATAAAGCTGGATTAATGACCCTGAACTCGTCTTTTTGGCAGTGAGTTTTTCTTAGTGCTTTGAGACCTATTCTTAAAAAATAAACAAACACGTATTTAGATTCAGAACTCTTTGTTCATAACCGTTTTAAAACTGAACCCAAAGGGCTGAAAGCAGCAGCTGACTGGAAAACCTGCCACCATTGTGACTGCACTAAAGGACGGTTTACACATCATGTAAAGAATGTCTCAATGTCAATATTAAAATCAGCTGCTGAATTCTTAAACAGCACTTCTATTTTCATTATCAAAGCAGTATAAAAACAATGTTTCAGAACAGTCAGTGTGTTTTTAATTATTCCCTCTGTTCCTGAACTCTGTCCTCTGGAGTGTGTGAGTGATTTTTACACTTAGGTCCGTTTTTATCAGATATGTTTGTGAGGAAGACTCTGAATCCCGAGTTTACACTGCTAAAATGTGAATCAACATGTGAATTCAATGTGCACAAAGACATTTTAGACTTGATACATCCTTAAGAACATTAACAGAAGCTGCGTTTCCATTACTCACATGTGCAAAATTGTTGAAAAAAACACTATTTTGCAATTACACTGTTTCCACTAAATCATAATTGTGTGACAACATGTGTGTGACTGTTGATGCCCTTGGTGACCCTCACTCAGAGGAGTATGTCCCCCTTCATAAATGTAAAGCTCTGCTTTGGAGAGATAAGGAATGGCTTGTTTTGTGTCCTTAAGACCAGGTCATTTTTAACTGATCAAAGTCAACGATGAACATGAGTATTTCAGCCTCAAATGTGAAGATGTTTCTTTACAAAGTGAAGGTTGATCATGAAACAAGACAACAGCAGCAAATCTCCAGCAGAACTGCTGCAAGTGAAGAGACTTGAAGTGTTGCAGCGGTGGAGTAAAGAGCTTAACTTGGCTGCATGTGTAACCTATTAAAAGAGGGAGTAGCATGAGGTAGTTCTAAAAACATTCCCTTTGTTTTTGTGGTTATTAGAAATCATTTGTCATAGTTTTTTTGTGAAGTTGTATTTATCCCTGAAAACTGAAACAGAGTCAAGAAAACAGACACAGGGAAGGCTGGAGGTAATCTGACACAAAGAAAATAGGAAGGAGTCAGTAAACAGAGAAATCACGACGATAACTCAAACCGATCTGTGTGACACCAGAGGAAAATCTGGGAAAAGGGGCAGCAGGGCACCTCTCTGCTGCTAGTTCTCTGCTGTGTCCAGGATATCTTTATGACAACTAGAGTTACATCCACAGTGGTGGTCTGCCTCTCTGTCTCCTGATCCCTCCTTTCCATAGAGCAACTGGGAAAACACTTCATAGACAGCGCCGCAGCTCCTGCTCCCGAGCTTGAACATTTAACCCAGTACATTAGGCATGTAATAGATATATACGCATGGAATCGTGTGAAAGGGAAAGATGCACAAGCCTCCAGTACATGCATCTTTTACAGTATTATGTCTGACTTAAATATGATGAGACTAAGCGTTACGTCAGTAAAGAATGTGAAATATGTCAATATAAATATTAACTTTTTATGAGTCCTTAAATGCAAAAATTAATAGACATCAATGAAACACAGAGTTTGCACAACCTTTACTCTGTTTGAGACACAGAAAACACCACCAACATTCCATATTGCAATAAACAATATAAACAATGGCTAAACCTTCTTTCAGTTTCATTTCAAAGCATCCTGTTCCTTTAGAACCCGGTCACCTTCCTACATCTGACTCTTATGTTGACCACACACTCACTGGAATGAAGAAAGACACAGGAAGAAGTGACACACAGAATTAAACCTATCAGACGCACAACGTTTCTGAGAGGGAATTTTAGCAAAGCTTCTGAGATGTAACACATTTTCTTCTATGGGGTTTGGGTATCCTCTGAGTGTTTCTTCCACATCCTATGATGATTTGTTCCCCTAATGCAAGAGCTGAGTCCTGAAAAACACTCGTTCCAAAAATAGAAGTCTTTAGTTCAAAAAAGCACATGAGAAATTCAGTATGGAGGGGGTCACCTTATGGACTGTAATGTAACATTAGAATCCTCCCGTTCATAAAACTCCTTCCTCTGTCAGAAAAGCTTCTAAGGGTTTTACAACATAATGACATTTACCCAGTAGCAAAAAGGAAGTTTTTCTCTGCCAAAACAATGAAGAGACATTCAAAAATGGAATAATTATTTTTTATTTTTTAAATGTGCCCTCAGAGATTTTCCTACAACATAATCATGTGTGAAACACGTGACACATCCTTTCTCCGGGTAATGAAAGTCTCACTGGATGAGCCTTGATAGCTGGAAAAATCCAAAATCACATTTAAAAGCCATTAACATGATAAGAAAATCTCCCTCGCAAACCTCTTTCAAATACTCGTAGCTTTGATCCCAGAGCAGGCACACCGGCATGGCTGATGATGGCAAAGACTGAGTCATGATGCACTAAAGCCTGCTGCTCACCTGAGGCACGGCTCCTCCTACACTGACCCACTGTTGCCTTTAACAATCTACATTTCATGGAATTACTTTGGAAAAAAACACAGCAGCCGTTGTAAATCATATATAATACATTTACTTAAATGTGATTTCCCTGGAGGGTCGTGTTCTGCTGAGTTTCCAGATTTCCCTGCTGTACCTGCTGCTGATGTCTGGCTGCAGGGACAGAGTCAGAAGACGAGCGGAACGGCGTTCCTTAGGGACAGGAGTTTGACAGCAAAGACATGAAGCTTTTCAAACAGAGCTGCATGAGAAAATGTGACCTTAATGACATCCTTAGACACTGAACCGCTGCAATGGTTTTATTTCTCATCTTTATATAAAGAATAACAGGCCATGGAAACAGAATGTGTGAACAAACAGAGCTTTGTAATATCCCTTCATTTTGAAATCCTCCTGCAGCATGACCAGCAGCTGAGTCTGTTACCACTGTCCCCGCTGCTTCCACATTCTGCACTCATCCACTTTCCTATAAACAAGGAACCGTTAGGAGAGCACTCAGAGCCAGAGAACACACACAGCCCTGGCATCATCATCCTGTCATTTAACATTTTGACAGGGTGTATCAAGGAGAAACGGATTTTCTTCTTGTCCCACAGCCAGAAAACAGAAACTGTGATCAGACAGCATGAGTACTTGAAAGATGGAAGAAAAAACCTGACTTGAAAAAGGCCTGGTTTGCAAGTTTTTGTCAGAAATCCAGCAAAGCAAAGCAAACATAGTCAGGAAATGTGGTGCTTGAGGAGTCAAACAAACAAACATGGACTTTGGATCAAAACCACTTTCTAAAAGTTCACTTAAACAAGCAAAAAAGCTCAATTTTTAATGAAATGAGGCAAAAGAAAACCCCAAAACCTGACCCAACAAAAGACTGAGGACTGTTCCAACTCAAAACATAAAAGTGATGAGCAAAAGACAGGAAAAAAATGTAGAGAAAAATCAAAGCTGAAAAGTAAAACATGACCAAAACAAAGCATAATAACTCAAGCTCCACTCTTAAACTGCAGCGTTTAAAACTGGACTGACATTTACAAAAGAAGGTCACAGAGGAAACTGACAGCCAAGCTACTGTGTGTGAAGAAAATGTAAAAAAGTGTCTTACAAAAGTAAGCTGATCATTACAGAAGGCTTTTATTCAATGAATGAAGCCTGTTTACACAGGAGAATAAGGCCCGATCAACCCTGTGAATGTGTGGAAACATCCATGCAGATGGAACCTGCACTCTTCTCTAGCAGGGAAACTGTCAGAGTAACATCATCCATTTACTGAACGTAACCCACCTAATCCCTTCCGGGGTGACGAGGTTGCTGGAGCTTATCCCAGCCAGTGTTGGGCTGAGGTGGGGTCAACCCTGGACATGTTGGCAGTCTGTCACAGGGCCATTCAGAGCATCTTTTTTAAAAACCATGCTTTTCCATCTGGTTATTGGTTTGACCAACCTGAACGGTAGCTGTGTCTATATTTTAGAACTAAAAGAAGCATTTTACCTTGAAAGATCACAGTAAAAACGCTCTCAACAGGTTACTTTTCCATTAAACACGTGCTGACAATTATAAACTGGACTCCAGACAGTGTGATGAGTCTGACCTGACCCAGCTGCCCACCGCTGTGGACAACACCATCGCAAACAGAGCAAAGCAGCACATGTATGAAGAATGTCCTTTTACTATCAGAATCTGGAGCAGGAAGAGATAAAGGTTCAGATCAAGTCCTCTACATGTTTCTCTGATTTCCAGCAAATTGACATTATTGACCCTACATTTATATTATCTTTGATTCAATTGTAGCAACACAATGTCTCTTGGTTTAAGATCTTAAGTTCTTTTCCCTCCGTTTAAAAACATTCCATGCAGCGGTCCGTGAAACAAGTTGCCATGTGTAAAAGGACTTGGGCTGAGCAGTGATCTGTCTGCGTTGGTGTTCGACCTGTCGGTCAGCCACTGGAGTCATGTGATCAGATGGAGGTTTAGAGACAACAATGCAGTTTATTGCAACAACAGCCATCTGGGAAGGAAGCAGATGTATCCTGGTTCACATGTCAGTGTCAGTAAGCCAGGAAGACAGCTCTACCACAGCTGGTCCCTCAAACTTTTGCTGGGTTCTTTCCAGGTCAGTTCATGGTTACATTTCAGAGTCGATATCATTCAGAGCATTTGGGGAATCAGCACTACATACATGTGTTTGTGTTTTACATTTCTGACATCTTAAAGACAACCAGTGTTCTCCCAGATTACAGAAAAACGTGTTACGGGTATGAATGAAGAACATGCAAACAAACAAATGAACCAATGATTAAATAAACAAACAAACAAACAAATGAACCAATGATTGAATAAACAAACGAACAAACAAATGAACCAACGATTAAATGAACAAACAAACAAACAAATGAACCAACTATTAAATGAACAAACAAACACACAAATGAACCAACGATTGAATAAACAAACGAACAAACAAATGAACCAACGATTAAATGAACAAACAAACAAACAAATGAACCAATGATTGAATAAACAAACGAACAAACAAATGAACCAACGATTAAATGAACAAACAAACAAACAAATGAACCAACGATTGAATAAACAAACAAACAAACAAATGAACCAATGATTGAATAAACAAACGAACAAACAAATGAACCAACGATTAAATGAACAAACAAACAAACAAATGAACCAACTATTAAATGAACAAACAAACACACAAATGAACCAACGATTGAATAAACAAACGAACAAACAAATGAACCAACGATTAAATGAACAAACAAACAAACAAATGAACCAACGATTGAATAAACAAACGGACAAACAAATGAACCAACGATTAAATGAACAAACAAACAAACAAATGAACCAACGATTGAATAAACAAACAAACAAACAAATGAACCAACGATTAAATGAACAAACAAACAAACAAATGAACCAACGATTAAATGAACAAACAAACAAACAAATGAACCAACGATTGAATAAACAAACGAACAAACAAATGAACCAACGATTAAATGAACAAACAAACAAACAAATGAACCAACGATTAAATAAACAAACGAACAAACAAATGAACCAACGATTAAATGAACAAACAAACAAACAAATGAACCAACGATTAAATGAACAAACAAACAAACAAAGGAACCAACGATTGAATAAACAAACGAACAAACAAATGAACCAACAATTGAATGAATGAACAAACAAATGGACTAACAATTGAAAAACAAACGAACAGACAAATGAACCAATGATTGAATAAACAAACGAACAAATTAACTAACGATTAAATAAAGAAATGAACAAAGAAACAAACAAATGAATCAACGATTGAATGAATCAATGAACAAACAAGCAAACAAATGAACCGAATGATTGAATAAACAAGCAAACAAATGAATCAACGACTGAATAAACAAACAAAAAAACAAATGAATCAACGATTGAATGAATCAATGAACAAACAAACAAATGAACCAACGATTGATTGAATCAATGAACAAACAAATGAACCAACGATTAAATGAACAAACAAACAAACTAACAAATGAACCAACAATTAGATGAATGAACAAACAAACAAATGAACCAACAATTATGTGAACAAACAAACAAATGAAAAAATGAACGAACGAATAAATAATTCCTGACATTGAATTATTTAGCTCTTTACGATGCCATCAGGTTAACAAAGTGCTTCACATAATAAAAAAAAGAGCTTAAAGAAAAAGAAAATGTAGAAAAATGAAAAAAAACAGCATCAAAATTCAAAGGGCAATAAAGTATATAAAAATTAAGAGGTAAAAAATGTAAGATGAAAAACTACAATTAAATAATTAACAACCTAATACTGAGTATTAAAGACATTCTAACACAATATGTTTGCTGAGATTTCAAATTTAGCTCTGATCTTTGCAGGATATGTCAAACAAGTGTTCCACCAAACAACCATGAATCGACCTCTATCATTAAAGAAATCCTTTCAAAATAAGATAAATCAACAACGGATATTGAAAAGTACCATTTGGATTGAGATAATGTAGGTTTATTTTACCATAACGTAAAAACGATCATCACAGTGGACAACAGACAAGTGATGCAGCAGAAACTGATTCCAGTCCAACGTGTGGAAACACTTTGAATTTACAAAGTCATGTGAGCATACAGTGTGCTAGAATGTTCTAATAATGTCCCTAAAATAGCAATGGATTTGGCATTCAGTCTCATTTACTTGTTAGTTTGTACACATATTTCATTTACACTTGATTATCTTAAAGAAATACAAGAATCTGGAAAAGTTCACTGTTCAGTAGCAGCTATTTATCTCTGAGTCTCACTGTTGAAGTTGAAATCCTGGATCCATTTTAAGTCAGTGAATGGAATCCAGTTGGATTGTTCAACATGAACCACGATTGATTATGAACATAGTCATAAAGAAGTATTGTTTCAGGAGCTAGTTGTTATTTTTACATATTAACAATGCAGTCTGCTGACATTTGTAAACTTCTTTATTACTTTATGCATACAGCTACCTAAAGCAGAAGAAAGAACAAAGCAGCTTCTAAAGATGTGAACATGATTGAGAGAGATGAAAACAGAGATACTCTGTCTCTTTTAACGTCAACGTTAATAAGTGTAAATATTCATGTTCCCAGAGAAGCACAAGTATGATATGATCCTGTGGGAAACATTATGTCTAATTTGCATCTTTCAGTAGCAGGATCGCACTGTTGTGGAGTTGTATTTGATGTATTGTAAGTCAGAAAATACATGCTGTGCTGTCATATTCATTCTCTTTTATCTTCCGCTTTGGTTGGTTTGCTGGTGGAGAGCTTCACTTTGGCCTAAAAAATGTTGCATGGCTTTTTATTTATTATTTATAAAGTTAAACAGGTTTAAGTTTGAAATGTTAAGTGTCTAATCCTAAAGTCTGCAACATTTTTACAGGCATCCATCTCAGTCAGCATGAAGCTGAACAGCTTTATAGAAAAAAGCCTTCTCATCACAGGTCCCAAAAGACCCTTTCACAATCCAAAAGAGAATCCCTGTGGGATTAACAGCTCTTCTCTTCCACTGCTGCTTCTGAACGGACCATATGTGCAGTGGAAGACCATTTGCAGTTGCTTTAGCCAAGCAAACAGGAAACTGCTTTCCTCCCTCCAGTTGTGCATGTGCTGTTGTGACATTTGTCCAAAATCTGCACCTGCAGTTGGAAAAAATCTGCAGAGCAAGAGTTCACTGATGGAACAGTCGCCTGTGACCTACATTAATGCAGATCTGTCTAAAGAGTCGCTGGTTAAAGTCCTTGGACTGTTTTATCTTCCCTCTTTACCTTGCTGTGGTGCCCTTGAGCAATTCCTTTGAACCCAATTTTCTGAAGTGAAGCTGCTCAGTGACTGGAGGTGAATATTGGGTTGTGCTGGACAGTTTCCAAGCATAGATTATTAAAATCTCTCAATGAATCAGTTTCTAAAAAAGTGTCTTTGTATGTTACTCTACAAATGAGTCATTCCTTCCATCCACTGTAACTCAGCAAGATTACGCAATAAAAGAAAGAGAGCCAATAAACATAAAGAGACGCTGCAGGCTTATAAGGCAAAATGGGAAAATCTTTCAGAGTCAGACAGGATGTTTCTGTGAGGACACTGCACCAACACAAAGGAAGTCCACTTTGTTCAACTTGCTGCTCTGTGAAGATCAGTGATCCCACAGGAGAAGCATCAGTCTGGTCCACATCTTAATAGTCAGTTTGTAACGAACTACTAAGTGTGTATTAAACTGGGATGAAGAGGCTGAGGTGTTTTAATGGCGAGAATAAACAGACAAGGGCTGCGCAGTCTGACATCAGGGAACAGACAAAAAGGTCAAAAACAAGGAGCGAGGCAGGAATGCGATGAACAGGCAAGGTCAAACACGGAGAGACAACAAGGAAGAAGAACGTCTGACAAGCAGAGCAAATCAAGACTGACTCTAGAGAGGGTATAGACACAGCAGTGATGATGATGCGGAACAGCTGGGGATGACAGGAACATAGCGGAGTGCATGATGGGAGTTGTAGTGAGGAGAGCGCTAGAGACCGATAATACTCTGGGTTTCTCTGGTGGTCGGAGGAGTGACTCAACGGTTGAACCGTGACTCAAACAACCCTCAATGGAAACGTTTTTTCTTCTTCTGCAGTTTCTTCATCACTGAATTTAGGCAAATGTCTGTGACTCCTGACTGACGTCAATACTATTTCCTTTCAAACGTTTAGTTAACATATATCTTCCATTTGCTGTAAAGAGACTGGAATCCAGCATGATACATGGGCTGTTGATCCAAATATTTGTAGTAGTGTATATATCATTAAAAGAGTTTGTCTCTCACTTAGACAAAAATCTGACATTTTATGTCTTTTCTAATCCACTGAAATGATTAAAGGATGCCTGAAGAGGAAGTGTCCTGAAAAGGTTCATGTGGAGTTCAGGTTTGTCACATGACAGATCTTCAGCAACAAAGGCCCAGTAAAGCCTCACGCAGAGGATTCTGCCAGTATCTTACTGCCAGAACGCCAGAAGATCAGGTGGTTGAGCAGGTCAAACAGTGATCAAAGAACTGACGGTTTAATGCCTGATCCCTCCAGCCAACTGTCATTGTGTCCTTGGGCAAGGCACTGAACCCTCCTTGCCTCCAGTGTGTGGCTCCACTGGTGTGTGAATGCGTGTGAATGTACCGGCGATGGTCAGAGGGGCCGTTTGGCGCGTACCGGCGCCATGCCTCTGTCAGTCTGCCCCAGGGCAGCTGTGGCTGCAGCAGTAGCTCCCCATCACCAAGTATGAAGGAATGATGGGTTCTATGGGACACACTTTGAGCATCTAAAAAAGCATAGATAAATCCAGTCCGTTATTATTATTTGACAGTTTCAAGAAGACTGTTGACATTAAAATGTAAATGTTTTTTTAGAAAAAGGTATCTTTTTGGAAATAAGCCAGCTATAACCAAACTGTTGGTGAAGGTGAAGTAAAGAAACACCAGCAGCAGCTCATTGCTGACTCCACGTCTTTCACCCTGAGCACAAAGCAGAGCAGCACGTGAGAAGAACACCAAGGCAGAGAAAGAGCTGCAGAGCACAGTTTCTACAGCCAGGAAACACAGTTTGTATCCTTGTAAGAGCTGACCTCATAATCTGCAAATACATTTGCAAAGTTTAAAGGTTTCTACTTTCAACTAAGCTGACAGTTCAGCCAAAAGACACACATTTGAAAACCAAATAATTGTCCGTTTAATTCAAAACATTTTTTTTGAATGATAGACAAATATGAGAAGAGGAGCAACACTTCCTGTGTTCACTGTCAAAGTGTGCAAACAAATAAAATGTTTCTTTTGAAGGAGCCCACAGGGCCTGGTGCCTCCTGTTCTTAGGAGGAGCAGCCCAGAGCTGTGCAGCAGCTGCTGGACGGATGGACCCTCGGCTGAGTAGACTTTGGTCCTGGGAATCAAAGCAGGGAGTGTGGTTTGTGGTGTGGGGAGTTTTTTTGGGATATAGTCGACCGTTTCCATGGCAACATTGGTGAGTTTGAAAATAAAGTTTGCATCTAATCAAGGTAACCAGTGAAGTCTCAGAGGGTAATTTAACATTTGGAGTTTTGTCCTTTTAAATCCCATTTCAGAGCAAGGCTTCGCTCCATGCTTGTAGTTTTTGTCTTCGGTGTTGTAAAAACAACAGTTGGTCTCTTTTGTCTCATTAAATTTGCTTTTTCTTTTGCCTGAAATGTTTTGGATATTCTTAGACTTCTGCTGTAATCTCACATAAATGTCTTTGAAATTTTAATATAATCTAAGTTTTGTAGATGCTAAAAAAAAAGAGTCACGATAATATGAGTATTATGTGGTGACGGCGAAATTATTAAACATGGTCAAAGTCAGGGGAAGATAAATTAGCTAGCTTTTTTTATAGAATACAGTGGGGATGGATGAGAAAGTCACTCTTTCCTCGTAGTCTATTTATAGAAAATGAGAAAGAAAAAACAGCAAAAAATAACCTTATATACCTCAATGAGAGACTTTCTTTAAAGTCTTTGACACTCACTTCTTCAAGGCCCCTGGCTGTCCAAAAAGAAAATACTTTCTAATTCTAGCTTAATATCACATCTTTGAATACACAAACAGCTTTCTAAAAATAGTTTAAAGGGACATTTTCAAAGCATAGAGACACAGAAACGCTCACAGAGATCCATGTACAGCACAGCGAAGTAACAAAGAGCCTCTAGAAGTACAGTCTATGTACTTGCACGTACCTGCTTTACTCAACAGAAGTCGTATGTTTTTTGGGTCATAAAGTGGACGGGATTACAGGGCGCATCAAGCAAAACGAAACAGTCAGATGATGAAATTGAATACTCTTCTCAGGATTCTTCTCAGAGGGGTTGATGGGAAGTCTTTCTAAAGAACAGTTTTTTTTATCACGTGCGCCTTTCATATCTGTACTAATCAGTGCAACACCACAGGGAAATCGAACTTTGCTCACAAAAACATTGTTCCGTTGTAACACATACAATACAAAATAATACACTCACTTTTTCACTTCATTATGTTGAAGCTCAGTAGACATAACTCATACAGGCTCATGACTACAATACCCATAATGCTCCAGCAGTGAGGTCTCATTGTTTACCAAAGTTGTACTAAACCAATTGGACAGATTTTTGAGCGCCGTGTACCACAGAAAATCTGTTCAAGGTCATTAAACTCAACCAGAATGTAAGCATGAGCGCACAGTCAAATTTATAAAAGATTCTGTTAAAGGTTTTATAGAACTAAAGGATTTAAAGCACATCTTATGGTCTAAAAAGGACAGTAGGCTTTTCTTTCCAGTAATTATGATTTTACATGTATCAACTATACACTTACGTTTATTCATGTAGGAGAATAAAACTATTGATAATGTTACAATATTTTTTTCTTGTTTTTATTGTGTTCAAAATTTAAATTATCATGAAATTTGGTTGGCATTTGAGCAAAACTCTCTCCAGTCGGAACTTTGTAGCCTCTGATCTCTTTCAGATTAAAATACGATTTGAAAAAGTAATAAACATATTTTCTCCTCCCTCCATTCTCATTTGCTTCTCTTTTTTCTCTAAAAATGTCGGCACCACTGACATCTCCATCCTTTTACCAAAGTTCCCTACCATCTGTCCTTCTGCATTCCTGTTCTGAATACTGAATTTCTCCATCAGCTCCTTATCTTCTCTGATTCCTTCCCTCACGTCTGCTTCAATCACCTCTCTCTACCTCATCATCTCCCTCCAGAATCTTCATTTTTGCTTGTATAATAACAACTGCTTTGTCTTTGGTGCTGTGTTTGGAAGCCCTTCCTACTAAAACCCTCCTATATTCACCCAGACTTGGGAGCGTCACACCAAAGCACTGGATTCTGCCTTCTTGTGGTTGTTTTACCTGCACTAGATTAACTCTCAATAATATCTGCTTTCATAATTCCAAAATATTTTCATTAGTTGAAAAGGCATGCTCTTTCTGCTCTTTCTGTCACTTTGTTCCCCTGAAAAATGAGTGGAACCATTTGAATGAAAAATGGTGCCAGTTTGCAGCTGTCATACAGACATCCAGCTATAAACACAGAGACTATAAATCCTGCATCTTGTTTGATGAATATAACTGTCTGTGCTAAGTACATCGGTTTAGATAAACACCTGCTGGTTCTCCAGAAATCCTGCCTTATCTGCTGTTGATTACCTGGATCAGGTGTGTTTGGCCAATAATAAGCATTAATGGCGTGTTGGTTGGAAAACATGTAGGACATCGTTCCTCCAGGCCTGGATTTGGACAGCTCTGTTATATGGATTAAAGCCTGGAAATGAAGATTATGAAAGGAAGAAAACACCAGAGAGGTCTGCCATTTTTCAACAAACAGCTTCCTGAATTGGTTCTAAAAGAGCTGTTAGATGGAGTTTTCATCTTGACCATGTTTGGGTTTGCTTCATTTCAATAGGCAGCTGAGCTATAATAGTTTTAGTTTAGTGAGTTTCCTACCAGCGGTGGGATTGCAATAAGGCTCTTGACATAAAGGCTAATGTGAACATTCCTCTTGCACAGTGTCGACACCAGGCATGAGTCTAAGCATGCGCTCTCTAATCTCACTAAGGTGAATGTCATCAGCATCTCCTGTGTACTTGTAAGGTGAAAGCTAATCTATAAGCAGATGGATGCGCAGCTCTAAGAAGATAGGAACATAAAAGAGCAGTTAGAGGGCAAAGGAGACACGGAAAGTTTCAGATGTTCCTGGCAAATACCTGCAGGGCAGTAATGTAGCCCCCCTACAGTTAGTAACAGCAAAAAAACCCCATCCAACCCTTTCAAGTGTCAGCTGAGGCTGAAAAGAGAACAGAAGGTGAAGGACCAACAATAGCTGCCCTCATACCATATGTTTACCTCACTTTTCTGAAAACACACAGTCATTCTAATGTGGCTGTGAAGAGCTCAGTTTGACTTTAGTAGTTAGCAGTAGTTTAGTAGTGAGATTCTAGTATAGGCTTCATGAATGGAAGACCTTCTTTGAAAGAGTAATTTTCTCCATTTATCCCTTTTTTAGCCCTTTTTAGCCTTCCATTTACTGATTGTGAGAATTTGCAAGCAGACCAAATTACATTTTTTTGTTATAAATAAGTTTGTAAGTAAAACGATGTCACAAAGGGAATTCCTTGCGTGTGGAGTGCTTCTTTTCAGTCTGGCACATGGCACTGACATTCACAGGTCAAACACCACAGGAAATCTAATTATGTGAGAAAGGATTTGATAAGGAAAAGAGCTGACAGGTCTCCCAAGTAAAATAGATATTTGATCCTTACATGCTTTCCTACTTAAGCAGGAGACAGACATAGCAGCCTCTATCTGCTGCCACAGCACCGGGACAGCAAGTTGTCAAACTGGGTCACAGAAACACAGAACTTCTGTTGAAAATGGCCATTTCTAAATGATCTCATGAATCCAGACGTGGTGGCAGGCTTACTGATGCTTTTCTAGAGCTCTTCCAAATAAATAAACCTGATCTCTCAACATCCTCTGAGTCAAACGTGAAGTACCGATGAGGTCAGGTCCAGAGAAAGTTTTGACAGCAGCTCCAAACACACGCGGCGGGAGTGTCAGGTTTATGAAGGCACTTTTGGATAAGCATCCAGCAGTAAGACAAACCCAAGGTGGCAGATGCAAATTTAAATTACAAATTGTGTTTGGTGGGAATGCAGCAATTGCCATTGTCACTATAGTGGGCGTGAAATGGCCAAATGTCCCACACTACTGATTTAAATGAGGGATAAGAAACTCCAGGCCTCGAGGGCCGCATTCCTGCATATTGTCCAACATGATCTGGCATGTTTTCAATTGGCTGAACACACCTGAACCAGGTGGTCATGAGTAGGGCTTGGGTATCTGGAAATCCTGCAGACACAGCAGGAAATGACTCATTTTCACTTTTCTAAAAACATTTACCATTACCAGGATATCAGCTCTGCGTTCATCCAAAAAAACACAAAACCATGAGTTGTAAGGAATTTAAAAGATCATAAAATACTCTTTTCTTTGTGTTCATTTGATTCCATTAAAGACAATTAGATAAGAATGACAGTAAACCAATTTAGCCGTTCACAGCTTTAGCCGATAGCTGTTTCTGGAAGAACTGTCTCTGCCAATCATTCTTAAAGGCTCAATCTTATGTCATAAGTCTGACCAATCAGAAGTGGTTAACGTCCACACGGCCTTGTTTCAACTTGACTCATCAAGTTTCTTGATTCCAACAATAATAACAACTTAAGCTCGTTTTTAGAGGTGTGGTTTCCTGTGAGATCGGGTGTCAAACTGTAAAAAAAGTGAACACAATAATTTTGTAACTTTTTTTTATAACAGCATTGGCATCACCTATGCATTACATCTCCCATGAAGCACTGGGTTAAAGTGACAGCGGCTCTACGCTCTAATGACTTTTAACTGTCCTGAAGCACAACAAACACACACACCAAACAGTCTGTTCTTACAGTTTTCAAATCTTCTGAATGAAATCAGACGTAAACAGTTCAGTTCTTCTTTAAGGTTTGTGTTTGTTAGCAGCCAGACAGTGTTTGGTCCAAGTTAGGTTAAAATACAAGTATTAACAAAATAAAATACACAGCATGAAGGTGAAGTCCAAACAGGTACATTTAAACTAAAATATAAAATATTTTAAAAATGTAAAACTAAAAATTTAACTAAAGAATTTAAACTAAAATATGTCAAACATGTTGTGATCATACAATTGTTCCAAAATTACAGTTGCTCTGGCACAAACATTTAAAGAAACATAAAAAAAAAATAAGTTACTGTTTAGAAAGAATATATTATGGTTTCTGTTTGTTTTTGTGAGGAACTTGCATTTTAGGGAAAAACAACAACCTGGGCAAATTTTCAACTTTTTTGACAACATTTAGGGGAAACAGCTGCAACTTCCAGCTTTTTCTGCCTCAATTATTACAAAAAATTCACGTGAGATGATGAAGAGACTCTACATCAATGCGGACTATACAGCAAGATTTTTGTCAAGGAAAAAGTGTACTTTGATTCAAAAAAGGTTGAAAAACACTGTTTTAAACAATACATTCACATACAAAACCCACATTAGCTAAGATCTCTCTTACTTTCTATCATTGTCAAGCAGTGAATAAAACCTCTGGTTCTCCCAGCACAGGCTTAGTGGTTGTTTTCTGATTTAAACGATGCAGAGCTGCTGGTTTTCACACTGAAACAAGATCCCAGTCCAAGTAAAAAATGTCAACATCAATACTGCGTTTAAGAGACGTTCAATTTCCTGCTTCATTGGGGCTCTCACAGTGTCCGTTTAGAGTGGTTGTCTCAGAGGTGTCCAGACTGAAGAACTGGAAGTTAATACATGAGAGGATTTATGGCTCCTTTCATTCCTAACAGACTGATCCAATTGAAACTCATTCACAGAATTAAAGAACAAAGTTTGCCTTAACATCTAATAAAGATTCATGAGTTAATAGCTCATTTCCACAACAGTTTGGGTTTGTGGGAACGTTTCACATGTGGAACAGGCTGTTTTTGTCTGAGAGAGTTTTTGTCATTGCAGATTTCATTTCTGTGTTTGTATGTTTGTGATTTCAGTTTTTACTGAGGGTTTCTGATGATTTGTTCATGTTGTTTTTGTGTTGACAGCCCGTTTGGTGAATGTGTGTGTGTAACTGTTGCTGTACATAACAGTAACAGACTATTAAATCAAAAATCTAACAGATGCTTTCAGTTTCAGTGTCTTCATTTTGCTTGTTTTGATTTTTGTAAATCTCTGCCCATTTTTTTCTCTGGCATTTTGATTTTTACTAGTTTCCCGCCTTTCCTTTTGGTTTAAGTAATGGGTGCTCGTGTGTAAGTTGGGGAACGAGATGTTACAATGATGATCATTCATTTCTGAAACAACAGAGGAGAGAAGGAAAATGGCTTCTTCTAAACCTGCTCTGGTATCAAGAGTCTCCTCAGGTTTTTTTGGGATGAGGAGCATGACAACAAACATCCTCATTCATCTTTAAAGAATGACTGAGAAAAGGGTGAGTTGAACTACCAAAGCAGAAAGTTTGCTGCAGGTGTAGGTGGTGCAGCATGTCAAACACGGAGATCAGAAAAGACTGAAGTTGGTTTTTGAACATGAAGAGTTTGATCTTATTCTGGAGCTGATATACAGCTTAGAAACTGAAGTTGCTTTCACTCTTAGTCCAGAGGATTTGGAGGGAATAGGAAACATTTCTGATCAACTTTTCACCTTTTTTTTGGGTGTATTTTGCGTTCACCTGGAATCAGTCGGCATGTGCACCTCTTCCCTCTCACCACTGCATGAACACTTTCTCATTTTTCTCTGTGATTGTAAAGCATCTGGAACATTCATCCCAGTTTATTAACTAGTAGGTCCATAAAAGTCTGTGAGCATTTGGGCTTCAGTAAACTGCACCACACTTTGGGGTTTTTTTGCTCCTTCAGGAACAATATTTATGAAACTGACTTAAGTAATATTTTCAGATTTATAAAACTTAACGCAATCTTCTCTTCAGAAAGAGTAAATGTTCAGGTGTTGATCTTCTCCCACATCCAGCTATATCCATACAAGACCCATTTAATGAGAAGTTGACACACAAACATTCATACATAATCAATCAAGAGCGGATATTGGAAACCTGAGTGATGCAAAAAGACAGGCGTGGATACTAAGCAGCTGATCCGGAACACAACAGAACTTTTTCTTTCTTTGGTATTTTTACTTCAACAGTTTTAGTCAAAAATTCCTTCATGTTTAAGATGACCAACAATCAGATAGGTCCATTCTTCTGAGGAAGCATGATTACATCATTAAAAGCACAGCATGTTTAGAGGAAAGTTTCAGCCCTTTTCTTCTTACAAGACAGAAAATAAAGAAGGACGGGTGAAAGAACATTGAGAGTGTCTGACCTGCGTTGTGATCCTCTCCGACCTCCTGGCTTGGTCTTCAGAAAGCCACTGTGCAGTGACTGTCTTTCCTTTGTGTGACCCTACACACACAAAGCAGGAGATTAGGGAATGGTTCACTTATCTGAGGCTGAAGTCTTCCTGTGTCGCTGAAAAAAGAACCAAGCATACACAAACCAAAACAGATTCTCTCTGTTTGACATTTCAGCAGAATCCGAACCTGTTTCTGCACAGATGTACTGTATATCCTAACTCCTTATTCACTGTCACTGGTCATTTTTCCTTTCAGCTTTATCCAAATAGGCAGCAAACAGCTCGATTTGTGAGAACAAATCTGAAATAAAGTAAAAAAAAAAAAAAACAAGGATCTTTGGTTTAACTGTGCACATTTACTGTAAACACACACAAACATGACTTTTGAGTCTCAATTCACCTGGAAATGTGTGCACTCGCACCAAGCCAAGAAAAGCTGCCTAAGAAACTACTATTTACAGTGTCTTGCAAAAGTATTCAAACCCTTTGAATTTCTCCATATTTTCTCACATTATGACCACAAACATAAATGTTTTTTATTGGAATTTGATGTGAAAGACCAACACAAAGTGACGCACACTTGTGAAGTGGAAAGAAAATGATTCAGATTCTGGATTGGATTTAGGTCTGGACTTTGACTGGATCATTCCAACACATGAATCCGTTTCATTTTTACCATTCCATTGTAGCTTTGTCTTTATGTTTAGGGTGGTTGTTCTGTTGGAAGGTGAATCTCTGCTCCAGTCTCAAGTGTTGTTCAGACTTCAACAGGTTTTCCTCCAATATTGGTCTGGATTTGGCTCCATCCATCTTTCCATCAACTCTAACCAGCTTCCCTGTTCCTGCTGAAGAGAAGCAGCCCCAGAGCATGATGCTGCCACCACCATGTTTGACAGTGGGTAGGGTGTGTTCAGAGTGAAGAAACAGTTCCATTTTGGTCTCATCTGACCAGAGCTCCTTCTTCCACATGTTTGCTGGGTCATTCTCATGGTTTAACTGCAAACAGGACTTGTTGTGGTTTTCTTTTAACAATGGCTTTCTTCTTGTCATTCTTCCATAAAGTCAAGATGTGTTCAGTTCATGACTGATGGTTGTTCTATGGACAGATTCCTCCACCTGAGCTGTAGATCTCTGCAGTTCATCCAGAGTCATCATGGACTCCTGGCTGCATCTCTGATCAGTGTCTCCTTGTTCAGTCTGTTAGTTTAGATGGACGATCATGTCTAGGTAGGTTTGCAGTTGTTTCAAACTCTTTCCATTTGTGGATGATGGACTGAACAGTGGTTTGTGGATGTTCAAAGTTTGGGAAATCTTTTTCTATCCTAACTCTGCTTTCAATTTCTCCCCAACTTTCTCCCTGACCTGTCTGGTGTGTTCTTTACGCTTCATGATGCTGTTTTCTCCCCAATATTCTCTTGAAAAACCACAGAGACTGTCACAGAACAGCTGGATATGTTTACTGAGATTAAATGACACACAGATGGACTATATGAAGTTCTGAAGTCAACATTTGATCAGTCACCAATCATCAAGCAACTTCTGAAGACGATGCCCTCAGAGAAAAGGGGCTGAATACTTTTGCATTCTGCGCTTTTTAGTTTATTATTAGTAAAACAATGGAATTCTTGTATAATTTTCTTTCCATTTCACAAGTGTGTGTCACTTTGTGTTGATCTTTCACATAAAATATATTTATGTTTGTGGACATAATGTGAGAAAATGTGAAGAAACTCAAAGGGTTTGAATACTTTTGCAACCCACTGTACCAAAACATCCAGGATAAATAATAACACACACAACAATGAAGCCTTTGTTAGACATTTAAACCAAAAATGATCAGTAAAGAAGTAAACCACGGGAAACTTAAACTCCTTTATAATCAGCATCAGTAAAAAGCACAGCTGAGGCAGAAGCTCAGGAAATGCCCCATGAAGAGAGGGGCTTCAGCAACACACAGTGCACAGATAACTGCATGCGGCCTGAGAATGAGAAGGAACACTAAGCAGCTCCACACATCCGTGATAAAACAAAATGAGCAGGATTCACCGCAACATCACATATATCACTAATTCATCAGCTTTCAGTCTTAGCCACACATGGTGGTTTCAGCTGACTCCTCGCCAGCATTGATCACAGCATTCTTTAGTTGTAATTGCATTATGCATTATGAGAAGACCATTTGTGTTTGGTTCCTCTGCACTTCTCTTTTCAAGCAAGCCAGGGTCACAGCAGGACAGTCAGTTAGTGCAGATGAAAAATGAGCTCCCTTTGAAGAAACTAAAACTCTGTACATTGAAGTGCTCGTGCTGGTTTACCTGGCCTGGACAGGTACGTACCCACAGTGCAGAATATTTCCACTTCAGCAGAGGTAAGGCGGACCCCCGAGAAAGACTTAACCAAAAGTTAAGTACAATGAGTTACAACCAGAGATGACACTAACTGTTAAGTGAAAGTACAGTTAAACTGTTTAAAACCATAATAAAATATATGGACTGAGTTAAAATGTAAAAATCAATTAGATAGACAGTTTTTGTTTTCTTGTGTTTACTGTAACAGACTATTTTAATTCCTCTTTGCTGTTCCTTGTGCAAATGAGATAAATTGACAAAGGGGCTTCTGGGTAGAAAAGAAAGAAGAGCTCCTTTATTTGACACCCTGACACTCCACATGACGGACACCCAACAAAAGCCGTTTCCATCCATTGTTATCCAGAATAAGGGGGAGTCTACTTTTTTCGTACAGACCAAGAATAATAAATGATGAAGTGTTTGGTCAGACATGTCTACATTTGGTATTGATCACACACCAGTCCAGCAAGCATGCTCTCTTTCCACTGGCCCTTCTCAGCAGCCTCTGACTGGGCTCTGAGCCCACAGAGTCTCTCCAGCTGAGAGTTTCAACAACAGTTCATAGCAAGACATTCAAACAAACCCCACAAACCTCTGGCCTGGTTTCTCCAAGATATGCTTCCAAAAGCCCCATTTCTCATTACTCATTTAGAACACTGATCCACGTTTAACCAAGTCATCTTTGTTTATTATCAAACAAGAAAAGCTAGAAACTGTAGCACAAGGAACAAGCATAAGAAAACAGCAGCAACACACAGCAGAATTTCAATGTTTTCTGCTTGATGGCAGCAGCCCAGGGTAACATAACTAAAGTCTCATAGTGACAGCATCATTTTTAAGGTTGGAAAAGATTAAACGATTCCAACCCTCAAGCAAAGGTCAGCAGGGATCGGTGACATAGTGAATCAAATGTATAAGCAGGACTTAGTGTGAAATCATCTGACAAGAGGAAGCAGTCCCATGGCATTAAGAGATTCATGATAAACTCTGGATAAAGCAGAGTGGAAGGCCATGTGACTGGATGGTTTCTCATTTTGTCTCTTTATAATGCTGTGATTCAAACTGTTCAGCTTAGTTTCCTTTACCTCAGAGATCTCTGTCTGAGTATGTTTTCAGGGTCACAACTGTCTGATGGTCGTTGGACAAACGGCGGTCTGCTCAGGAGCAAACAACCTAGAACCGCTACACTCTTTCACTACTGGACAGAACAAACTCCACAATCAAGCAATTAAACACAACTCTAGCAGTGTTTAGTTCTTTTTTAATCCTGGACACAACAACAGTGGTCCTTCATTTTTACTGGAAGTTGTGTTCCAAAAAAAAGAAGCAACATGTGAAATCCAAAAAGTAGTCTCCTTTATTTTATTTTACAATAATTATTGATGTTTGAAGGCTGTAAAACTCCTCACAACACACTTTATACACGGGACAGACGCAAACATTTTCACACTTTTCTTCGTGTTGTAGCGATGGACCACTGCATCCCAAAATCAGCCTTTAACGAGACCTTTCACTGAACTGGACCCTTTAAACTGTGGTCCAAAAATAGGAATAAAATATACATTCTGTCAACGTGGGCTGTACAGTGGGGTAGTGGCTCTCCTCAAAGCCAGAGGCCCTGGTTTGAATCCCAGTTGGTACCTTTCTGTGTGAAGTTTACATGTTCTCCCTGATATGTGTGGGTTTTCTCCCAGAGTCAAAAACCAGCTTCATAGGTTGAGTGGTGACTTTAAATTGCCCCTCAGTGTGTGTGGGTGTGCGTGTGTGTCTGGGGGCGTGTGTGTGTGTGTGTGTGTGTGTGTGTGTGTGGGTGGGTGTGTGGGTGTGAGACCCTGCTTCAGACTGGTGACCTTGTTCATGGACTATCATGCTTACGTCCAACAGCGGCCAGAGTGGCTCCAGCAAACCCATGACCCCAAAAAGGGATTCCACATTTTTCTCAAAATACTAACAGCTCTTATTTTAGTAAATATTAGGCTGGTTGCTGCAAACAAGCATGATGAAAAACAAACTGTAGCAACAAAACTGTCATATAAAATCATTTATTACTGCAAATTCCAAAGGACTTTCTAAGACGCCTGCATAATTACCGTCAGTTAATTAGGAATTAATTATGCTCCATTATATATTCATTGTGCCTTCATCAACACATGTAATCAATTATACAGGCTAGTAGCAGGTTGCAGACATTTCCTTCTGACTAGAATACATTTACTTCTCAGGAGCAAATCTGTCTGTTCAGGTTCATTAAGGTTGTGTGTCTGCATCCCTGCAGTCTTACAGCTCCTCTCAATCTGTGTTATAGAGTAAAGGTGTTCAGAAATAAATGAAACAGAAAATAAAACAGAAGATTGATTTGGTCAGGAGGCTTTTTCACATTATTCCAAAGTACAATCTATTCCTCAGAGTTAGGAAATCTCTAAAATGGGACAATAAAAACATAACAAGGATAAAAAAATCACAATCATGTTGATTTTAAGATTTCTCTTAAGATCCATCCATCTTCTTCCACTGGACCATCCGGGACCGGGTAGTCGGGGTAGCAGTCTAAGTAAAGACCCCCGGGGAGGCGTCCAGGAGGCATCAGGACTAGATGCCCGAGCCACCTCAACTGGCTCCTCTCATTGTGGACCGAGCTTCTCCCCCATCTCTAAGGGAGCGCCCAGCCACCCTACAGAGGAAGCTCATTTCAGCTTGTATCTGTATCTTGTAGCTTGACCTTGTTCTTTCAGTCATGACCCAGAGCTCATGACCATAGGTGAGTATTGGGACGTAGATCAACCGGTAAATTGAGAGCTTTGCTTTCTGGCTTAGATCTCTTCATCACGACGGACCGGTACAGCGACCGCATGACGGTGGACGCAGCACCAATCCAGCTGTCGATCTCACGCTCCGATCTTCCCTCACTCGTGAACAAGACCCCAAGATTCTTAAACTCCTCCACTTGGGGAAGGAGCACTCCACCCACCCAAAGAGGGCAAAACATCTTTCTCTGGTCAGGAATCATGGCCTCAGACTTAGCGGTGCTGACCCTCATTCCAGTCGCTTCACACTCGACTGTAAATCGTTCCAATGCTGGAGGTCCTGGCTCAATGAAGCCAACAGGATAACATCATCTGCAAAGAGCAGAGAGGAAATCCTGTGGTTCCCAAACTAAACCCCCTCTGGACCCTGGCTCCACCTAGAAATTCTGTCCATAAAGACAATGAACAGCCCTGCTGGAGTCTAAAATGCTCTGGGAACAGGTCTGACTTACTGCCGGCTATGTGGACCAAGCTCCTGCTCTGGTCATACAGAGACCGGACAGCCTTCATGAAGGCTCCACGGACCCCATACTCCCAGAGCACAGGACTCTCCTCTCTGTTCTGAGAAAAATGCTATGTGAAAAATATGGGGTAAGGAAACTGTCAATAACAAATGTATTCATAAAGACAAAGTTGTGCACAAATTTATATTTTGTGCACAAATTTGCAGAGAAAATATGAATACAACTTTTAGTTTTACATTTCACATGTCTGTTTTGAATACGATTTGTCTTTGTTTTGAATCCGACTCTTGCTTGTCTTGAAAACAAATTTCTCTTGTTAAATCGCTGTCAAAAATACGTCACGAGGTCACAGGCATAAACATCGAGTCCCAGAGCATCGTTTCTACTGAATGAGCTGATAGAATTAAACTTTATAGAATGTTTTGGATGCCCTGGCAGGAAAATGATCTTGTTACTGTTGCTCTGCTGGAAAAAAATATTGTAACCACCAAGTTCTGCGCTTTTGTTTTTGGCCAGACGAAGTGGAGGCAAAAAAATAGATGTTAATAAGAGAATGATTCAAGAAAATAAAAACGCCCGAGCAGGCGGCAGAGGGATCCCTGTCTCTCTGCTGCTGCCGTTCTGCCTGCCGTTGTGTCCATAGATACGTTCTCTCTGCCAGAATTTGTGTCTTCAGTCTCAGACATGGTTCTAGCAGAGGGAACGTACCTCAGCACAACACGTCACCCGGGTCAAGAGGGGCGGCCGCACCCACCACAGGCTCTGGCAGCGCCGTGGAGATAACCAGCGGGTTAAGATAATGGATGGAAATAACAAAGACAGCTAGGCTAACTCAGAGCTAATGTAGGCTAACTGGCAGCCGACCGTAACGATAGTTAAAAAAATTAGAAACAGAAAGACAGTTGGGTATTCTGATCCTACTGACTTTTTTAATTTTCTTTTTTTGTTTGTTTTTACTGCCGCAACAGTCGGCTGCCCGTTAGCATACTTTAGCTCCAAGTTAGCTTAGCCGTTTGGTTTCGTTATCCTCTGATTATCAACTGGAATTTCAGCAGACATGTTTTTATTTTACACTGAATGAGTGACGTCTGCTACGTCTTTCTAGGCTGTTTTCCACTTCTGGCTCTAAAACGACCCTCTGCTGCATTGGGTTAGGGTTGATCGCCTGTTGTAGCCTGAAAACAAGAAATTGCGACTGGAGATCGCTGTTTTTTGATCTATTTTATCAAATTTTCTACAGAGCTATGGCTATCAAGATTATTTTCTCATTCTCGATGTATATGCTTGTGACCCCGTGACGTATTTTTGACAGCGATTTAACAGGAGAAATTCGTTTTCAAGACAAAGAAAAGTCGTATCCAAAACAAAGACAAATCATATTCAAAGCAGACATGTGAAACGTAAAACTAAAGGTTGTATTCATGTATTTTCTGGAAAGTTGTGCACAAAATATACATGTGTGCACAACTTTGTTTTTATGAATACAGCTCTTTCTTTATGAATCCGTTTCTTTTTGACAGCTATCTTACCTCATAGAACACCATTTACATTGGAGCGGGCCTTTAACAGAGTGTAAGATCACAACACAGGTCTATAATTTGTAGAGCCTATTGCGTACACAAATGGATATCTCTGGAATGTTTAAAGGATTTTTATTTTCATGCTATAGAAAAAACGCTCTGTTTACTTCTAAAATTAGGAATGAATTAGTGAGAAGAATTTAATTAGTTGTAAATATAGATGAAGCATGAAAATCTTACAGGAAAATTAGGAACTATGCTTTTTCTGGCCAAAGAAAAAAGATATTTAAAACCATGAAGCCTTACAAAGAGGAAGCCCTGTGCGAGCAGTTATGCGAAAGTCAAATCCGACATTTCAAGTCAATGACCCAATGCAGCTAAAGGGGAACACGCCTTAAACATGTCAAGGTTTAAGAGCTGGACAACTGTTCCCAAACAATCATGTAGTTCTCACTGTTAGCCAAAGGAAGCAGAAGCAGTGTGTTGTGGTTATTTACGTTCATCCTGCATAAGCTGCAATGTTACAAAAGATGAGATTTTCCAAAGTCCAACGACTGAAAAAGACATAAGAATCCAAAGCATGCAGAAATGAACTCTTCACATGAACGTTGGTGTTATCAGAACTCCTCTAAAAGGTTTACTTTCTATATCCCACATCCACAAATCCCTCAGGCTTTTGTCGCCTCACTCCACTTACTTTCAATCCCACAGTCTGACTTTCATTCCAGGAAACTCCAATGCAGCCCACTGGTACTCAGTGAGGGAGAATCCTGCTTTTCTTCTCTTTCTCTGAGCAATGTGACAATAGACGCCGTCAGTTAAAGGGGAATGGTTATATTTCTTTATTACAGTTGTCTTTCAAACCAGCTCCTTCACTAAGACATAAAGCCATTGTTTGGACAGTCTCCAGAACTAATCAAATATCTGTAACAAAAGTGACTAAAACATTCTGAGAAGTCAGGCTGCCAGAAATTCAATGTGTTTTGCTGACCAGGGCTACTCAGGGCATAAGACAGATGAAGGTTTGCATCCTGATGCTCAGTTAACTCTTTACCCACGTCTACATCGACACCAGCTGACCCGTTCCACTCCAAAACCCCAAAACCTGCTGTTTCTAAAGAGAGATTCAGTATGTTACTGTGTTGTCATAACAAACTGGATAAACATGACACTAAAAATAAATGTAACAGTCATTTCTCACTCGGAAGAAGACAACCAAGATGTGACAGAAGATGTGTAGAAGATAAATCACAAAGATAAAACCTCTTAAGGCATCTTGATACGGCCTCTTCAGGGACTTCCTTCAACATCCTCCGTATCTCTAATCTGAAGGTTTTACAAACTTTCCCCAGAGACAGCTGGAGAGCAGCCTCACATTACCAGACATGGACCGACACTGCTCATCTTTTATCGCTCCACAGTACAGCTATGATCTGGCGTATGGTCTGACATTGAACCAAAGAATGCAGACCCACCTCACATCCTGAAAGAAATGTCATTAGTCCCCACAGACAAGCACTAAGATTTGGAAACCAATGGCTGTGTTTGTTTCCTTTGGTAAAAATGAAGAACTCTCTTCTGTTCTAAAGGTGTCCTTCACCCACACACTGCAGACACAAAAAGCATAAAAGAGCACAAATGGACAGTGACTAAAAGAAGCCCACTCAGCAGCCCTCGATGAGATGTTCTGTGGGTGGGACCAACAGTGTTCACTTCACCTAGTTAGATTTCCAACAACAGAAGTATGTAAAGGTGAGCTGGATGGCTGAGTAACAATGCAATGTGTCTTTTTATAAGTAAGGTATCTGTGCATCTCCAGCCTTTAAACCCTACTCCTCCAGAAACCGTCGCCTATTCAAAACTGATCTCATGCTGCGAACAGGCCTCACGATGTGGAGCTCTGCAGCCTGCTCACGCCTGCTCACGGGCTGCACATGCTGCATGGAAGTATCCTGGAGAACGTTTCCAAACACAGATATATGTGAAGCTCAATAGAGCGGCGGTTCAGCAAGTTCAAGGGGTCTTTCTGAGAACATCAACGCTACAACGCATGAAGTATCCTCCTTTCACTGACCTTTCCACCTTTGTTTCTACATGTCTGACATCTGGATGGATATTCTGTTCCAGTTAACACATTGTTTGATTTTTTTTTTATTAATTTTGACTGCTTTTAGTTTCTTCCAGTTTAAGGGAACATCTTTTCATGTTTGTCTTGAAATTAAAATAATTTGGATTTGATTCCATACAGAACAGCAGCAAGTCCCGTGGTACAACTTCAGTATCAATGTTGTGCACAAATGTATATTTTGTGCACAAATCTGCAGGAAAAATATGAATATAACCTTTAATTTTAAGTTTGATTTGAATACGAATAGCAGATCTGTGGCAGATCTTTCTTCATCACAGCCCTCTGCAGGTGACAAACACAAAAACTCCTGCATTTCTCCACAAGAAAATGGAATTCAACTGGACTTTAGAAGGGAATTTCTGTTTGAATTGACTTTTTTCTCTTTTTCAGATGTTATCCATCCATTTTCTGTTCCCACCCTTCAGAGTCACAGGGTCGCTGGAGTCTGCCTGCTGTCAGGCATGTTTCACTCTGGACAGGCTTCTTGTCCATCACAGAGCCACACACATTCACTCCTAGAGATGAAGTTTCCACATATTCACCGTATCCCATAACTGAATTTAGATGTGGGAAGAAGCTGGAAAAACCTGCACAAGCATGAGGAAACATGCAAACTCCACACAGAAAGGACCAGCTGGGATTGAACCAGGACCTTCTGCTGTGAGACAAAGAAGACTGTTGACCGCTCCACCATGCAGCCCTTTTCAGGATGCTATTGCTTTATGGATAAGTTGTCTTAAATAGGCTCTCTGTTTGTTTCCACACTCATTTCCCCGCAGAGCTCCAGGATGACCAGCTGGACAGACGGCAGGGCCCAGAAGAAGCCCTGATAACACTGTCTAACTTCACTTACAGTTCAACAAGTCTGTGATTCCAACTAAACACGTGACATCATCCATAAGGTCAAGACCTCCAGCTTCAGGTAACAAGAAAACCAAAAGACTGTTCATGTGACTGAATTCAGCCACAATGGTCGCTTTCTCCCGGTGAGTGTCCGAAGACATCATGTGCTTGCGCCCCGGCTCAGACTCCACACATGACAGGAACCAGCTTCTCCGTTTCAATGGGGAGATTGTTGGAGTGCGTTCTGCTGCGCGTCAGCTGGATCCGCGTGACCGCAGAGGCTGAGCTGGTTCCGGCGCGCGCTCCCACTTTGCTGCGTTTGGCTGAGAAACAGCTCTGAGTCAGAGGAGACGTTTAAACCTTTCGGTCTCCACAAATCTGACCCAAAACAGCCGAGACAGAGGAGAGTTCGATGCGGGTTCGATGCGGGTTCAGCCACATCTGATGGGGATGGACAGGGATCAGAACTGCTCCTCCGACCGCACTTCTCCAAACTCTGCCTTTTATGGCCACCGCGCGCAGAGCGGGGCTGGACCCGCGTTCCAGCTGCCAAAGCCATTCCGAACATCCGAGCAGAACAAAGAAACTCCGGGAAATACGAGCCGCAAATGCAGAAACAGTTTCTCTGCTTCTTTCTGTGAGAGAGCGGCCGCGACGAAGGCGGACACGCGCCGCGGCTAAACCGATGATGAATGAACGGAGCGTCCTTCAGAGGTCTCCGGGTCAGGCGTGTTGGATCCGTTGCGTCTTTTTAGCAGATAACACGGGAACTTGGCGCACAAGGCCCCCTGTACCCGACTGGAAAAAGAGAAGCCAAAGAAAAGTGGCGCATGAACGCGCGTCCCAACATCGCAGCTCCGAAAGAGGTTTGATGAAGGAGCGTTTTCAACCCCGTTATGTTTCCTGGAACACGCAAACACACAAGAACTTTCTGACAAGATCTGCTGCTTTTACCTGTTTCTGCGGGTTCTCCTCCAGCGCTGTCCGGAGTGCCGTTCAGCAACAGAAGACAAAGACAGCCCAGCAAACGTCCACATTTAGCCGCTAATAATCGGGCATTTTTCTGCCTATGTTTGCTGTACATCCCTGTGTGTCGCGCCGGCTGTCCTCCCGATCCTCACCGTTCTTCAACTCTGCCTCCCTCCACCTCACGCCGCCGCGCGTCAAGACTCACGAGCGAGCAGCACTTCCGCCGCGGCCAGCAAAATAAAAGCCCAAGTACACCACATCCATCCACCCACACATCCATCCATCCATCCACCCACACATCCATCCATCTACACATCCATCCATCCATCCATCTACACATCCATCCATCCACCCACACATCCACCCACACATCCATCCACACATCCATCCATCCATCCATCCACACATCCATCCATCCATCCACCCACACATCCATCCACCCATCCACACATCCACCCACACATCCATCCATCCATCCACCCATACATCCATCCACACATCCATCCATCCATCATCCATCCACCCACACATCCACACATCCATCATCCACCCACACATCCACACATCCATCATCCACCCACACATCCACACATCCATCCACCCATATATCATCTATCCACTCACACATCCATCCATCCACCCACACATCCATCATCCATCCACACATCCATCCATCCACCCACACATCCATCCATCCACCCACACATCCATCATCCATCCACACATCCATCCATCCACCCACACATCCATCCATCCACCCACACATCCATCCATCATCCATCCACCCACACATCCATCCATCCACCCACACATCCATCATCCATCCACACATCCATCCATCCACCCACACATCCATCATCCATCCACACATCCATCCATCCACCCACACATCCATCCATCCACCCACACATCCATCATCCATCCACACATCCATCCATCCACCCACACATCCATCCATCCACCCACACATCCATCCATCATCCATCCACCCACACATCCATCCACACATCCATCATCCACCCACACATCCATCCATCCATCCACTCAAACACCCATCCATCCACCCACACATCCATCCACCCATCCATCCACTCAAACACCCATCCATCCAACCACACACACATCCATCATCCATTGACCCACACATCCATCCAAACATCCATCATCAACCCACACATCCATCCATCATCCATTCACCCACACATCCATCCACACATCCATGATCCACCCACACACCCATCCATCCACCCACACACACATCCATCCACACATCCATCATCCATCCACACATCCACCCACACATCCATCCATCATCCATTCACACATCCATCCATCCACCCACACATCCATCCATCCACCCACACATCCATCCATCATCCATCCACCCACACATCCATCCATCCACCCACACATCCATCATCCATCCACACATCCATCCATCCACCCACACATCCATCATCCATCCACACATCCATCCATCCACCCACACATCCATCCATCCACCCACACATCCATCATCCATCCACACATCCATCCATCCACCCACACATCCATCCATCCACCCACACATCCATCCATCATCCATCCACCCACACATCCATCCACACATCCATCATCCACCCACACATCCATCCATCCATCCACTCAAACACCCATCCATCCACCCACACATCCATCCACCCATCCATCCACTCAAACACCCATCCATCCAACCACACACACATCCATCATCCATTGACCCACACATCCATCCACACATCCATCCAAACATCCATCATCAACCCACACATCCATCCATCATCCATTCACCCACACATCCATCCACACATCCATCATCCACCCACACACCCATCCATCCACCCACACACACATCCATCCACACATCCATCATCCATCCACACATCCACCCACACATCCATCCATCATCCATTCACACATCCATCCATCCACCCACACATCCATCCATCCATCCACTCAAACACCCATCCATCCACCCACACATCCATCCACCCATCCATCCATCCATTCAAACACCCATCCATCCAACCACACATCCATCATCCATCCACCCACACATCCATCCATCATCCATTCACACATCCATCCATCCACCCACACATCCATCCATCCACCCACACATCCATCCAAACATTCATCCACTCAAACACCCATCCATCCACCCACACATCCATCCATCCATCCACCCATCCATCCATCCATCCATCCATCCACTCAAACACCCATCCATCCACCCATACACACATCCATCCACACACACATCCACCCACACATCCATCCATCCACCCACACATCCATCATCCATCCACCCACACATCCATGCACACCCACACATCCATCCACACACCCACACATTCATCAATCTCCTGCTAAGGGTGTCCTGATGCCACATGTATTGATATACACCCTTATGCTCAAAATGGAGTTTGTCATGGACAAACTATGACAAACACAGAAGTCCAACTACAAAACACCGCTCAGGTTCAGATCAGGGAAGCCTTACAATTCCTACCAACCACATCCCTCCAGGTGCCACTGTCGGGCATTGAAGTCCTCCAGAAGGACGATGGAGTCCCCCTTCGGGGCATTTTCCATTACCCCTTCGAGAGACATGTTGAGACGAGAATATTGTATATAAGCTATGCCATGTTTATATGTTATGCCATGTTCTATTTTCAGTTATTCAGCCCACAGCCTGCTGGCAAACTGCACATAATGAATCTATCCAGCTTCCTTGACCCATGTCTGACCTGAGAGCACACACACAAGCTTACTCCCTTTTTGCAGGCATGGATGTTCCTTCTTCAAGGCCTGTTATGAAAGATGACTTTGTCCTTGTATCGAAGAGCTGGTTTCAACTAACTTTCCCACCCTTCCTTTATCAGTTGAAACTATGTGTAACCAGGGCGTTCCAAATAAAAGGCAGGAGGAAACACAGATTTAGCAGAATAGTCATAGAAGCTTGTAAACGAGCGATCTGTGATTTTTCTCACTGCAGTATAAATCCTACTCTGACTCTCGTGTATTCTTTTGCAGATTTACTAATGTTTGGGTTTTGAACCTAACATTAACTTGGTCCTTCGAGCCGGATCCCAAATACCTGAGGCACTCCAGCAGGTGGGAGAGAACCAGGAAAGTCCGCGGCCGTGGCATCGTATACCCTTTCCGGGCCTGGGAGTACTCTCCGCCGGCTGGGGTCTGACGGTTGACGGGTATCCCGAACACCGAGAGTGTGAGTATGTTTTCAATTTAAAAAAGCGTGTGTGTAAGAACCCTAAAACTTTGCGTCGTGTTAAAAGACCAGTTAAATTCCGCGGAGGACGACCTCCTTTAGGTGAAAAAGACTAAAAAGCGTCGTGTAGGACGGCGGAGTCCTCTGGCAAATAGAAAAACCCTGAGAATTCTAGACCCTATCAGGTACATGAAAATCCAGTTAAATTCCGTGGAGGGCGGCCTCCTCTAGTTGAAACAAACTAAGTTAAAGCCGCAAAGGACGGCGGAGTCCTCTGGTAAATGTAAAAGTAAAAGAAAAGAGACGTCTATAAAAGTGTGTGAGAATGAGTGATTGTGAGTGTGCGAGGAAGTGTGATCACCACTAGGTAATCATACTTCATGCCAAAGCCAACAAAAGTGAGCAATAAGTTTCTGTGGAAGGTTGTAGCCAAGGAGACACCGCCCGTCAGGGTAGAAGCTTGTGTCTCACCACAGAGATAACTTCATTATTGCATTGTTGGTCAATTGATACTCAGTGTTAGGCCACCCTAGGTGCAAACCCCCACTGAGTCTAAATCTAGTTCAAAATGGGTAAAAGTCAGAGTAAAACCAAGACACAGTTGGTGAATGAATTGTCCAGTAAAGACTGGAAAGTCATTCAAAGGGAGGATCATACAGCAATAGAGCCACTGCCTTACTGGGTTAAATAATATAAGTTTAGTGGAAAACTAACTACCTGAAATAAGAAAAGAACATCCTTGAATAAACCTTTTGAAGGAGCATAAAACTTATAAAGTAATAATAACCGAGCTCGGATAAATAGTAGAAAATTAAAACCGTAAGGTATTTAAAGATAAATAAATAAATAAAGCATAAAGTAAATATAGAAGTAATGATTTAAAAGAGAAAAGAACAACATCAGAAACGACTAAGTTTAACCTAAAATAAATGAAACACAGAACAAAGGCTGCACTAGAAGCAGAGGTTGTAAAACTCGTGTCTGCACACTCCTGCTGGGAACGTGCGGACAGTGGAAGTGTCCACCGGACACGCGCGCATGCGTGCATACACACACACACACACGCAGGGGGGGGGCCGCAGCGCGCCTCCCTCGCTAAGGTTGATAAACACACACACATGCACCCACCTAGTGCAGGGGAAGGGTAATGAGCAGATTCAGACACAGGGAATGACATTCCAGAGCACATGCATACTACTGATAAGAGAAGAACAGGAGGAATAGATTTGCCACCGTTTGGTGTGCGTGTACTTAAACAAGAAAGAGGAAAAAGTAATCGAGGAATTGAAAGAGTTTTGTAAAGAAGGGTTTGAACAAACGAAGGTTTGGATGAAAGTAGCACAACAGAGAGAAGAGGGTGAGAAAAGAGGAAAGCAGAAACATGAACAGAGCGAGGGAAAGCGCAGAGATAAAAAGGAAAAAGTAAGTTCAGATGAAGGTACTAAAACAATGATGTATCAACGGAAGGAAGATGATGAATACACAGGCTCCCTTCCTGGAATTAGAAGCTGGGTGGAAAAGCATTACATTGCTTTTGCCACTGGTACTCTGGATGAGTACACCACTTTTGCCACACATGCAGAAAAAGTGTTAAAACAGAAACACTCAAAGAAAACACAGGTCACAGACACCTTTTACCAAAATGATTTTGGCCCCGAGGACATAATGTTTGCTAGACATCAGCCCAGTAGGGGCAGCAGACGTGGCCGTGGGCGCGGTCCATTCAGGGGACGTGGCTCCTATGGCCAACGGGGTGGTATTGGTCCAGCTCACCTGGATCCAAACGCCAGGCTCTGTTACACCTGTCAACAACCAGGGCACCTGGCACGGGATTGCCCGAGCAAACATCAAAGCCTGCTACCACCTGGAGCCCCTGCTCCCCCAGGTCACTATTCAGCATGACTAGATGACCCCCACAACCTCACAATGCTGACCTCTTAGAAGGAACTGAAATAATGAATCTACAGGATCTGTTTCATGAAGAAAAAGTCAGACCTATTGTTAACCTCTCCATCAACGGCACCTCTTATCCCTTCCTCTGTGACACGGGAGCATGTAAATCTACTATAAATCTCATGCCCCCTGGAGCAAACTTCAGCACAGAGACAGCCTGGGTGCGTTCAGCCCAGGGCTCCCTTAAAATGGTTACAGAGACAAACCCCTTGTGGATCACAGATCCTGAGGGCATTTCAACCAACATGTCTCTCTATTACCTCCCAGATTGTCCAGTAAATTTATTAGGGAGGGATGGGCTACATGACCTCAAACTGGCCATAGTCCCTACACCGGATGGCATGACTGTCCAAAGACTTTGTAAACCCACAAAAGATGCCTTTGTGGTACTCGCTAAAAAACCACCAGCATATTACTACACCCTTGATTTGCCAAACTGCCCACCAACTAACGTAGGTGACTTCCTGGTAGCAAAAGCTACGACCCTAGTGCCCAAATCACCTAACAGAATGCCACCAGGGGACTTGCATGTTACTATGTGGTACACTGACCGTACTGATGAAAAATATTTTCATCAACTGTCCAGACTCACACCCGTCAGGCTCACATTGACACATCTTTACTTTGATGACACCTCAGCTGCAGCTGCAGTCACTCTGCCACCAACCTTGGCAGACCTAAAGAGAGTTATGTCTCCTTCCCATGTGTCACTATGTAAAGATAGATCCGAACATTGGCAACAGCTTGGCACTCTAGTGTGGAAAGGAAAAATAGCCAGGGACTGGCAACCCCTCACTACTGAAGTGGGTTACAGCCCGTCCACAGGACTAAAAAGAGTCTATTTAGGAACCACAATAAATGTCACTGCTGGAGCCCACATTGATGAGGGTGAAGTCTGACAGATCTTCCTCACGGAAGAAGAGCAGGACATGTTAACTGAGATACCACAATGTTTGTGGTCAAAAGGCCCCTCAGATGTGGGTCTCATAAAAAATGCCATGCCAGTTGTAATACGTCCTAAAACCGAATATAGGCCTCGAATTAGGCAATACCCCCTTAAACCGGACGCTATTCACGGCATAAAACCTGTCATAACTGACCTCAGAGCAGCTGGGGTCATAGTTGAATGTCCTGACTCACCAGTTAATACTCCCATTTTTCCAGTAAAGAAAGCACCCCCCTCAGTGGGATGGAGAATGGTGCAAGACCTCATAGCTGTAAATAATGCAGTTATCCAACGAGCACCCTGTGTGGCTGATCCATATACTCTTTTAAACAGTATGGATCCAGATGCAAAGTTCTTTACAGTTATCGACATCAGCAATGCTTTTTTCTCAGTGCCCGTGCACCCAGACAGCCAATTTTGGTTTGCCTTTACATATGAAGGAAAGAAATACACTTTCACCAGACTTCCTCAAGGCTATTGTGAGTCTCCCACCATTTACTCACAAGCATTAAATGCTAGCCTTGAACCTTTTACTCCCCCACAAGGAAGTCAGCTGTTAACCTATGTTGATGATATTCTAGTGGCTTCAAAAACAAAGGAGCAGTGTTTAGCTGACTCCATTGCCTTGCTAAAACATTTGGCAATAGAAGGACACAAAGTAAATAAATCTAAACTACAACTCTGTGAAGAGCAAGATAAATACTTAGGCCATCAGCTCAGTGCTGCAGGAAGAACTGTAATGGGAGACAGAAAAAATGCTATCCTGCAGGCCCCCAAACCACGGACTAAAAAGCAACTCATGTCATTTTTGGGCCTTACAAACTACTGTAGAAGCTGGGTTCCTAACTATGCAGAAATAACAGCCCCATTACAAGCTTTGATGCACAGTGAACCCCTCAGAACACTGCGAGTCTCACATGCTGTTTCCGCCTTATTGCTGCAAACTAAGATGACCTTTTTATCTCCAGCCAGACACCTCTCCTGCATGTCTCTTTTACTCTCACAACCCCATTTGACCCTAGAACGTTGTACTGTTTTAAACCCTGCAACGCTCATTCCTACCACAGAAGAAGGCAGCCCACACGACTGCCAAGCTCTAGCTGAGCAATCCAGCAGGAGTAGAGCTGACTTACAAGATACCCCCCTTACAAATGGAGTTACACTCTTTGTAGATGGCTCTTCTCAAAAGGATGCCATGGGAAAAACAAGAACAGGGTATGCTGTTGTTACACATGATACAGTATTAAAAGCAGAAGCCCTTCCTCCCACACACTCTGCTCAAGCTGCTGAGCTTGTGGCATTGACTGAAGCGTGTGCACTCATGAAAGATAAAGAAGTAACTATTTATACAGACAGTCAGTATGCCTTTGCTACTGTTCACACCTTTGCTCAGCATTGGGAAAACCGTGGCATGGTTACCTCCACAGGAAAGCCTGTGACTCATGCACAGCTGCTTACTAACTTACTTCATGCTGTGCAGCTCCCTGCAAAACTGTCTGTCTGCAAATGCGCAGCACACACAGGAAAAGACGATGAAGTTTCTAGAGGGAATGACTTTGCTGACAAAACTGCCAAACAAGCTGCCTTAAACCACATACAGGTCCACCATTTCAGTCTACAGGACTCTCACACTTTAGATAATGACATCTTAAAAGACATGCAACAACAGTCTCCTCTACTAGAGCAACAGTTGTGGAAGAATAAAGGCGCACAGCTTAAAGATGGTATCTATATATGACCAGGACATAAACCAATCCTCCCTAAGAACCTTTATAAATGGGCTGCAATTTTGAGTCATGGAAAAACCCATGTCTCAACAGGAGGGATGGCAGGAATGGTTAAACAAACATATACAACATATGGTTTTAATAACTACTCGAAAAACTTTTGTAGAGCATGTCTTATATGTGCAAAACATAACTCTCAAGGAAACTTAAGACCACAAAGAGGTCACTTTCCTGCTTCACAATATCCATTCCAACATACACATGGATTTCATTGAATTAAACCAAAGTGAAGGAAAAAGATTTTGCTTGGTAATAATAGATGCATTCTCTAAATGGGTAGAAATATTCCCTACAAAACACCCAGATGCTCTAACAGTAGCTAAAGCTCTATGTAAAGATATCATTCCAAGGTATGGAATACCTGAAAGAATATACAGTGATAATGGAACACATTTTGTAAACCAAATAATAACCAAAATAGGCCAAGCCTTTCAAATAGACTTAAAACGCCACTGTGCTTATCACCCCCAAAGCGCAGGACTTGTTGAAAGAATGAATGGAACTATAAAAAATAGATTAAGGAAGTGCATGGAAGAAACAGGAAGGAACAGGACTCAATGTGTAGAACTAGTCCAAATGCACATTAACATCACCGGTTCTGAAGGGTTAACTCCCTATGAAACCTTATTTGGAAGACCTTACAGACTTCCTTATTTTAACAACAAATGGGAAACAGCTGAAGAGCAAAATTTAGCTGACCACATGAGACGAATGCTTCAGAAACAAAGCGAACATCAGAATAACCGAGAGCACATATCCTCTGTGTCTCCACAGGAGGGATTCCTAGTTGAACCAGGAGATTGGATCCTAATAAAATCAATCAAAAGGAAGCACTGGTACTCACCTAAGTGGGAAGGTCCATATCAAGTGTTACTTACAACAGGTACTGCAGCAAAAATAGCAGAACGAACTACCTGGATACACCTGAGCCACTGCAAAAGGATTATAAAACAAACCTAGTTAGCTTTCCCTGTGTAGGCTAGGAGTTTTTCAACAGGCACTAACAAGGAAAGGCCAACTTCAAAGGGATTAACAACTTTAGGTTGTTTTTGTCTCAAACCTGGTGAAGATTGTCTCCCCCTTGTGTCAGTGCATAGGAAAAACTCACCCTAAAATGAAGATGATTATACTCCTTTTGACAGCCCTCTGGCAGGTGCCAGGAGTGACACTTAGAGGACTAGCTCCCTTTAATATTTGGTACTTCAACTCCCCGCTGCTAAAAGGACAAATACCAAACCCCTGTAAGACTCCTGATGTTTCCGATAAAACAACAACCGAGCTATATTATTGCTATCAGAAAAACGCCACCACTGTCATGATCACCTTCACCTCTAAGCAGGGGCTGACCTGCCTGACGTGACTGCAGGACCAAAATCAACTTCTGCACAGCCCAGCCAGATTGTTCTCGACCCAACACTAGACGACTGGTTTAAGGTCACCACGGGGGTGACCCAAAGAAGTAACAACTGGCTCCTCATGGCTGAACAAGCAGGCATAATGAGCAAAACGGACTGTGTGGTATGTATGGGAGCCAGACCTCTTTTACATGTTGTTCCCTCTGCTGTTACATCAGATTGCTTGTTGTCACTAATGAATTTCACAGTACCCTCAACGAACTGTTCCTTTTGGGACACAGTTTATCCCCTCACCGAAGCAGAGCCTGAGAAGCCATTGTTCTCCTCCACAGTAGCTGCTGCCAACTTCACCTGCATATATCGGACAGGTAGCGGCTCCAGACTAGGAAATCTTTCTGCTGTCAGTTGTGCTCGTTTCTTACAGGTTGATCTGCACTTCATGCCACAGTCCAGAAGCGACATCTGGTGGTGGTGTGGTGACAACCGCCTGTTTGACCGCCTGCCATATAACACCACCTGACTGTGTGCTTCTGTTTCCCTCATTCTCCCAGCTCTGGTCTTTCCCCTCACAGCTGATCATCTCTTAGCCAACTTCCACAGCGTTCGGCTATACCACTGGAGGCAGAAACGCTCCATGCAAACATCCATGACGGGGTGGAGCAAAGATGATCCCACCTATATAGATGGCATCGGGGTACCGCGAGGAGTCCCTGATGAATACAAATTGGCAAACCAGATTGCAGCTGGATGGGAGTCTTTCGTCTGCTGGTGGTGTACTACAAACAAAAATGTTGACAGAATTAATTACATACATTACAATGTTCAGCGCCTAGGCAATATGACTGCTGATGGATTTTCTGCTATACATGAACAATTATCTGCAACCTCACTGATGGCTTTCCAGAACCGCATTGCTGTGGACATGCTGTTGGCCGAAAAAGGAGGAGTCTGTGCAATGTTTGGAGAACAGTGTTGCACCTTCATACCTAACAACACTGCACCGGATGGTAAACTAACTAAGGCCCTGGAGGGTCTCCGCTCTCTTAACAGCAAAATGAAAGATCACTCTGGAGTGGACACTTCTTTCTGGAATGGGTTCGGAGATATGTTTGGACAATATCGTGACTTGGTTCTGTCTGCCATGATGTCTCTGGCTCTCTTTGCAGCTCTCCTCACCATATGTGGATGCTGCTGCATCCCCTGCATAAGATCTCTGGTGGAGAGACTGATTCACAGGGCAGTGGACCCTGTGCAAACCAATGTCACAGAAATGTATGCTCTGCTTTCTTCCAACCAGAACCCCGACGATGACGACTCTGGCGAGGATGAAGGACCGCTGATTCCGACTCAGCTCTTCACCCCAGAAACTCGACTTTAAAACGCCTCTGAGTGTACCCTTTTTTCCTTTGCTTGTGATGCTGTATCTGAAAATCGAAAGAAATGGATGCAGTTGATTCTAAAATGGAGAAATGGCATAAACAGGAGGGAAATGTTGAGACGAGAATATTGTATATAAGCTATGCCATGTTTATATGTTATGCCATGTTCTATTTTCAGTTATTCAGCCCACAGCCTGCTGGCAAACTGCACATAATGAATCTATCCAGCTTCCTTGACCCATGTCTGACCTGAGAGCACACACACAAGCTTACTCCCTTTTTGCAGGCATGGATGTTCCTTCTTCAAGGCCTGTTATGAAAGATGACTTTGTCCTTGTATCGAAGAGCTGGTTTCAACTAACTTTCCCACCCTTCCTTTATCAGTTGAAACTATGTGTAACCAGGGCGTTCCAAATAAAAGGCAGGAGGAAACACAGATTTAGCAGAATAGTCATAGAAGCTTGTAAACGAGCGATCTGTGATTTTTCTCACTGCAGTATAAATCCTACTCTGACTCTCGTGTATTCTTTTGCAGATTTACTAATGTTTGGGTTTTGAACCTAACAAGACACCAAGAAGGCCGGGAGACCCTACCAGGGAAAAAGACCCAGACAGCATACCTCCTGAGATCACTCGAGCACTCAAACTCCTCCACTACGTTAAGGTGGTAGTTCATGAAAATACTTTTATGCATTTCATTTAAATTCAGACCAAATAGAAAAAGTGCTAATGTAAATAACAGTATGTCTAACTCATTGTGAGTAGTGTAAGTTTAAAGCTGAATTGTGGTAGACAAAAAGGTGGTGCGGCATGTCAAAGATGTGCATCAAATAAGTAGATCTCATCTTTTTGTGCTGATTGTCATGGGCTCTAGTTTTGTTCCAGGTAAGAAGCTAAACTAATATGTTTTTGTGTCTTTGTTTGTGACATTGTATTAATTAAGCATGTAATTTGAAATATAATATAATGTAATGTAATAATATAATATTTGCTGGATTTTTTCAATTCTCTTAATGTATTCAGTTAACTAATTTATGCACATCACAACTGATAGGGATATTCACTAAGCTTTTGGTTGATAAAAAACGGGCAGTTTTGGTTTGTTATACTTTTCTGTCTTCTAACACATGCGACAGCCTTATAAAATAGCTTGAAGCTTTTGATAACTTTATGAGAATACCTTCTGGACACTCTCCTTTGGCACAGAGTAACAGGTAAAACATTTTTTCCTTGTTAATCAGGCTCTGCTCACAGAGCTTTTTTCATCTCAAGCGCTCAGTCAGGCACACAGATACGTCACAGGCTGTGTGGGATCCTATCCGGCTCGAGGACCCTTGAGGGATCTTCTGACTGTGGTACAACCTGCTGCTGTTTCCCCTTCTGAGAAGTGCTGTCCCAGAAACAAGTGGCAAACACACAGAAAGATGTCATTAGTGTGCAGCTCCACTTCTGTGAAACCAATTCTTCTGGTTTGTGGGCCATATGAGGCCCCACACACATCAGACCTGTCAACTCTCTCAACAGCAGGATAACATCTGCAGCAGCTGCACTGAGGAAATAATACTTCTCTTCTTCTAAGTCTTCTAAGTCATTTCAGGAGCTTTTTTCTGTTGTGTTGCTCATGTCCAAACTCTTATCGAACGTAACTTTGCCATCACATTCCTATAGGCTTTTACATTGAATGGTAACATGTCGTTTTCATCAGAAAAGAAAGTGTGTTATAAAAACATTTTTAATGATTCATATTGATATGAACAGGGTTTATTTTTCAGTTTCAATTTTTAACATTCAGAAATCTTTTCATGTTATGGACAGTTTGTAGTATTCCTATAGCCATTTAACTTAGATGTCATAGCTGTCACATCAGGTAAAACCTTCGGAACTGTATCCCTACATCCAAACTGAAACTAGAGAGTATGATCTGTGCTGCTGCTGCTGCTGCTGCTGCTGCTGCTGCTGGAAAACTCTGCCAAGCCTACCTACAAAACAACACGTTAGGATGAGCCCCCAGTTGTTACGACTGGTTCTAGGTCATAACACATAGACATGGAGACGACACCGGCCTTAGTACTTAAAGGAACATGCTTAAGGAACACCAATGCAATGAGCAGACCAGACAGAGGAAAAATGGACATCACCCAAAGCCCAAAGGAGGAGTCCCCAAAACACCTGTAATCTGTCCCCAGAGTGTCAAACACCTGCAGAGGAGGCGGAGCAAAGAGGCAGGCAGCAGGAACTGAGTCACACGGCCCAGAGCCGTAACAGTCTTTAAAGGCTTATATCAAGCCTTTTCTAAGCCTTTCAGAGTAAACTATATCCATATATACGATGATCATATCTTACCTTTGACACACAAAAGGACAAATTATTTATGAAACATTAGTTATTTTTGCTAACGTTTTTCCTACCCAGAAGAAGCTTCGATCTCTGAGGCTCCGCCTTTCGCATATGCCACCACGTGAAGCTTAAACACTACATTGAACGAGCGTTTCTTGGCCATCGCCATGCATTTAAAATGAAAGCTGATTATACAGAGCAAGTGTGTGTGTGTTAGCTTGGAAGCGGTGCTGGTGTTGCAGACTCTTCCTGGTCATTTTGGGACATCACCTCGTGAGCATCCACTCGTTTTCATGGGTTGGGAGAGGCTGGTGCTCAGAGAGCAGGTTTTTAGAGGAATATGCAGAGAACGGATCAAAATTCCGCTTTGAGGTTGTTTATAGTGAGGAATGAACATCATAATACACTTAAAAGCTCAATTTGCAGGATAAAGGCCATTTAAGAAAGGTTGAAATGGAAATTTGCATTAATTTGGGAAAAGTTTACATTTCTGGTGTCATTTACATATCAATGTCAGTCTTCCAGTTCCTGTCCAGAGTTTCTAAAAAGACTCAGCATAGACAAAATTAGACAAATCTTAGGCTGTTTTATTTCATTGGCATGCAAATGATCCTCAACTTCATCTATCATTTCCCACTTGACAAGTAGAGATATCAGCGTACCTCTTTAACATTTCTACAGGGCAGCAAACTGTCACTTTCAATGAAAGCCACTCATGACGGAGCTGCTGGCTCTCCCATCAATTATTCCAAGGTTCTTATCTCGTCTTTCCACCATTCATCACTCTACCTTTTGTCATGTCAGTATAAATGCAGTATTTCCCTACAGAAGTGCTTGTAAAAAAAAAACACTAAAACTAAACCAGAGATGTATTCAAAAACTTGTACTATTCTTAAAATAACATTCTAGGATTCACTGAGCCCTTTAAGCTCCACCTCCCCGTTGCAGCTGGAATTTTAAACGTTCTTGTAGCATTTTTCTCATAATGGAGGACATATATGAAGAACTTTAAGAATAAAATTCAATTTCTGAGTATTTCTATATTTAAGTTGTAATAAATCAGGAGCAGATGAAAAAGATGTTGTTAGAAAAACTTGTAGTTGTTACATAACTACAGTCGGTGGACTAAAATCTCCTTGTTGCGCTCCATTCTGATGCATCTCCTTGCAGACAAATAGATCCATGTATGTCTTTGTTTTCCTCATCTAAGCTGGAATCTGGATCAAAACTGAACGGCTGGATAACTTTGGTATTGCTCACCACTTTAGTTGATATAAAATTATATTTAATTAGCTGGATTTAATGCACAAATTGAGTTTGAATTAACTAAACCTTAAAAGTATAGGCTAACAATAGCCTTAGCCTATACTTCAAATATTATTATGCAGGTTTAAAAAAGTTGTCTTAGGTTTAAATAATGACATTAACAATGTTCAATTTCTTACCTTTGCCCTTTTTGTGTTTGTTTTTTTTCTCTTTTTTCTAAATTGGGCGCCAATTTTTTTTTCCTTTTTTTTTTTTTGCGCTCAGAAATAAACAAGTTAGCATCCTCTGACACCAACTACCGCTTAGCATTGCATCAGCTTGGACTAAACCAGTACTTATACTGATCAATTATATATATATATATATATATATATATATATATATATATATATATATTGATTGATTGTTTTAATTGTGTCGATACTTTCTCTGACTAAATGCTTTGTTTTGCTGTGGATTGTATAAAAATGAAAAAAAAAATGGTAGCAGAATGAATTGGGCTGTGTGTCTTTTTGGGAAAAAACAGAGAGAGACAAAATATAAATATTATCTTGATATCAAGAGAAAACAGTCCAAAAAAAGGTATGCCATTTCCTGCTTCTGCAGTCAGCGACCACAATACCCACGTTCATGAAATCTGGCTGTCCCCTCATAATCATTGCTATCATCAGTCCATCACTCAGTGCTTTGCCAGCACTCTTGAGCGCTGTAATGATTTGCTCCGCTCTGATAATATACTCCGTAACAGTCTCCGTGTCTGCTTTCTTCAGTGAGGTTAGTGTCATGTACAGGGAGGCAATCCGGGTCTACCTTTTCCTATGTAGAGTTCTTTCAACTGTCAGGGTAAGCCAGCAGATCCCAGAGTAGAGTCGGAGGGGTTAGTTGACACAGTTTAGTCAGAAGAAAACAAAAGGGAATAATCTGGCAGGGAGAAGCAGCCAAGAACATGCTTATACAGAGAGGAAATGATGATGAGGAGCAGGTGTGAAAGGAGGCAGCCCCAGGATGAGAGACAGCCACGCCCCCTACCACACACTGCTCTGTAGAAGAAAAAAAGGACAATTTTTAGCACAAAAACAACCACAAGGAAAGAGAGGGGGTTTCTTAACATTTTGTGTGAAACCAACATTATCTAATAAAGCTGAGAAAGCATTTCCTAGACAGTCACTAGTCATCAATATGGAAATTAAAATCTCCTACTATTATTATTTTACCAGAATCTAAAACAATAGTCGATAGAAAGTCTGCAAACTCAGTTAAAAATTCAGAGTTCAGGCCAGGAGGACGATAAATAATTATGAATAAAACAGACTTTGCAGTTTTCCTGTTTGAGTGATTTATAGACAATATCATATTCTCAAAGGAACTATAAATGTGTTTGGCTTTAGTGTTAGGAAGTAAGCTAGACTGTTATATTACTGCTAACCCACCTCCTTTCCCAGAAATCCTGGATTTCTGATGGTTATTATAATTAGGGGGGGTTGCTTCATTCAACCTAACATAGTCATCCTGTTGAAGCCAGGTTTCTGTTAGAGCTAGCAGGCTAAGTTTGTTATCATTCATTAACTCATGGACTAAAAGGGACTTAGAGGAAATGGATCTAATGTTTAGTAACCCACATTTAATGACATCATGATTTTGCTTGTTGTTATTGAGAGTATTAGTAGCTTTAACTTTTAGGTTTCTGTATTTCACTCCTTTCACTCGCCTTTCAGTACATAAGCTAAAGCTAGCAGCTGCTGGACTACCTCTGTATGGGGTTTGAAAGGGAGTTCAGAGGAGAGTTGTAAACTGCTGCTCTGTGCGTTTACAGAAAATACAGAGTTATTTTGGATTTTTATTTTTATGTTTCACGCTGTAGTCACCTGGACATTTCAGGTGTAACTGAGGTTCAAAGCTGCATATTTTCTAGTGAACCTGATGCTGTCACGGTTCAACCATCTATGTCCTCCTTCGGCCACCAGAGGGAGACTTCTCCAGAGTACTGACTGTCTCTGGCAGTCTGCCTCACTCCAACTCCCAGCATGCATCACTCTACACAGCCTGCCATCACAGCTGTTCATCATCATGGTCATCAACACTGCTCTTTATAAGCCTGTTCTTCTCCCATACTTCCTGGTTTTCAGGTGTATTACCTGCTATAAAAATGCCTGCAACCTTATGAAGTTCATTTGATTCAGCGCTAGCGTAGACACTGATAGTGATGAGTTTTTCTTTTCTTGATCCAGATGTTTTGAGCGAGCTTTTAAGGAAGTATACAGTGAGTTTTGGGGTTGTTTTGTCTGTCATACCGAGCTTTAAGTTGCTCTGAGGTGAGAGTCAAAAGAAGCTCTGCATCTACTTAAGCATTAAGGTGCTTTAAAGATCTGAGTGAGGCTTTGTTTGCCTAAACAGCTTTTCCTCTGCGGCCTTAACTAGATTTTTCTCCACTTTAATCTGTGATTGTTTGAATGTATTCTGCTGGTGTAACAATAATAAAAAAATGAATTTCGTCAGGTCAACTTTCATGTTCAAGGAAAAATGCAGCAAAAGTCTTTTGAATCTTATCTGGTCATGATTGCTGTTAACCTTTAATAAATTGAGTTTTTGCCGACAAAATCCAAACGAAAATGTTGTTCTGTACATGCATTTGCAACGCTTTGAAGGCTGTCATTTCTAGTTTGGAGATGTGAATTGTTGCAGAGTTCTGCTGGCCGTCCAGATTTAACCTGTTCATTTTTTAGAGGTGATGCTTCAAGGGTTTTTTAGTAACAAAGCTTGGACCCTGCAGGGTACAGGACATGACTTGAATTAAGGGAAACATTAGGTCCAGAAAAGGTTGATAAAGACTTTGAAGTTTGAAGCTGGACAATGATGAGCATTAACATGAACCTCACAAATGTATTGTCCTGTTACTAAAAACGACTAGTATGAAGCAGCAACATGGCCACTGCAAGATTTGATTAGGTTGTTTTAGTTCTGCTGTTCAACCGTGATCAGGCCTCAGTTCTTCTTCCTCATCTTCCTCATACCTCAGCTGTTTCTTCAAGATATGACTGAAGATTCAGAACTTTTTCACCAGCATCTTGCAGAAAAAAGTTAGCTGGAAAAAAAAGATCCTGCTTCTGCCAAGCAGCATAACATAGCATTAAATGTCAAAAGAGAACTTATTATTTCACTGGTCAATGGAATATGTGATTGTGAATAACTAGAGATATTTTATTTTTTTCTGTGATGTACCCTACTGTTGCCCACCATGGAAAGAGTCCAGCATCCCTGAGACTCCAACGCGATGAGCCAAGTTTGGAAATTCCTGAATAATTTCAACTTGTTTTCTTTATTGATTTAGCTGGTAAAGCTAATTAAAGGAAAATAAAACACTGTACAATGCAGGATGAAAACCAAGAATTTTAAAATTGATGTCCATGTAAAGTTAATCCAAAGCAAATCCAACTTTAGGAGGAAACAGTTTTTCCCAGGATTCAGTAGTCTACTGCTAATGAGGAGTGAGACTGTTTTCAAGAACAGTCACTAGTTGCTACTTCAGCCATTGAGAGCGGAGCTAAGAGAAGAAATCCTACAAAAAGACTAGCGATGCAACACTTCACTATCCACACAATTCAGTTCAAACCTCGATTTTTGGGTCATGATTTTGTTTCGGTTCGATATATAACCTGTGTTTTACAAAACAAAAAAAAACAAAGGTCAGAAAATCATTTTTTAATTTGCTCATAAACAAATAATGAAGAAAAAACCTTTATAGTTGGCTCATGCTAAACCTGGTGTAATGTCATTCAACAGTAAATACGAAATCCTTCTTAAGTTTAGCAGAATCCATGTTTGGGTCGACCCTGTGAACAAGGAGCTGGACGATCTAGGTGAACATGGTGAAAGTCCTAGATTAGGGAGGGGTCAAGGATGTCGTCTGAGGTGACCCAGGAACGCTCTTCCCAGTCCACCAGATATTGGAGCCGACCGCCCTGCCGCCGGGAATCGAGGAGCCTGTTAACGCCATAGGCCTCCTCGCCATCTGACTGACTCTGGAGGCGTAACCCCATCAGGAGGTCCCCTGGCGAATTTGAGCTGGCGGGATTTGTTTGATTTTGAAGGGTCCCACAAACCTTGGACTGAGCTTCTTGCAGGGCAACTTCATACGGAGATCCTGGACACGAGTTCTACGAGTGGACAGCCACACCTACTGGCCGGCCGTGAGGTCAAGCCCTGCACAACGGTGCTGGTCAGTCTCTGCCTGGAAGCAACGGACGGCATGATGAAATTGGGTGTGGGCAGCTTCCCAGGTTTCCTCGCTGCGTCAAAACCAGTCTTCCATAGATGGAGCCCCAGGCAAGGGAAAGAACGACAGTTAGACACCCAGAACACACTGGAATGGGGTAAAACCCATGGATTCCTTTTTCAGTGAGTTCTGGGCGTATTTGGCCCAAACTAGGAACCGGCTCCAGTCCCCCTGATGTTGACTGCAATAGGTCTTGAGGAACCGGGTGATCTCCTGGTTGAGCCACTCCACTTGACCGTTGGTTTGGGGGTGATATCCAGAGGTTAAGCTGACGTTTATACCCAGTCCCTTGCAGAGCTCCCGCCGTAAACGAGGTGCACTGAGGACCCGGTCAGAAACGGTGTCTTCAGGGACGCCGTAGAGTCAGACATGTAATTAGCTGCTCTGCGGTCTGCATAAGGGTGGGTAGCTTGTGTAAAGGGATCAGACGACAGGCCTTAGAAAAATGGTCAGTGACGGTGGGGATGGTGATGTTACTGTTAGACCGAGGCAGATCCGGGATGAAGTTCACTGCCATGTGCGACCAGGGGCGTAGCGGTGTGGGCAGTGGTTGAAGGAGCCGTGCTGGGAGCTGGCGTGGAGTCAAACTGAGCCACATCCGCCTGCATTGTGGGCCACCAGAAGGAGTTCTGCACAAGGGAGTTCCTGCCATTCCTGGGTGCTCCGCTGCCAGGGTGTCATGCACCAAATGGAAGACCCACTGTGGATGAGATGGGGGTACATAAACTCGGTCGACCAGACAGCTGGGTCGTGCTGATTGACCTCCAACAGCTCGGTTGTGATGTCCCACTGGATGGGAGCCAGGATCAAGGAGGCAGGTACCACCGGTTCAGCAGAAACCAGTTCTGCTCATTCAGCCTCATGCAGGTGGGATAGAGCGTCCGCCTTGCCGTTCTTGGAACTGGGTCAATAGGTTATCTAGAAATTGAAGCGAGGGAAGAGGAGGAACCAACAAGCATGGCGTGGGTTTAACCTTTTAGTGGACTATGATGTATTCTAGATTCTTGTGGTCAGTCAAAACCAAGAGGGGACGCAATGCCCCCTCCAGCCAATGTCTCCACTCCATGAAAGCCTCCTTCATAGCGAGTAACTCCCGATTTTAAAATTCACTCTCTTGCTTTTTTCTCTTCAAGCCCCGCATGATGGATCAACACCTACGTGCTTTTGCCTACGGTTTGCACGAGCGGGGTAGAGTTTGCGCTATGGCAAGTGATAGGGTCAATAATATTGCGCTGACTGGAGGCCTGGGGGGCAGGCCTGAGCAGCACATGAACGAGTATGATCAACGTGCAACAACAACAAACTAAAGCAACACCGAAACCTAAAGAAAATGAGTGACAGCAAGAAAAGAATCCAAATCAAGAAGCATTTCATTTTAGTGATAACACACAGGAAGAGTGTAGAGTCTGCAGGAAAGTCATTTCATCTAAAACAGGCTCCACAGCCAACCTGTACAGACACCTGAGAACTGAGAGAACCTTCTTCAAAACTGGATTTCTAAATGCAAACCTTTATTGTGAATACAAATATTTTTTTAATTCTGGTTTTTAAGTTATATTTTGTGTTGTGGTTGCAGTGTTCTCTTGTTTTGCTTCAAATTAGTTTAAAAGGAAAAAACTAAATATGTGTATAGTTAAAAGTTGAATTGTAAATAGTTTTACTTTATCATTTATGTTGTACATTTTATCTGGAAGGAGTAAATAACAGCAGATATATATATTATGCACTTATATGAATAAAAACACTTTTTACATTAGTTATTCATTTTGTGCATAATTATAAAGTTGTTGATGATAAACAAAATAAAGCAACAAAGCATCCTAAAGAGCTGTTTGGAAGCCGAAAGAGCCGGCTCTTTTTAGTGAGCCGATCCCAAAGAGCCGGTTCTCTAAGAAGAACCAGAATTCCCATCACATGAAGAGAACTATGACGAGTTTGATGACAGAAAAAATAACGTCCAGAGAAGAGTAAAGATGCATTAAGGGAGACCTTCATTCAGGGAGGATTCAGTGTGGATTCTTTGGGCTTAGAGGGAGCACATGATTGATGCTGTCAGCAGGAAGGACACACTGAATGAAATAAGCTTCACATCACAAAAGGAAGGGTGTAGAATCCACAAAAACTGCAGGCAGACGTGACCTGTCATACTCTTTCTCCTCTCTGTGATGTGATCAGCCACACCTCTCAGTTTCATAGTGATTTGTGTATTCGTTTCTCTGCTCCAGCGATAAGATGTGAGAGTTTCATCCAGTTTATGAAACTGTCAGACATTTCCTTTGGCACTTCCTGTGTTATTAGTCCTGTGTGCCTTTTCTGCAAAACCTGACTCACGTTTAGCAACATGGGTCCAGTTTTAACACTCCAGGTTCTGTTGCTTCTACTCTCGCTTTTCTGGAACGCACAGAAATTAACCCTAACCCACAAAATCAATATAAATCAGATTTAGTCTGAAATAAAAATGTGTGTCAGAAGATTCAGAACCTCCTGATTGTAACAGTAAAATCTGTCGAACACAAGAGGCCTTCAGCTCTGATCTGTTTGCTCAGCTGTTGGACAGGACAAGTTTAAAAAAAAGAAAACTCAGCTGGGACTCCAACCAAGCTCTTCTCAATGTGAGGCACAAACACTAACCACTAAACCACTGTGCAGCCCTCCACAGAGTCTGTGAAAAATATTGTTTTTCATTATTGTTTGAAGTCTGCCTATTCTAGATTAAAACAAATTGCCCTGCTGCTAAAAAACGTTTTGTTTAATAGATACGGTAAGTCCAGAACAAGACAAGAACCTGGTGCTGATGAGGAGAACGGTCCAGAGGAATGAGTAGACAGGACCTACAGGAATAACAAATGTGATGATAGCAAGCAGGACAAATAAAACAAAAACCAAAGCAGCAGTGAACACAGAAAGCTGGGACAACATGTTCTTAAGATCAACACAAAAACAAAAGATTGTATTCCAAGTCCTCAAACCACACGGTTTTTTAAACTTCCCAGTTAGCTATATTTTCAACAAACTTTTTACACTTTAATTCCGCTCAGCTATTCTTACAGCTGTGGTGCAGCGGTAGAGCGGCCAGTCTCTAAACAGAAGATCACAGGTTCAGTGTTGCAGGTTGCTTGCCTGTGTGTCAAAAGGACACTGATGGCAGGTTGGTGTCAGTGTGAGGCAGCACAGCCGCCATCAGTGTGAATGGGACTGTGACTGTAAAGCACACCAAGCCTTAAAGCAGGGCAGTAAAGCGCTATTTAAGTAAATGTTGTTTATCATTTCTGATCGCTGGCAGTAAAAAAATATTTTAAATGACAAGAAGACTGTGTATCTACATAAAATAAATAAACCAATGAACAAAAATATTTCTGCATAAACTTAAGTCTGGTTGTTACAGCAGGGAATCATAGTGTTAGTCAGATACTCAGCACGTTTTCCACTTAGAAAGGGGAGTTTTGTCTGTAATGTTCGTCGTGGCAACACTTTAACTGTGTGAGACAGGATGAAATAGAATCCAGTTAAAACAGTTCAAACTGCAGCTCTTAATACAGGGGATGAGTGGAAGATAGAGGAGCTTCATCAAGCAGTGACAGGTCTGTGAGGAACATGATCAAATATTGTTTGTAGAAAACACTTTACCTACAATAAGTTAGAGATACTGTTATTGACATGATTACTTTCTCTATTGGGTCTGAATTTTAATGAAATAAAAACAAGTTTTCTTTGATATTACAAATGAAAAATGAGTAAAAACATCATTTTCTCTACCCCCAAAATGAAGACCATAACTAAGATATCCCCAAATACTAAACCGACTTATGATGTTGTTCTGAGGAGTTCCACTCTTCCACGAGTTCTACATGCAGTTCTGCAGGTCACTTGGGGGTGGGCTCTGATCAACCATCTCTGCTTCAGCTGCTCCCAGACGTGCTCTGTGGGGTTCAGGTCAGAGGTCATTGCTGGTCATACCAGCTGTGATGATTCCGGTACCACGTGGTGGAGCGTTATCATCCATGAACAGAAAGTTGGGGGTGTTGTGGTGGAATTGGGGGATGATGATGGTTCTATGAAGTCTTTGAGGTAAGAAGCTGCAGTGACTGGACCGTCTACAAGAACCAGATCAGTTTTGTTCTGTCTGGTGATGTCTGTCCAGACTGTTGGACCTCCTCCACCAAAGAGAACCCGGGGGACCATGTTGACCTCGGAGTATCGCTGACCTCGCCTTCTCCATCAACGCTGACGACCATCATTTCTGTGCAAGTTGATCCGACACTCATCAGTGATCCGGACGGCAGAGCGTTACTGCGTTGTCCAGGTCACATGGTCTTGTACTGCAAACGTCACGGCGGTGTCTTTGTGTCGGTGGAGTCACCTGTAACAGTCGTTCCAGTCAAAGCGGTGGAGTCGGTTGTGAATGGTTTGTCTGGAAACCCTGGTACCCTCACATCTGGTAAACGGACCTGCAGCTGTGTGGCGTTTGCTAAACCATGTCTGAGTGCAGCGGTCCTTCGGTTCTGGTCATGGTTCTGGTCTGTCACTGGCGGGGCTCCACTCCTGCGTCTGTCATAAACACAGTCTGGACACATTTGGTTCACTTCAAGGGAACCAGAGTTTCTTTTACCCTGATCATCCAGAACAAATTTTCAGTCTGAATACGCCCAAATAAACCCTGGTCTGGTACCAGGAACCGCTCTCTGACCCATCTTTTAAAGGGGGTCTCAGTTCGATTCCAATCAGACTGAGCTCCGGTTCGGTTTGAGTTTTTTCAATCTGAATAGGCTCCTTCTCAGAGTGGAACAACTCGACCAAAACAGCCACCGTAGCCAAGTGTTGTGTGATGCAAACAGAGCAGCAGAGCAACAATGAGACACAGCTACTCATTAAAAGGTGGTTGGATGAATGCAGGTTCATTAAAACAACTTCTAATGTGATACACGTTGCTTCTCACATGGTTCTCCCGACAATCTGTATACCGTATCATAAACTCTTCTCAGCGTACCGTCATCGCCGTCGTCTCCTCAGTAACCGCCTTACAGCATGCCTCCCCCGTACCAAAGCAGACGTAAAAAGTGTTGTACCTGACGTCGATACAGACAATCAAAACTGATCTGAACATAAAGGATTAGAAAGTGTAGGACTTCCATTTGTTTCCTCTTGCTGCTTTGCCCCGCCACGTGATTCCTGGCCAATGACTGAAGAGATCTTTAGTCACAGAGTTTTGTTTACAAGCTTTGGTTTGAAACAGAAATGTCATTTAAAAGAACTCTGAAAACAAACCAAGAGTACAAACGTAAAGGTCAGGACTCTATCCAGACCAAATCAAGCAGACTCAGCCCAGACCAGCAGAATTTCCCAGTCTGAATACACGTCCAAATGATGAAGAGAAGCCAAGGGTTTTGGTCAGGCTAAAAGACAAGAGAGATAATGATCATAAATGTATGATCAAGGTCAGAGGAAGCCTTTTAACAAAAGTAGGTTCAATGCCAGTGCAAGTTAGCTGACAGACTAGCAGATGAAGGCTGATGGATCGATTGATGGATGTTGAAAAAAGGTCACTTTTTATTTAGAAAGGCGAAGACAGAAACAGCAGTCATTTTAAAACTCACAACTTTTTTTCATTATAAGGCCTTGGCTTTTTTTCCAACAACAACATGACCCTCTTGTACAAACACCAAAGATGACTTTCCAAACTGATTGTTTGAACACATCACCAAAAAAGCTTTTATGCAGAGTTTACAAGGGATAATCACATCTGTTGTTTGAAGAACAGTTGTTTCCCTACATTGTTTTAATATGCACAAATACTGTTGGTGTTTATGTAGCAGAAGAACAGAAAGGATCAGGGTTTTCTGTAATCGAGCTCAAAGTGCCCTCTGGTGCTGCTAGAAGGTTACACTCCAGCATGCAGTAGAAAGTGGGCCTTCTCTACGCCTGCATGGAAACACGTGCACAGTTTCAGCTTCAGCTTATGCCTTAACCATAAGAAGAGCAGCTCATGTAACATCTTTCACCCATTTGAGTGGTGCTTAATCCAGTTTTATGATGGGCTCTTCTTGCAAAATTCAAGGCAGACTTTTAATTTTGGACTGATACAGGATTCACAAGTTTGCAGGAAATATATTTTCTCCCATATTTGAAGAAACCAGCGATTGCTATTACTATACTTTACCATCCACCATCAAACACCCTTTACCTCCCAAAACTGTGTCGGGACAAAGCCGGAATTATTGCCACCAGTTTGTGAATGGAACTGTGACTGTAAAGCGCTTTGGGCCTCCAAGGAGGATAGAAAAGGCCTTTACCACTTACTATTTACCATTGCGGAGGCATGAAACAGATGATCTTCTTAATATAATTAAAACAATGTTTTCAGGAAACATTTTACTCTATAGTCTGCCAGAGGATGTTAGAGTGAGCTGTCTGACACCATCTTGTTACTGTTTGAAGAGTACAAGAAGTCCCAAAGGAGATAAAGTAGTGAGAGCTGAATATTAAAGAAGCAGGTCAACACCCAGACCCATGCAGGCTTGATTAAATTCAAATATCGAGTTATTAAAAAGAAAAGTAGAGCGAGTACATGAGGAACGGAAGGTTGGTAGAGAAAAAAAACCAACAGAATCAGAAGTGAACTTTCAGAAATCTAAAAAGTAGATGGGGAAAAAGCAGATTTTCAAATCTAGCTTGTTTAGCAGGAGGTTACATTTGTTTGTTGTTAGAAGAGAAGTGGGGGATGAACAAATCTGATGGATAATCAAATCAAAATCAAGAGAACCATCCAGTTCAACAAAAAAGGAAACAAACATAATTAATGTAAATAAAGTTTAGTTTAAATTACAAAAGGGGTTTATACAAATATACACCTTGTGTGTCCAACCTTCACGCTGCTGCACAACTGAGTCTCCCTGTGGCTTAAAAATGCAGGGCTGTGTCAGGAAGGGCATCCGGTATAAAAACTGTCCGCCAAAGCACCTGTGCAAGCTGATTTGCTGTAGCGACTCCTGATGGAATCAGTCAAATGGTGAACAAGCTGGAGAATGGGGCATATTTCTACAAATGTGTTAAACCTTTAGAATTTTTGCTTGGACATGGCAGACATGATGATGTTGAAACGACCACAGGTGAGGTAAAATGTTGCAAAGAACGTAAAGACTAAGAAACAAAAATAGCAGTTTTATAATTTGATGAGTAGACCCCATCAGTCTGGCAGGATTCTTAGCTTGTTGGAGAAAACAAAAATGGCTGCACCACCTCGTCCTCTCTGTTCATGGCTCTCCTCCCTCATGATTGCTCCTTGTCACCTGAGGGGATCAATTCAAAGGATCAGCATAATCAAACTCCAGCACCATGTGACATTTTCATCTTCTCAGAGGAAATGATCACGTCTTCCCCCACACTTGGAAGTGCTTTAGGCGTTTAACATTACACTCTCATTAGTAATGGGCCAGTTGTTTTGTACTTCAAAGCTCATTTGGATTTTCACTGTGATGCTCATTAGAGGCAGATTTAGTCCAACTTCATTTAAATGTTGCAAAGATAAACTTTGTTACATCCTGCCTCATGCAAGAGTGAGTTTTGAATGAAAAGCTGCTCTTAAAATCAAATCTTCTCCTTGTTATTAACAGCCTTTGTGTTATTGCACTTGAACACTTGCAACTTCAATACTGGTAGTAAGACTTGTTTCTCAAAAACTTTCTGCTTTTTTTACTGAGCTTTACAAGCAGGAATTGTTGGCCCTGGATGTCCACAGATGAAGGTTTTAAAATGCTTTTTGATGCTTTTATGCTTTTTAATGCTTTTTAAAAATATGTTGCCAAATCCAAGAGCTCAATCCAAGCAAGTTTAAAGAAGAGAAAATAATTCACATCTGAGGACAAGCAAACAATCGGAGTCTTTTTTTGTTGCTTGGATCTGATTTCAATTTAAAAATATTACAGAAAGGATTCATCTACTTTAGCTTAGAACAAATACATCACCAACAAAAAATCTGGAATTAACTTTGGCAGTTTTACATCCCAGTAGTGTAGGAGTGTGACAATAAATCGTAAATTCTGACGTTTTTCAGCAAACATTCTGCACTGTTCACTCTGAACTCTCATTGATCTCATTAATTACTTCTTAAAGAAACATCACTGACAAATGTGCTGCCATGTGGATTCACGTATTTACAACCACTGCAGCTCACATTACACTTCTGATAAACCCACTCGAATCAGACTGTGCATTTGCAGCAGGGTTCAAACCATGGACACATTGACAACTGATCCATGCTTAGAGAGCAGAGTAAGCTAATGGTGAGAAGAAAGAGGAAACGCTTGTATCCGTCTGGTCCACTGTGTCTGTGCCTTATAAGAGACATTGGTTCGGTCCAGCGCTCTATGATTTGCCTCTAATTTGGCTGCAGAAGATTTTGCAGTTTCATACAAGGTCTGAAGACAAAGTGAAGTTGTGCACAAATGGGTACATCCTTTTCCACATACACATTTCCTAGCAGTGCGTCAGATTTTGCTTACATTTCAACCTGGTTTCTATGTTTTGTTGCCCTGAGGCCTCATAAACAAAGTCCCAGGAGTCCCTGTTCCAGAATACCAAACTTTCAGTGGAAGCTCACAGTTAGAGGTGTGACTGCAGACTTCAGTGATATGAGATTCTGTGATATGAGTATTCCACTGACAGAAGTTGAACAAGAAATCATATTACAATATGTTTGAGCTTTTAAAACAGAAGCAAAAATAAACGCTTTACTGATGCAAGTTTATAATTTGGATCAAAACCTCCTTAAAACACCAGGATGTGTGACATGTCCTTCTGCTGAAAGTCCCCCTACGGTCACCGTTTGATCTATTGTCAAATTGTTCCAAGTGCTCTTTTAACTATGATTATGCGCTTAGCCAAAATAAAAAAAAAACTGTTGTTGTTTTTTAGGATATAGTTTCTGCAGAGCAGCAGAGTGTTCATTCACCTCTGAATTATGGACGGGACTTCTGGCTCAGAGTAAACCCGTCCCCATTCCTGTCTCCCATAACTGAGAGCTCTCTGTTTACACACTCTCCTGCCAGCGCACAGCCCCTTAAAACTCCAGCGGTGCAAAAAAAAAGAAAAAGGGTGAGAAATATTATATCTATCCAGCTATACAGTTTAGATCCAGATTCCAGCTCAGACGAGAAAAACAAAGACATGCATGGGCCTATTTGTCTGGGAGCTTGTGGCCTGCCCAGTGGGTTTTTTGTGTCACAAATAAACTCCTTTTCAAATAGAATTTTTTCATCTGTTCCGGATTCACAACGATTTGAATAAAGAGAATCTCAGAAATGCTAGCTTAATCTTGAGTTCTTAAAATATGTCTAGAAAGACCATTTTCATTGGAGAGGAGCTCTAAAATTTGTGACGTCAGAAGTTTTTCAGGGATTTTTCTGTCATGGTTTTAGTGAATAACTTATTTTTTTAAACTACATAGCCTCTTTATCAAGTAGATATATTTTAACCATAAAATAAAGTAATACAAACCACGCGCTAGCCACGTGACAAATGCCATACGGCACTTCCCGTGAGTCACGTGATGCTCTGCAGTTGCGCATGCTCGAAGTGTCATGTTTGAAGCGGTTCACGCCGGCGCTGATGTTGTGCCTTTGGTTTAGTTAGAGGAATGGGTTATTAATGATTGACCCGTCTTCTATTAAACAGAAGATACGTAGATGAAACCGAGGGACACGATGACAGCGAACGAGGATCAGGAGGTACGATGATCGATGCTAGGAGCGGCTAGCAGCGGCTAGCATCTGTGTTAGCGTCTGGAAGCTAGCTGGTCCGCTCCGGGTCAGATGAGCGCAGATGTGTCTGTGGCGAGAGCAGCGCGCGGCCTGCTGCGGTCAGGGGTCACGCTGAAGGCCTGGGGTCACGCTGAAGGCCTGGGGTCAACGTGAACATAGACAGGGCCTCTGAGGAATCTTCCTTTAGCTTCAGGTTTCTGGCTAATTCCTGTGAAGGAAGTCAGATCAGAATAAAAATCATTATTTAAAAAGTACATTTTCATAACAGAGCAAAAATACTGTGAAATGAAGGCAAAGTCTTCTCTAAAGCTCAGTACTAAAACGATAAGAACTGCTTAATAATATACAGTATCAGTAAGGAATATTAAAATACAAGTTTGGCTACCAAACAATTGTATTAGAGTTTAGATCAAATGTTCATCGAAGTGACGCTAAAAAGTTCACATGAGGACAGAAATGTCCAAATTATGTGATGAGAATCATGTCTAAATGATGTGATGCACGTGTATAAATATATCACACACACTGGTTAAAGAGTTTTTATTTGGGGTTCTTTGTTATTGTCTTGTATTTATATATCAGCATTATATCGTTAGTAGATATTTATATCGTCATGTTTTGCAGAAGTTGAACATTCCACTAGAACTGCGTTTTCATGTATTCACTTCAGTGCACCTTTCAGCACATCCCCTCTGGGGTCGCTACAGCACATCTGCTGTCACTGATCTGCACGTTTGGTTTGGCAGAGAGTTTTAGGCCGGATGTCCTTCCTGAAACATCCTGTCTTTAACCAGGCTGGGGACCCCCACAGGGAAACCCCGACTCAGACCCCTCTGTGGTTATATAGTTAGGCACCAGTGTGAAGGGTTTTGCCCAGAGACCCACACTGGATGAAGCTCATTGCGCTGGGATTCAAACCAGATCCTGTGTGCCAGTCCTACACGTAACTTACTGAGCTGTCCCGCCGCTCTCTTTCTTGTTTATTCACTAATAATACTAAAGCATCATTTCATTATCTAAGCAGCACAACTATCTAAGAAAAATCCTGGGGAGTAGAAACAACCCCCTTCAGGAAGTAAGTCCTGTTCCATTCTGAAAGTGACCTCCTGTGTTCACAGATGGAACTGGAAGCTCTCCAGTCCATTTATGGGGACGATGAATGCTTCAAGGAGATCAGTCCCATTTCCTTCCAGTTTAGGGTGAGTGCTGTCCTCTGAGGAGTTTGGTCCTCTAAAGCAGCAGCTTGAACAACACGCTGGTCAGGTGCCATTAACGTTTTCAGCTTGTCCATACAAGTATAAAGTGTTGTTGTGAAAGCTTTCTTTTTCATTTGATCATTTGCTAACAGATAGGAGACCTTGAAGACACAAAATCCTTTATCCTTGACATCACATGGCCTGAGTCCTACCCTGAAACGGCACCAAACATTTCCCTTGATGCTTTCTTCAACAACAGAATGTAAGTTGTGAGCAGGACGTGAAGGGACAGGGCTAAAGGAACCCTCTGACAGCTTGGGTTTGTTAAGCAGCACTGTGCTTTCATGCACTGGAGCAGGTCTTCCCTGAACATCCTTATAAAAACAACAATGCAATACAATAAAAGAAGCTTTAGCAGAATTCAGGGTCAATCCCTTTCACTAACATTTCCATGCGTCATTTGCTCACGTCAGTCTTTGTGTGGATGACCAAGCCTCCGTCTCCTGGCTCATCCTTCCAGCTCTGTCACAGGGATACTGAGATCTAGAGTATTCCACATTGCCTGCTGTTGGTGACATCTTTATTAGGAGCTCAGATCCCATGAACTGTTTAGCATCGCTACTCCAACCTCCTCATAAATGGTTGATCTTTTTCTAAGGGAAACTTCTGTCTTCCTATGAAGAAAGCTGGCATGTGTGTGGTCTTTCTTTTCCTTCACAGCCTGTAGCTCATGGTCAATTTTAACGGTGATTGACCCTCCAAACCTTCAGCAGCCACTTCAGTGACTCAATGAAACTGACATTTGACACACAAGCTCAGAGGAAAGTCACTGGCTGCTTGTTGAGGGCAAGGAGCCTACACTGATCAGCTCCAGCCTTTACCTCTGAAAAAGAGTAAAGTCAACGCGGGATAGGGCTGCTGGAGCTCCTTCCATGAGCGGGAAGCGGCCAGCCTGAGTGCAAAAAAGACTTTGCTCTTTTGTGGGCTCACCAGCTTCAGAAGGGCCGTGGCTTTGAAGAAACAGTACAGTGTAGCTGAAGGCATTGGTGTTTTTAGTTTAAATGTATATGTTTGCATTTGAATAATTATAATTAGTTAATTACAGTGAGTTTCAGATGTGTTTATTGTAGAACAGCCTACATGAGGAACGAACAGGTTAGATCAAAGGGTTTTCAGTGAATCTAATGACTGTATCTCAGAACTGGACTGAGTGAGCGTGACGCCAATCATAGAAATGGTTGCTTCTGGCTCCAACCAAATTAAATCAATTCAGTTGCCTTTTTTCATGATACAGATATTGGCATGTTGGAACCAGACGTTGATCTGAGTCATTGTTTCTATTCCAACCAATCTCGCCAGCCAGGAGGAAGCTGGGTGGAAGTCCGCATCCCTACCGCGTGAAAGTGGGCAACACGAAATCTATCAAACGTTTCTTACATTCAACATGAGTCCACCTTTAGGCTTCTGATCTGCTCCGTTTATAATTTGAAAAACCTGCGATTAAAGAAAAAATTCATGAAAGAAAACTAAGTTTATTTCTCTGTAGACGTCTGTAGGGTTTTGGCTTCTTGGAGCCAGCAGGTACTTCCTGTTTGGAACACCAGGAGGGAGGGGTCAGTCAGTCCAGTTCCAGAGGGAAGATTTAGCAGATTCAGCAGATCCAGACTCAGGAAAGACAATCATCTGCTGTGAGATCGAAAACGCTCCTTTAAAAATCACTACTAAAAACCACTACATCGTTTTTTCATGTGCTGTGAGGCAGAAGCACAGACTGTTGGCTGCTTATCAAGAGGTTTAAAAGAGTCTTAACCAAATGTAGTTTCATATATCAGTTTTAAAGAGGTAAACTACGTATTACTGACATGTTTTATATTAGATGAGTTTCAGAATAGAACGAACCCAGAGGGTTTAGTCTGGTACTGGATGCCTCTCCACCCATTGGACTAACAGCTGAATGATAATCCTGAGTTTGGTTGACATGGTAAACTGTTGCTTTTCCTTGATTTCTTCTGCCATGCTGATTTTCCTCCAGCTCTGCAGAAACAAAGCAGACCATCCTGTTGAAGCTTCAGGAGCAAGCAGAAGCCAACCTGGGTACTGCAATGACATACACGCTGTTCGAGTGGGCCAAGGAGAACCAGGAGGCTCTGATGGAAAACCACAAACCTGTGGTTACAGCTGTGGTGAGAACCATGGATGTCGCTCCAACACAGTTGACAAAATTCTCCATCTTCACTAAAGATTGTTGCTCTTTACAACCGAATCCTATCGACGGTTATATGTTTACAAGTTTCTTGGCTGTTTTACATGTAAAATGTTCTCCTGTTTCAGACCCTGACATCAAACTGTGAGGTGACATCTGCCCCTTCCTCAATGAAAAAGAAGGAGAAGAAGGAGCAGCTGACCAAAGCTCAGAAGAGAAGGATAGTGAGCAGAACAGGTGTGACACCTCTGCAGTATCACACAGGAATGATCCTCCATGTTCTGGAGACGCAAACTGGCAGAGAAATAACTGGATTCAGTGAACAGAACAAATGCCTGTCCTGTAAACATCACAGCTTTGGAGTTACTATCTGACTGACTTATTCTGAAAACGTTTTTAACGTTCTGCTCGAAGCTGTTTCAGAAAAGCTTCTTTCCTTCCTCAAACATGGAATTCTTAGTCCCTTTTTATTACGTTTAAACAGCTTAAAGTCCCACTCTGATCATCTTTTGCTCTGTTTTCAAAGAGTTCCCAGTGCTCTTTTTAGCAAAAAGGAAAATCCTGCTTCATTCAATAGTTTCTGCTGAGTGGTTCATTAGAATGGGAAATGGCGTTTACTTATAAAGCGCTTTTCTATCTTCCTTGAAGGCCCAAAGCGCTTTACAGTCACATTCACATTCACCGCTGCTGAACACTGGCGCCAACCGTCCATCAGAGGCAATGTGGGGTTCAGTGTCTTGCCCAAAGACACTTCGACACACGGGCGGGCAAGGCGGGAATTGAACCTGCAATCTTCAGATCAGAGGCCGACCGCCCTACCGCTGCCCCATTAGAAATTCACTTCTGAGTTGTAGGCGGGACTGTTGGCACAAAGTAACCCAGCCTTCATTTCCCATCATCCCTTTTTTAACACTCTCTCCTGCTAGCTTACAGCCCCTCACGATATCCTGACTTAACATTAGCAATATAACAAAAAACGGCGAGCAATATCCATCCGTACAGTTCTGATCCAGAGCCCAGCTCAGATGAGGAAAACAAAGACGTTCATGGATCTATTCATCTGTAAGTGGATGGATCAGAATGGAGCGGAGCAGGAAGCTTGGGACCTGCAGACTGTAGCACTAACTACAAAACCACTACAGGCTTTTCAAACGTCCTTTTTTTTTATCTGCTCCTGATTTTATCATCCTGTTTTAATCTTAATTTTCTTTATAAATGTCCTCCATCATGAGAAAAAACCAGAAGAACTTGTTAAAAACCCCATTTTCATTGGAGTGGGGATTGTGTTGTTCTTTCAGATAATAAGGGGGAACTGCCAAGAGGATGGAACTGGGTTGATGTTATCAAGGTAGCTGTTCTTCTGCCTTTCTTCCACTAGATGGTGCTCATGCTTGCTGGTGTGTTGTTTTTAACAGTCATCTCTTTCTTTGCATGTGTCTTTGTCCCCTTTTCAGCATGTGAGTACAAAGCAGTGAGATCTTTGCACCTTCCATTTGTTTTCATGACAGTGCGGGGTCTCACTCTTGTCTCTGCTTCAGCTAAGTAAAACAGGTGGAAACGATGACCAGGCCTGAGGACGGGGACCCGGCCCGACAGGAAACCGCTGCTGCAGCTCGCCCACAAACGCCTTCGATCTGCAGCAAAGCTGCCGGGTGGCATCAGTCACACGCTGGGCTTTTTGATGCGTTGCAGCCAGGTGGAGCGATGAACACGCTTCAGCCCCGTACCAGCGAGCGTGGAGTTTACACAGAACAGACTGAGAATGTGTCCCAGCTGGTAATGTTGGACTGTAGTGATGTAGTACTGTTACTTTAAAGTATTCTGTGACTTTGTCAAAAACCTCTTTAATCAAACATGAAAAGGTTTCTCTTTCTGTCATTTTATACTGATAAACACAACCGTTACCACATGGAAAGTCTGTGTTTTATAAAGATATGACTCTCCAGTGGAGTTTTTGTCGAACAGTTGTCCAACAAAAGCTTTCATTAAATCTTATTTTTCAGTGACGTTTATGCCTGTTATTCCAATGAATGTTTGTCTCTATGACCAAAGAGCAACTGGGTCAAACAGCCTTATTGTTGAAAGGACTCCTGTCCAACCTAAGAGGAGTCCAGTTCCAAGTCCTTCCATGATACAGGAAGTGAAGATCCACTGTTTCCTGTTTGCATACGTTTGTTCATACAGGGGTCTTGAAGGTGCCACCACCTTCAGTCTGGACTGCATCTCCTGGTTTGAAACTGCTGTTTCGGGTGATTCCATCCAGCTCCAGCTGCTGTTGGAACAGAAGAGTTTGTCCGCTTGTGCCAGATGTTCAGTTCTTACCAAACAAGCTCAAATCTTCACACATCAGCCATGTTTGGCCTGATTTTAAGGTGTTTAAGTTTAAACTCCTCCAGAGTGTTTGTTGTTCCCTCTGCCACTCCTCCATCTGGGGCCAGGTGAACTGGATAACCCCCCCACCAACACACACAGGAAACTTTACTAAACTACGCCTGAAGCACTCAAAAGCCAGGCTAGGTTTTGTTCCTTTTACAGCTTCAACTCCTTGTGAGATGATGCAGCTCTTGTAAGATCTTCCACAAGCTTTTTCTTTCATATTTTGAATCAAATGTCTGCAGCTGTGTGTACAGACATTTTCATTTTAACACCAACTTTCTGATTATGGATCAATACGTCATGACAGACTAGATGTGTAAAATAAAAGACCAAAAGATGAAGGAAGTACATCTGGATGCAGTTTATTCCAATGAGTTGAGAGTTCTCTGTTTTTCAGTGTCTACACAAACAGCAACGCAGTCGTTGAACATCTGTGGTGATGGGGCTGATACCACCATGCCTGTTGTCCACGTCTCCCTGACCAGCTTGCGGTTGATTAGCCGGTCTCAGTGATTCCTCATCCCGAGTGACTGATCACTCCTGATGCAGGCAGTCAGCATCAAGCGTCCAGGGAGAGCTGGAAACCATGCAGGGGTATTTGTGGACCAGGGTCAGCCGTGATCAAGACAACCAAAACTGAACAGAAACATCCAAGACCTGCAACAAAAACTCAACTTGCAAATGTCTCTGTTGAAAGAGATTTGAAAACAAACAAGTCATTATGGATACCTGACAAAGTAAAAGCCTTTCACGAGAGCTGGACAATCATCTGGGCTACTTTGAAAAATAGGACAGTCTGGCTGCTTAAAAGAATGGTGTTTGGCTTAAAGAGCGCTAGTTATCTTAAAACTGAAAATGCAACCAA
>BNCR01000016.1:21901168-22015305 GCA_014656515.1 Oryzias celebensis | reverse complement strand
TCAGAGCGAATCGTAGCTCAGTCCAATTGGAAACTAACCAAGACCATTTAACAGATGGGTCAGAGAGCTGTTCCTGGTTCTGGACCAGAGTCAAATTCTGGTTCACTTTAAAGCAAATTAAATGTGTCCAGGCTGAACACACCCCATGTTTCTAAAAGCAGTGAGACAGACATACTCACTGTCATACTGCACAGGTCCACTGTCCACGCTACCACCAAGTCCAGACTTCTCACAGAAAGGTGGCGCCCAACCTCTGTTACAGTGACAGTTTCCATTGCTGTTACACACCTAAGCACAAACACAAAGAAATTGTTGGTAGTGTTCTGTAGGTCTGTGTGACTAACAGAAAGAACATGTGTGTAGTTGTGTGTTTGGATCATGGTATTAGGAGACTGAAATCTGAAAGAAAGTCAACTTTTGGGATTTGTGCTGAAAATGAAGGAATAAACCAGGGTTCTTCAGAGAGGATAGTTATACATGGAGGGGGCGGCTGTTTTACCATCAGGGGTCAGTTTGGAAGCTGTCCTCGACCTTCCCTTCTTTCTCATACTTATTAGGGTGGGGTTTGGGGTCGGCTTGCAATGCACCTCGGGGGCTGAGCCACTTGGCAGTGGTCCCCCAACCCGTGATTTCTGCATAGTTTTAAATCAGTTTTCTTTCTGAAAAATTCTTTGAAAGACACCTCATAATGACAATTTTGAAAACGTTCTTTTGAAATGGTTGCAAATATATTAAAAAGAAAAACCTGAAAATAACATGTGCAGATGTATTCACAGCCTTCACTATGGAGTTCCAATGTGAGCTGAGGTTTCTTCTGTTTCCACTGATGAGTCTTGAGATGTTTCTGCGGCTTCACTGAAGCCGACCTGTGGTCAATCCAGTGGATTGGACAGGATTTAGAAAGGTACAACTGTCTATGTTATGAGGTCCAGGGTTGACTGTGCACGTCAAAGCACAAACCAAGCATGAAAGAACAGGAATTATCTGTAGACCTCAGAGACAGGACTGTGTTGAGGCACCAGGCTGGGGAAGGGTCCAGAAACATTTCTGCTGCCTTGAAGGTTCCAATGAGCACAGTGACCTCCATCATCCGTAAGGGGAAGAAGTTTGAACCACCAGGACTCTTCCTAGATCTGACCGAACATCTAAGCTGAGTGATCGGGGGAGAAGGGCCCTGATCCGGTCAGGGAGGTGACCAATAACCCAACGGTCACTCTGTCAGAGCGTTCCTCTGTGGAAAGAGGAGAACCTTCCAGAAGGACAAGCATCTCTGCAGCACTACACCAATCAGGCCTGTATGGTAGAGTAGCCAGACGGAAGCTCGTCTGGAGTTTGCCAAACGGCATCTCAATGACTCTCAGACCACGAGAAACCAAATTCTGTGGTTTGATCAGACCACAATAGAACCTTTTGGAGTGAATGGCAGAACTTATGCTTGGAGAAAACCAGACACCGCTCATCATCAGGACAATACCATCCCTACAGTGAAGCATGGTGGTGGCAGCATCATGCTGTGGGGATGTTTTGCAGCAGGAACTGGAAGACTGGTCAGGATAGAGGGAAAGCTGACTGCAACGATGTACAGACATCCTGATGAAAATCTGCTCCAGACCCGACTAGACTGGAGCGACGGTTCATCTTTCAGCAGGACAATGATCCAAAGAACACCACCAAGATCTGGAAGGAGCGGCTTCAGAACAACTCTGTCAATGTCTTGAGTGACCCAGCCAGAACCAGACCTGAATCCAATTGAACCTCTTTGGAGAGATCTGACCCACGCTTCCATCCAATCTGATGGAGCTTGAGGTTTTTTTATTTATTTATATATATTTGGAACAGCATTTGGAACTTTTTCAACATTGTCATGATGGGGTGTTTTTCAAATAATTTTTTGGAAGAAAACTGATTTCATCCATTCTGAAATAAGGCTGTGACATCATCAAATGAGGAAGAAGTGAGGCACTGGGAATACTTTCTGGATGCCCTGTACAGGGGGTTTATCTGCAGACTCGCTGGGCTTCACAGCCCAACAGCATACCTCATAGGGTGGATGGTGAGTCTAAAATATTTCTCATGAGTAAGTGTGAATTGACGGAATGTGTTCCCATTTTACTTTTAGCTGAATCTATTCAAAACACTGTGAAAGCCCCATGGATACATGTGGACGTATTCATACAGAACTTTTTACTCTAAACCTAAAGTAAAGCATTCTTTATATTTGCACGCGGGGATGTGGGCTCAGCATTGAATAAACATACGATTTCAAAAAAGTTCTCATTTCTAAGATATCAAGGTTATACAATGCTACATATCACCTAAACATAGTACATCAACAATGACATTAAAAAGTACAAAGTAAAAGTAAGGTAGAGTCTGCTCTGCCAAATGTGTGTGTGTTGAAACATTTGCTTTTAATGTTAATAAAATTGTAAAGTTCTAAAGTTCACTTTTGAAAAACGTCTGTGAATGAATTGCTCATGCAAATTCCAAATAAAAATAATAATGTCCCAAAGAAACCGATCGGCCTCTGCAGAGGTAACCTTCTTTCTGACCCTGGCTTGGCTTTAAACGAACATTTACAATGTCATCCTAATGAACCCCCGCAGCCTTTCTTTCTGTATCCCATTGATTTGTGTTGTTTTTTTTTGACAGCCACAAATGACTCAAAGGCAGTTTGTTCATTTGAATTAGATTCTTGTTCAAGGACTCCTGGCTGTGGTTCTGCAGCTCTGCCAATAGTCAGTTATTTCTGTACAACAGAATCACTTCTTTTACATTTGGACTTCTCTTTTTCAATGTTTTGCTAAGTTGGTCAAAAAAAATGCACTATTTTTTGGCTTTGTCTAAAACTCTTTAGATCAGGATGACGCCATTAAAAAAATGCCTGTGAACAAGTCCAGCTTCAGGTTTCCCAGAAAAAGAACTCTTGGAGTTCCTTCGTTTGAATTGGGACAATGCATTTGAATATGACAAAAATGAGCTGTAACTGAAAGTTACTTCCTTGCTTACTAAAACTATTATAGACCTTGTAACTTTCCTACAGAAAGCAAAGTATATGAATCGCGGGAACTAAATGGACTTCTGGAAGCATACAGGGAACATAGATTTATTGATTTAGTCTGTCAGAAAAAAAAAGGCTGCGCATCACAGGAGCATGAATAAAATATTTTCCTAAGCTAGGGTTATATCTTATTGAAAGACAGAGAAACCCAGTAGTTGTGGTAGTAGTAGAAACGTAATTATAAAATACAATTTCTAAAAAAAACAAAAAAAACTCACACCTTAAAATAACAACAGAGCAACTCAAAGGTGGATGAACAGAAACTTGAACATTTTCATAGCAACGTCAATTTTCCACAAAAAGTTTTATATGTAAAACAGAAGCAGTTGAAGAGAAAGTCATGAGTAGATAGTGTTCCACGTAGAATTGTATAATCATGTCAAATTTAGACATGATTTAGAGTGAAATTGTTTTCAAAATTAGCTCGACCAAAACATTTTAAAACTATTGGTTAAAAATGTTCTTGAGTTCTTGATTTCTGTCATGTATGTCTGGGCTCAGGCTTATCGTCATGTTCTGGTTTAAATGAAGAACTTAGGATAACATAACATAACATTAGGAATGGTTGATGAAAATCATCGAGATGATGCTTCAGCCTGACAGCCTAATGCACAAGTCAGAAATGATCTTCAAAGGACAAATGTCTTCTTAATAGCAGCCTCATCTCGTGTCAATGAAATGAGGATCAAAGTTGTAAAAAGAACATTCCTTAACTCAGGTACTGATATAAACTATGCAGGATTTCCCCTCTTTGTCATGCTTGTTGTACTGCTCTAATAAATACTTCATGGGTTTGGCTCCGGTTCCATTCCACCTTTTTATTCTCCGCTGTAACAATGACGTTGTGTTAAATGCTGCCTTAGCCCAAGGACACATAATTACAATGAGACGGGGGAGCTGTGCCCAGCAGCTAAATGACTCTAAAACATGATGCTCTGCGTGTCATGTGGACTTCTGTGCTTATGCATATGTGTGTGTGAGTGCATGTGTGTACCCCATTGCCATGACAACGTGTGATACACGCCTGCAGCTCCGTGAAAGAGGCCTCTTGGCATCTGCGGTCTCTGCACACCTACAGAAACACAAAAGTAAAATCTGAAAGAGTGCAGTAAAGATGACTCACATTCATACACAATTAGAATTCGATCAACACTTTGCTGAAGCCTTTGGGGTGTGGACCAGCTTGGGTAAAAGTCCATCAGGTAGCCTTTCCAGACTTTAACCTTTTTGATTCTTTCCAGTCAGCTTGTACATGTTCAGTGTGATGCACTGATAGATATCCTGCTTGGACCTAAGGCTGCATTGTGACACCGTTTCCTCGGTTCCTTTGGCACAATGACCATATTCATGTGATACACATCGTGCCTTGTTGCCAGGCAGCAGTCCTGTGACTTTAATGAAAGCAACAGTATTTAATGGGAGCAGTGACCATGACCTCATGCAGCGAGCCTACTACACCCCCACTGAGGTTGTGACCTCCCAGGACATGCAGTAAAGCATTTTAGTAACATTTGATTTATGAAATAGTTTGTATCAGACTTTGGTCCAGTCATGCAAAGCACTTTCAACTGGCACACAACCCCAAAGCCAAGTCTGGTGGGTACAAACCTTGCCCTCTCCACATTTAGTCCCAGTCACGACAAGGCCAGGGTCAGGCAGGTCACCTTGACCATCCTGAGTGCTGTAAACAAAAGTGCCACGACACTTCACCTCTCTGCCTCCAGTCTTGATGGTAGTGTCGATGGAAACAGCATTGGTGCCTTTGGGCTTCTTGGCAGCACTGTGGCACTGGATTTTACCACACTTAGCATCACTAGAATGAAGAGGAAAAACATAAACACAAAAATAACTTTGATCTTTCTAGAATCTGCTGAAGTGATTTGTTTTATTTGAAGCAGACTGCACAGAATGTCACCATGTGCAGTCTGTCAATATTTTGGAATGTGTCACACTAAAGGTTTTTTATACCTTTTCTCACACTTTACATAGTTGCCATGTTCATCTTTCCCACAATTCCCAAAAGCGTTGCCTGCTGCGTTGACATCTTCAAAGCAGGCATCGTGTGCTGGCCGAGCTCCTGGACACACATCAGTTGCCCGTTAACCCTCACAAAGCCACAGACTTTAAGACCTCCACAGATCAAAATACCTGTGCAACAAACTTTGATTTTACCACAGAAGTTAAAGTAGAAGAACAGTTTCTAACAGGGTATGTAACAGAGTTTAAGCAGAGTGAGGAGTTGCAGTGTGTGGTCTGTACTCTGTGCTAACAGCTTTTCCATTACCATAACCCCAGAGCTGCAGACACTGCTGTTCGTGAGTCAGGCACATGCCGTTGTAGCAGTATGCATGTCCATGCTGGCAGGTAGAACCGTCCAGCAGGTAGACGTTGGCCGGACAGTAGGGGGAGGCTCCAGTGCAGTATTCTGGAAGGTCACATGTCCCAGCTGGCCCCCTGCACATAGTGCCCGCCTCCTTCAACTGGAACAGACAAAGCAGCAGTGATGAGGATGCAGGGGAGATTATCATGATTAGTCTCTTGAGTTTAGTCTAGCAGCCAGCAGCCATGTTTTTATTTTACAACTGACTTTATGCTCTTTTCTTTAAACACCAGTGTGAAGCCCATTGAGACGGCTATGGTTGTGATATGGGGCTGTAGAAATACAACTGAATGGAAATGAAAGATAAAGATGGTCCAACCATGTTCATATGAGGTTTGGGATGGAATTTTATATCATACTCATTTTTCAGTATGCTCTTTATTATACTCTTTTTAGAAAAGATTTCATGTCAGACAATCTTTGTCCAAGCTGCACTCATGCTTATTAAAAATGTTTTTTGTGTTAGTCAAACTGCCTGACTGCATACAGTCACAGAGTTAAGATGACTCCAATCTGCACCCAGGCATCCTCCTCAAAACCCCTTCAAATTATTCTCACGAGAACTCGCAACGTTTCTTCATAGCCTCTCTATAAATCTGGGTGCTTCCTATGAGAACATAGGACATATTTCATGATCAACTACTCACAGATCTAAATTCTCCCTCTCACATACATACATCCTCCCTCTTAGTATGGAAACAGAAGATCCTAAAAATACATTTGCTGTAACAATTGAAAAGGTAAAACAAATCTGTAATGCTCCGGATATAAGGTTACATTTAAGTAAATACTTTTTTTTTTTTTTTTTTTTAATAAAACTACAATAACTGACTTTTAAAGGGTCTATAGTGTCCTTTAAAGCGCACACACACACCCCGGGCTGTACACAGTCGTGCAGACCCGGCTGTCCGTGGTGTTTGTGTTGTGTAGCAATAGCCTTAAAACGTTCATTTGATTTAGTGTTTGAACTTTGTGCGATGGCAAACACCAAAGAACATTCTGGTGAGGAATCTGCATGAATGGCACCAGCAGATGGGTGATGTTGCAAAGACAACTGCAGAAAAAAGCAAGTAATTGCCTGGTGGAGGTGTAAAGGAACTGAGCGACAAATGACAGTAACTGGTTTGAACATGGATTATTGAGACGGAAAGGTGGGCGTGTCACCAGGAAAATGACCCACGTGAAAGTGAAGAGGATTTTTGATACAGAGATGGATGATGCTTCAAAGAGAACAGAAACGTTCACAGCCAGTGCTGATCAGAACAGAATGCAATGTTCTCATCATTTCGATCAATCCTGAAATCTTCATCTGCTGTTGTCTACATTTTGTGACCGAATTTCACCACAAAATGAACCAACTAACCATCACCATTCTGTCTGTGATGGTATAAACACCGGTCTCTAATGAACGCTGGGCCGGCTGCCACATTTTTGGAATCAACGTCCAGGCTACTGAAGGCATATACACCATTTGCACATCTATCTTTGCAAAAAGGTGGATGTTTGCTCGCATGGGAGACACGCAGACATGCTGCCGAGGTTGGCTCTAGGATGACATCATGAAATGAGCAGCACCCGCAAGGAACGAAAGGCGGGGGCTCAGAAATGGAGTCGTCTTACTTCTGGGTAGGAAAAAGTTCACAAAAATAACTAGTATTTCATACATACTATTTCTTTTGTGTACCAGAGGTAATATATGATCATATATATGGATATAATTTACTCTGACAGGCTTAAGAAAAGCATGAAAACAAAAGGTTTCCTTAAATAATAAAATCAAAATTAATTAAATTACTTAGTTTAATTGATCTAAATTTTCAATCAAAGCTCAATAAATGTGAATCTAAAAGAATTTCTTGTTTGTAGTGAGGTTTTTCTATCTTTGGTCAATTTATTAGATCCAGAGTTGACCTGTCTACTGTCTACGTGGTCTTTTCTGCTGCCATTCAAATTTAAATATAACAGTTTTTTCCACATCTGACTCTGAGCTGTAGCATAGACCACAGATGCTGTAACAGTAACTTATTTTTGTGTCATTTTTTAAACTGTTGTCTGAATTCAAAGGAAGCAGGTTATGTCTTGAACCATGTTCATACATTGCACAAGGTTATTGCTTTAAAAATTTGTATTTTTAATTCATTTTTATTTTATTTATGTTCCTTCGTTTAACCAGGTAAGTCTTATTGAAATTAAATCTCTTTTTCAATGGAGCTCTGTTAAATGAAAGACAAGAGAATCTTGTTTGTGTGAAGCTGTTTTTCCCTTGAGAATTTCTATGAGTGGAAAAAAGTGAAGTAACGAGTAGTGAATTACTTTTTCAAATGAGTAATGAGTAAAGTAATGTCATTACAATTTTGACCCCGAAATTACGTAAAGTAATCAATTACTTTTTAGAAGTAACTTACCCAACACTGTCTATTCTTCTCTCTTACATCAATCAATCAATCATACAATCAAACATACATATATACTTCTTTCACATACAGATATACTTCTCTTCCATCCATTCCAGCGATCCCTCTGCACACTCATTGTCGCGTGTCTCTTTTTCCTTTTGTCTAAAGCAATCTTTTAAACTTTGAACGTGTTTTGTTTTTTTTCTCATTCAGGTCTCTGTACAAAAATGTAGGAGATGGAGGGTTAAGCTGTTCCTGACAGCCTGCTCATTGCTGGTTTATCCTACAGAAGGAGTTTTCACACACAGAGCTGCAATCCCAACTTTGGCGTTCCCGCAGCTCATTCAGGACCTGTGACCCAAGATAAATGTTTGAGCACTATGCCCACTATTCATTAAGGACTAGAAATGGCTTAGCCCAGAAATCAGAGAGCTGGGTGTGTCATGAACATGAATATAGGGGTGCATGAACAGAGTGATCAACAATATGACGTGTTCTCTATTACCTGAGCAATTTCCATCTTAAAAAAACCAAATGTTTCTCCTTTGCTTCAAGAAAGTGTCTCTCCTCTTCAAATAAGTAAAACAATTGTCTCAGTTGTAGCTATGGTTTTCCTGTAATGTTGTTGCATGGTTTGGTGCACACAACGTGCACCAAAAGTCCCGTAAGGACCACACTGGCGTTCTTCTCTTTATGTCTAAACCAGAAAGTTCCTTGACCTTGTTCAGTATGATGATTCCATCATCACTTACTTCATGGTAAGTTAGTTTTCAACAACAAAGGTTTTACATAACTTTCCAAACTTTGTATTTCATGAATATCTTAGGTATCAGTTTGTTTTTCTACAAGAAGATTAAAAATACATTTAGGTGTTTTCAACTTTGGCACAGGCTAAATAAAATTAGCAGGTAATGACATATCTACAAGTTAACAATAAATACAAGAATATGTACAAACTACATTTAATAGCCTTGAAGAATATTACAATAATACAATAGACGTCAACAGATGTTGTGGTTGTTGGTAAAAAGTGTTGTTTTGTGTTCTTATTGAGGCATATTACAATAATAAGTGAATGTGGAAAGGAATGGATAGAGTTGATCATTAACTATGACTGAGAATGCACGTCTTTCAAAAAGGGTGTAATTATGTTCGTTATTTTCAGAAGACAGTTCCCTCTGAGTGGGAGTCATTGCTCAAACACCTTTGTTTTTACTGGGAGCGCTTAAAGAATGAAACGCTCGATAGCGCTTTCAAAAACACCTTCACATCAAGGCTGAAGCTCATGAGGTAGCCTCCTGATCAGAGCGTTGGCGGTTCAATTCTGGAACTTTAAACTCACATCCATTTCATGCATCCATAGATGAAAGTAGCTTGAAGTGTAAAACAGCTTTTAGCAGTTGACTAAACTAGAAAAACACGTATGAAACGGTTCATTTAAGAGCTTGGAAGGCTCAGTGCATAATGCTCTGCAGCTGAATTCCCAAACAGGCATGAGAGAATACTGACACGGGACATGCACTGCATTAAATGACTCCTTAACTCCTTAAGACCTGGTGTCCTCAGGCGTGGACATCACTTTTTGGGTAATATTACCACAGTAGTTGATTCTGCTTTACTTGTGTCCTTAAAAAATAGAAATAAAAAAGGCACATCAAACAAGTGTCTTAGGAGGTTAAATAGAGAGAAGGAAATGGTTTTTCCTGTGCAGATGTTAGCGGAGCTGGTACTTTTATCTTCTTTGTGTTTTGGTGGGATTATAGATATGGTGTAATAAAGAAAGGCTGGCACTGAGGCTATCTCTCAACTCCTAAAGCTGAGTTTTCTGTTTTGCCTGGACAGGTACGTTGGCATGTGCATGAATTGTTCTTACTTTGCAGTTCTCGCAGCACACTCCGTGGGCACACTGGGCACCCTCCCTCAGGGTGCAGTTGTTGGCATTGCAGCAGTTGTTGGTACATTCCTGTAGTCACACAAAGAAACACACACTAGTTCCAAAACTTTAACCCCAGTCAAATCTTTTTTCTCAATTGTGCAAAAAGTGCTTCCCATTTGGTCATTTATGAATAAAGTTTTTCAAAAAATTCCTACAAAACACGTTAGCATGTAAAACATCGATTTTACATTCAGGAATTGTTCAGAAAGCTTGAAATTCCATTTTGAAGTTAGACATGACAACACCTAAAAACACAAAGCATAATCCACTATTGTTGTAGCACAACCATAAAACAAAACGCTCCCAAACTGCTTAAACAGCAGCAGGTTCAGGTGGGTTTAGTATTTTGTGTTGTTCATATTTGAAGCAAACAGTATAATGTCAAAGTAGTACAATTTTGACAATTTTTCCGCAGATGTTTTATGAAAATGTAGGTTCTTTTTTAATTCATTGCCTGTCAGCTAAAGCTCAGCTATAACAGGAAAAAGCTTTCAAAGAAAAATACTGAAAAAAATGTGTATTTAAACTTTAAAGAAAACTGAAGCAACATTCTAAAAAGAAGTAGGCTAAAAATCTTCAAGAAACACTGTAAAACGGAGATGTTTTATTCTCATACCATACCAGACCTTCTATAGGAAACAATAACATTTTTTATGAAATATGAGTTCTTTTAGTGACGCCTGGATCTCTGAGACTTTGCTTTCCACTCCTTGTGGCCATTTCATGACATCATTCTAGAGGCCTCAGCAGCGTGTCTGCCTTTTGTCCACAAAAAACAAACAACTTCCAAACCTTTGCAAAGATGGGTGTTCATATAAACTGAAAGCATTTTGCTGATCACCACTACCTCCATGGAGAAAGTGTGTGTGTGTTAGCCTGGAGGTGGAAATGACAGTACAGGCTCTTCCTGGAAGGGGCTGTTTGTGATGTCAGCTTGTGGGAACCCACTGGTTTTTGCATATCAGGAGGGGCTGTTGCTTGTAGTGCAGATTTTTAGAGGAATACTCAGAAATGTGTGATTGGTTACAAATATCGCTTTAGCGTTGTTTACAGTGAGGAATTAACATTATAAAACACTTAAAAGCTAAAAAAAAGTTGATTTTGCATGGTATAGGCCTTAAAAGAAATGACTTTTGCTGGTAACAGAGGGTTTGGCATGTACTTTGTTTTTCCATAGACCTCATTTGCAAACCCAATAAGAGTCTGTTGTTCCTTGCACTTACAGGTCCTTTCAGGATCTGTACTGGGATCTGAAAGGATCCCAGTACAGATTCTTGAAGGCAACAATCATACACTTGATAGTAACATTTACAAAGCAACAGAAGACTCATGAAAAGTCAAATTCGAACATGATAGCATAAGAATGAAAGGGAAACACACATCTGACACACATTATCACTGCTGTCACTTCATTCAGAGTGCACAGAGACATCCCATCCTGTTGCAATGGGACCTGAGGAGAGACTGTACTTATGCACAAACGCAAAGTTGCAAATGATTCCAGTAAGAGAAAGAAACAAAACAGCAAGAAAGACAGAAACAGATAATGGGTGAAACACTCTTGTTTTTCAGCGTGCACGTCTGTTAAATACTAAAATGGTGTGGAAAGCTTTCATACACTTTAATTTTTGTCAGGGTTCAACCGTCTAATTCGTCCTTCGACCACCAGAGGGAGCTCTCTCCAGAGTACTGACAGCATCTGGCCTTCCTCCTCACTCCAACTCTCAGCATGCATCCCCCTCCACTCCTGTCATCACAGCTTCTTCTCTTCATTATTACTGCTCTTTATTGGCTTGCCCTTTACTTCGCCCCATGCCAAGTTTTGAACTGTGTTTCTGTACATTAAGTCTGAGCATTGTCCGTGTCTGACTCTTGCCTGTTACGCGCCACCCTGCCTTGCGCCTTGTGTTTTGACTTCTGCCAGATTCCTGACCACGTTTATGCCTCGCTAATATCTGTGTTCAATTACATTTAACTCAAATGCATACGGAGCCAAGTGTCTCAGCCTTGCTGTTACAATTAGAATTTTTAGTAAAGGTTGAGCCAAACCTTTATTATTTAGTATTTGTTTCAATAAGTAAATGTTGATAGGTGTAAAAAAGGTTAATTTTTGAAGCAAGTAACTTTTATGTGAACAAAGAACTGCAGAACTTTGGATTAAAAAGTCCATGGCCAAGTGACTCGTCTCATTGATAGTTCCGAGGTCGTTTGTTTCAGGATGTTGGAGTCTCCATTTGCTGCTGTCTAACAACAATTTACACAACTTCTGGAAGGTTTGGAAGAATGTTAAACTAGTTTTCTTTCATTTACAATGGGAACTGAAATCCATGTTAGACAAAACTGACATGGATTGGAGCTTCCAAGGTCACAATGGCAATACCTGGAATAAACAATTACCTGTTTCACAGGGATCTAACTAAACGAAAGAGTTTCCTTACCCTCACAGACATTACACACACGAGTAAAAGCCACGTCTGCTGGTCTTCTTAAAACGTCTAAGGCCCAGTTTATACTTCAAAGGTTGCACTGGTCACAAGGTCATCAGAGAGGATCTGCCCCAATCTCTAGGATATGTGATACAAGCCGACGAAATCACATACGATGGGATTTCATGATCATAGTGCAATCGCGTGCAAATCGTACCATTTAACCTGAACTTATTTTGAATGTTTAGAGTATGTGACGACAGAACAAACTCTCTCCAGAAAAATGTCTTTTTAACAACTGCAGATGATGAAAACTTCACTGAGGAAGTTAAATGACAAACCTAACATCACACTCAGACAAAGAGAGCGGACAACTGGACAGAAATTAGAGAAAGTTACTGGAAAGATATATCTTATTTTGCACATCTCACACTAAAAAAGGACATTTGCCTCTTTAGCTTTTGCCTCAGTATTGCCTGCTTTTGTTCAGTGGATGAACACATCACTTTCTCCTCTGCCTCATTGTGTACTTGTGCGTTCACCGACGGAGCAAATGTATGTGCAGCATGTCTGTCATGATACAAATAAACGCTGTAGACAATCGCGTTGCCTGAGAAGTGAAGACATCACTCAGAAGTTCAAAACAACCCAACATCCGTATGAACTATACGACTGATGACCGATCGCTGTGAAGTATAAACCTGGCAACATGAAAAGGGTCACTTTTGAGATGTGACATCACTTCCTGTAGAATATCGAACTTCAAGTTGTTCAGAAATTCAGTTACAAACTAATTGATCCAGTGTTTACACAGACTTTAAAGCAAATGAAGGTCATCCACCTTTTTTAGGCTCTTTGCAGTGACTTTGTCTTTGTTGAAATATGTGGAAACTAAGATCAAATAAAAGTGGAATGCAGACCTCAGGTTCCCCACAGTCACACTCTTCTCCATCCTCCACAAAGCCGTTGCCACATTTCTTGCCCCCCACCAGGTCCTTCATGTTGGGCATGTTGTAAAGACACATGCCCCCTCCCTTCTGGAAGTAGTTGTCCAGATCTTGCTTGCTGCAGCGGCTGAAGACACGTGGAAATGGATGCCTGCATGAAACCATGTGACAAAGGTGTTGGTGACACACAGTTAAAAAATCAAAAAGTCCTTTACAGAGGCAGTGTAACCTTCTCTGCACACTAACGTCGCCTTTATAGGAGTTTAGAAATAAAATTCCCTTCATTTGGAGGATGTTCAGGTTGCTGGGGCAAACAAACACAGCTTTCAATAGTTTGGTTTAGAAAAAACTGTAAATGGAAAGTATGATGGCAAAGCCTTAAATGGAAACTCTAATTTACTTTTTGGTTTTTTACAACCTTTTCCCTCTTATATTTCTTCTTGTTCAGTGTAAAAGAAATGATGATTTAAATTTGTAGAGGTTTTGTACCAATTATTCAGTTTCTTTGTTGACTGAGAAGCTGTGAAGGTTTAAAGAACAAAAGATTTTCACCATAAATAATTGCTTTCTGTCCCAATGCTTCAGTCATTTTATAAAGAATTTTAAAAAATTACAGGAAACTGTAATCCACAAAAGCAAACAGAACACTTATGTTTGAGGAAAATCCGTCTGTTGGGTACTGTGGCCCCGAAGTACAAATCACATCTACAAATGATCGCAAGAACTAAAGAAGCAAAGCAAATAATAAAAATGATATTACAATTAAGAAAAGAAAACTAAATTCCAGAAACTAAGAAGTAAAAATAAAAAAAACTTTTGGGAAGCAAAAGCCAAAATCAAAATGAAATGTTAAAAAAATGAAACCCAAAAGGAAAATAGCAGGGGTCAGTATTGACAGGAGTCAGCGCTCCGTCTCCCCCTCTGGTCAACGTCTCCTGAGTACTAACACTTCCTGGACCTGACCTTACCTGACCCTGCTCTGTACCTGACTGCCTCCTTGCCGCCTGTCCTGACCTTTCGCCTGCATTATCACTCTGAGTTGCTCCTGTCACCTCATAATAAACCTGCTGTAAGTGGAACCAGCGGTCTGCCTTTTAGGGACAGGTATTGTGGAACATCACTGATTGGATGAAGATGTTTGCGCTTTAAAGAAGAGAGAAACAGAAGGAGGTGTTATCTGACCTGAGAGTTGATTGATCAGTTACTGATCTTCTGCTGCGGTCAGAAGCTTCAAGAAATATCTTCTGTTGAAAGATATTACCATGAGAAAAAACTTCTAGTTGAAAAAGGGAACGAGCAATCAGTGATGTCCCATAATTTCTACCTTTTTCACTTTCATATTTTAACATTTAATTTAGATTTCTAAAAATGATTTTTGTTTTCCAAAATGTTTCCTTTTCATTTTGTTTGAAGGGGGCTGGGGGTGGGGGGTGTTTCTCTTTAGTTTTAGTGGAATTACATTTTAGTTTCTGGAATTTTGTTCTATTTACTTATTTAATTTTTGATGCGATTTGCTCTTCAGGGCCACAGTCGTTTTCAGGGAGATGAGGAGTCCGTCCTGGAGCTCGATGCTGGCCTCACCCTGTGGCAGCAGCCATCACACACCCCCCTTGATCAGCAGTCGCCTCCATACAGCAGCCGTCGTGGTCGTGGCTCATGCCGAAATTGTGTCCCATCTCATGAGCCATGGTGGCGGCTGCTCCAATGGTCAGTTCAGAGTGGTCCTGAGGGAATCGGTCAAAGAAAAGCATAGAGATGATGCATATTAGGATGAAATGATTATGAACACAATGTTAAGCTAGTGAGGGAACTGTCCGCTGGGACTCGCTGCAATGAGTGCTGGGTACAGGTGTAGTCCAGCAGTATGTATCCATGATGAGAATGCTGGTCCACTGCAGGTCCGGTTGGTTCCTGATGTGCTTCACTTTTAAGATTTGTATTCAAGCCTTCCATTTGTGTAAAAGAAAAAAGGAAAACTCCAGTAGGATTTGTGAAAACATGTTGACTCTTCAGGTCCCACTTGTAGATCATCAACACATCAAGGAGAATTTGCCAAGTAATTGAATAAATGAATTCAATGAATCAAATTTAATTTCCTCGTCATCTGACTGACAAGGTGACCAAATGACCAAACTGATTGTGATTTCAGAACAGCTTCTTGGACGGGCAGCAGCACTTGTGGAGACATCCCTCTAGATTGTTGGATTGTGGTGATGAAGTACAGCTGCAGCACAGCTGAGAAACTGCATCCTGTCAAAGCAAAAGCTTAACTGCTGCACAGAAAATGTTGTGGACTCTGCAAAGCATAGAGGGAATCATCATGCAGGACAACAGTCCGTCCACAGTCAAAAGTCAGGAGTTCATTTATTTATGAGTGTTGGGGACTTGCCCAGCGTTAACCGTTACTGGTTGAATAGTTTAAGAACAAATGTGTCATGACACAAACCTGCCAAGTCTTATTGAGAAGTAAAGGTATTTTTGGAATATTTTAGCTGTGTAAGCCAACAACCATGTTTACATACATCATCTCTATTCACAGTTAAGTGAGCTCTGCAGTGTCGGGCACTTTAATCTGCTTTATTAGCTGTTAGCAAATGATCATGTTCTACACCCAAATCAATCATATTCTATGTAATCCCTGAAGGTCCAACCACTAAAGTAAAGTGTTATGGACTGGGTTTGCACTAGTTGGCCAAGACCCATTTAGATTCTGCCTTCACCAACATGATGGCTGGCAGCCCATTAAAAGCTAAACCTGCTTAGAAGCAATCGATCCCTTTGACCACCCAGTACAATGCTGTCCTCATACATAGATGCATGAAGCTCAGCAAGCAGCCTGCATCCAGAGAGTTGCCACCCTCTTTCCCCTCCATTAAAGTCAATTCAAAGAAGAAACATCAAAACAGACAGGGACTTATGGAAAATACAATCCGTTTTGATTCTTGAGATTTTTATTTTGATACTTGAGTCGTAAACTTGACAGACTTTTATTACATATTTACAGTCGTTTTATAACGCGTTCATGTGAAATGTAATTCTTTAAAAGGACACAAACATTCAGGGATTAAGGAAATGACAAAGAGCATGTCTACATATCACAGGTTTTAAACCAGAACTTAACCCTGGTCTCCTGCATGACATTTCATTTCTGAGTATAAGTTCCTTTCTGACTTCATCACTGTTGGCCACACAACAGCCAAGATACAAGTCCCACTGTTGCATGGGGCTGTAATAAAGCCAAGTTTAAAAAGCAAGCTGATTACACAGTACAAAAAGTATGAGTCTGATTTACTAAGAGAGCAAAACTGCGTGTGCATCCAAACGCCGTCTGCTGTTTACGAGGACTTGAGAATCATGAATTGAGAGTGATTGTGTGATGGATGTAATGATGATGAGGAGAAAGTACATCACTCCAGAAACAACAATAAAATGGTGGCAAATATAATGTAGTCAACGCTGCACAATGAGAAAGATTGCCCACAAACAAAATCAAGATCGAGACAGTAATTAGTATTTCTGAGGGGAATACTCTAAAAAGCTCCCATTAATAGTGACACAATGGAAGTATAAAGAACAACTCAGAGATAATAATCAGACTGTTCAGATGCACACTGTTGAAATTATAATGAACCTAAGCCTTTTATTTTCCATTCTTATATTATTTCCTCTTTATCCAGGTTTGACTCTCAGGACACATCGATCATCTGCAGTATGTGAGGGGGAACGAGGGGCTCTCAGACCAGCTGCAGGGTGTAATCACAGCAGCTGCTATTGCTGCTGAAAACAAGGATCCATTGTCTACCCTGAGACCCACCTCAGCACGCATTGGGCAGCAGCTGGGGTTCAGCTTTGCAGCGCTACCTGAGTGAGCAAAATTGAACAAAGAACTTTGGGAAACATATGCTCAAGCTGAGCATTTAGCCGACCATCACCTCAGTACAAACTCCTCATGCCTATAGCAGGGATGCCCAAACCTGGGCTCCAGATCTCCCTCCCTGCCTTGTTTCCAGCTCCCCCTGCACTTCTTGCTGCTGATAACCCGGATCAGGTGTGTTCCGTCAATCAGGACGAAGAGACATGAGTCAGCTAATCAGGAGCAAGCTGTGCAGAGAGAACTGGAAAACAGGCAGGGGGGTCGAGCTGGAGGACCATGGTTGGGGAGCCCTAGCCGAAAGGTACAGTGATAGAGTGAGAATTTGTGGGTGTTTTGTAACATTTTTAGGTTTAAAAAAACAAGGAGAGGCGTTTCTGTACACCTGAGTATGTAAATAAATAAAGAAATTCTGTTCTCAGAGGGAGCGTGAGCAGAAGCAGCAACACCATGGCAGTTTTTGGTTTTATTTCCCTCCAATCCATCACAGGTTGGACAAAAAGAAAAGCTTGAAAAGATACTAAATAAACAGCAAACTATGTTTGAGTTTACAACCAAAGATACAGTAAACTCATGGCTGGACATAAAGATCTACCACGCACAGACAGGGATGTAAAAGATAGATAAGTATCATAAAAACCACAGATATGAACAAGATTATGTTGTTGAAATGGATCAGGAAGTTAATAATCATTATCTGTCAAACTTTGTCAGTTTCTCTTCCGGTTGTGTCTCCGCTGTCTTGGTCTTTGTACGTACATATGATGCAAACAAAAAGACGCCCAATCACAAGCTTGCTACAACAAAATCAGGTCAGTTCCAATTGGCTGAAGGTGAACCACAGTGAGGGATGTGAGTCATGTTCACTAAACACATCCAAACAATACCTGAAAAACTGACCGTGACTTGCTTTAAACAGGCTGAAAAGGCCCTTTGCAGCTTTGATTGTTTGAAGCTGTAATGTCAGACATTTGCTTTTTGCTGAGTAAAATAAAAAGTGCCAACAATAAAAAAAAGACTTTCTCTGTTAAAAGGCTCCACATTGAGAGGAGCCAGTTGAGGTGGTTCGGATGCCCCCTGGACGCCTCCCCATGGAGGTGTTCTGGGCATGTCCCACTGGGAGGAGAACCCGGGGAAGATCCAGGACAGACTAGAGAGACTATGTCTCTCGGCTGGCCTGGGAACGACTCGGGGTCCCCCCAGAAGAGCTGGAGGAAGTGACCGGGGAGAGGGAAGTCTGGGCATCTTTGCTTAGACTGCTGCCCCCGCGACCCGGTCCCGGACCTTATTAGATGGCTTCATCTCTTCCCAGCAGCCTCTTGAATCTCTATATTAACTATGGTCCTGATAAACTGACAACCCATCGATGATGTACCCCGCCTTCACCCAGCAGCAGCTGGGATAGGCTCCAGCAACCCCATGACCCCAAAAGGGATTCAGCAGGTTTGGAAAAAGGATTTATGTTATATATGATCAATTAAGTAATGCCTATTAAAAACAAATCTTTAAATTCAAATGTAAAAATAAAAAGATCAGAATGCTTTATATAAAATGTACACCCAAAGAGGAACTTCCAAAAGTACTGAAGGGATAATGTCAAGTGAAAAGAATCCGATTAAAAGAAGTAAGTGAGGAAAGGTGGAGAAATGCCATCCTTCATACCACAGTGATGCCTCCAGAGTTTTCCAGACTGCACATCCCTTCCAGCGGAGCCATACCAATAGTGGTTCCCTTGAAAATCACACCCCTACACACACAAACAGAAGGCAAAACATTTAACTTTCATCTTTTCCTGCTGGTGTCAGTTATAGGATCTGTAGTGGATGCTCAGTGACTGTAAATTAGGCCTCAGCTGCACAGAACAACAATATACCAGATGTCATTTGTCCTTTGAAGCAAAAAAACATAAAATATTTCTGAGTTGGTGTGTAGTTGAGGGACACTAAAAAGAAAAAAAATGCAACATCTTAAGACAAAGTAAGGAATGATGTCACTGAGTTGGACAACCATTGGAAAGCAGTGGATGCTGAACAGGATCTATAACAGACAAGCGGCTGCAGCTACAGCTCATCTCCATGCAGAGGAGCAGTTCCATTGACAGACTGAGGCAGTCCTCCCTCCCCAGTCCATAAGGCTTTTTAACTCTGATAAGGATGCCAGGGAGTGATATGGCTAAACACAGTGTCTTGGAAAAGTATTGGGCCCCCTTGAACTTTGCAAACTTTTGCCACATTTCAGGCTTCAAACATAAAGATATAAAACTGTAATTTTTTGTGAAGAATCAACAACAAGTGGGGCACAATCATAAAGTGGAACGAAATTTATTTGATATTTCAAACTTTTGTCACAAATAAAACACTGGAAAAAATGGGCGTTATGTTTATAGGTTTTTTAGGAGCCATCATCAGTGTGTGAATGGGTGTGGATGTATGACTGGGACTGTAACCGTGAATCGCTCCATAGGTGTGCGCTGTTTACATTTCCATTCAGGCATTCTCCCTTTCCAGAAAAAAGTCATTATGTTGTACTCGTACTTGTTGCAAGGCAATTCATTCATATCATTACGGCGCATGTACACCTTCAGTATAAAAAGATTTCCATTGCATTGGACTCCGTTGACCATTCTTTTTGGTTCACAATACCTTTGGAAGAAAATGTCAATGTTTCAAATTGTTGAATAAAATCTTTCTTACGTGAGCAGCTGAGCATTGTCGTGTTTTTTACGAGACTTCAGCTTCTGTCTCCACTGGAGGAAAGACCAAAGTGTGGCGTTTGGCTCTTCGCTGATGATACACTGATCTCTGTCGGTCCAAACTTCCAGACCAATTAGAGGCACCCGGATATTCAAAGCCCGGTAGAACTACATGTAGAAATGGAGAACAGCAGTTATAATCAGTGAAGGCCTCGTCATTAGCTCCTACATTACAGTCCAGTTTACATCAAAGGGTTCATTGATTTCCTCTTAGAGGTTTCTAAGAATTCACACTGATTAAATCCTGAAAAGTTCATTTGATTGCAGACATGGGCGCTCCGCACACATTTCAGTCCCTAATGAAGCAGATGAACTGAGGTGCACTGTGTCAAAGCTACGATCAACATACATCAGCTTGTAATCTTAAGCTCCTTTGACAAAGGCTGAAAAGAAGGAAAACCCTTAGCCTTACCTTATCCACATAATTAGCTATTTCCATTATCCTGGTCTTGGTCTTTTCATAGTCCTTCTTCTGCCGTTTGAACTGCAGAACATTGAAAACAAGGTATATATCATTGTGACTGTGGAGGTCAGCAGCAGCCAGTTCAGAAACTAATCACCAAGAAAGCAAATTAAAGGTGAGAAGCACTGCAGGACTGGAAATCAAAAGGACATTTCTTGCTTTTTGTTTCCATCCTTTTTTCAACTCCTCCAAGATCAAACGCTAAAAAATGATTTTTTTTCCCCAATCTTTTCAAATGTTCATATTTTTTTCCAACTTAAGCTAATCAGACTCAGTGACATAACAGGAATATAGTGAAGTCTGACTAAATTATTACCTCAAAGAAGAGCACATTTGCTTTCAAACTTCCAATCCCCTTCGGTGAATCTTAAATGGGCTCAGACAAATACTTCTGGCTTCTCTCCTCACTAATATTCCAGCTCAAAGCTGTCAGTGTAAAAGTCCTCCATTAACTTCAATGGGATCATTGTTTCAATCCTCATCTGTCATTCTACAGATTTCTCAATTTAGCAGCTGAATGCAATTATTAACTGCACAAAGCACTGCTCCCATGTGGAACGAGTGGCATGTAAAGAGTCCTCTCACCAGTGTATTGTCTGCAACTATGTACAGCTCCGTGTACTTTGTTGTACCCCAGGTATTTCTCTTGACCTGGAAGAGGAAAAAAAATGTTAACAAGATGGCGCACGGCCGTTATGACCCTGTGATGAGCTGAAACATCCTGAGAACAGCTCAGAGGACTACTTCCAAACCAAGTCATGACAACATTTGCATCAACACCATAACTCAAGAAAACAGCAGAGTCTGCATGAGCAGCACCAGGAATCCTGTGTTTAGATGAGCTGCAACAAGGACACAGCAAGAAACAAGTGCATGACTATTTTCTGAATAACACTGCAATATTTTCCAACACAATACTATCACTCAAACACAGTCCTTAAATTCAACAAGTTTAAACGCATCAACTAACTAACAAAAAATCATTTATTCATTTTACTTTTTACTGGGACATTTATAAATCAATAAAAACAATTTGTTACTCTGCAAAAAGAATGAAGCTCTTACATTTATATTTCTGAGGACAAATACAGAGCAGCATGTTTTTTAACATCAGCTGATAGACAGAAAGGAAATATGTTGACTGAGAACTCTCATGCCTCTACCTTGCACCGCAGAGTTTATTTTTACTGTAAATTAGGCTTTTAATGAATCCAGAATCCAAAATGTAAGGAATTTTGCTGTTTTCTGGCAAATTAAAAAACCTGTGTCATTTTCTATGACATAGTTTCTGCAGAGCAGCAGGAGTTCATTAGAAATTCACCTCTAAGTTGTGAGCAGGACTGTTGGCATGGCAGTAAGGCGCTCATTTCCCATCATCTCTCTGTTGACATGCTCACCCACTAGCTTACAGTCCCTCACAACTCCAAGCTAAGATAACTGGTGCAGCAAAAATGTTAAGTAATATCAGAGCTATCCAGACGTACAGCTTTGATCCAGATTCCAGCTCAGACGAGGAGAATGTGCATGAATCTACTTGTCTGTAAGTGGATGCATCAAAATGAAGAGGAACAGAGAGCTAAAGGTCTGCTGGTTCATGAAAACATGAATGTCTTTCATACATTCCATGATCTGGAAGCCCTTATGACACAGAAAATAAAACCAGGAAAACAGAACTCGCTTACAGAACTGAATCAATCTCTTTCCGTTTGTTGAAAGAGGATTCCTGCATGTTTGAATTAGGTCAAAATCAATTGAAAACAAAAAAAATGACCAAGCATAAACCTTTCAGCTTTTTTTTATTTAATTGTTTAACTGAACTCAAAATAAGCTGCAGGATGGCTCAGGTAGCTGTGTGCAGGACTGGGGCATGGGAAACCAGTGAAAGACGATTCGCTGTGGCGACCCCAGAAGGGATGCGCCGAAAGGTGAACAGCAACAACTCAACTCAGTATGAATGTGGGTTTAATGTCTGCAGTTATTCATGATAATTAAGTCTTTAGAAGTGTATTCTGAAACATTGTGTTCCAATGAAAAGAAACAGCAGAGATTTAAAGAACATCTGAAAAACGTACCCTTGAATTGTGCAATCTTGACAAGTCCGCGCTGTGGCTAAAATCGGAGATCTGATGGTGGTGGGCACAGTTTCCTCCTGTTACTGGCAGGTGTTTTGTGCTCCACAGTGAATGCTGGACAGGCTCCTCATCACCACTTGGCTCTAGGTAATATGTGTCACTAGAACTCAAGGATATCAGCCCCCTGTAAGAGAGCGAAGTAAGAAAAGATGAATGTCCATTATTTATTTCAGAAAAAGGAGGATTATTTCCTGAAAAAGAAGGTAATGCTTTGTTTTCACGTGGATGGTGGAGAAGTCCTGTTCCATGCATGAGGGTAGAACCAGTGAAATAATGAAAATAATTTTACATTTTCTTCCTCAGGCAATTTTATGTCATAATTAAGCCTGGAATGCACAAATGGATGCGCATTTTGGAAATTGTTGGAGTTTTTATATGATTATTTTCCCTGTAAGACGTTTTCTAACTGTGAATAAAAATGGTCATGTTTAACGTTTGCATGTAGAAGCAGTATGTGAGTGACGTTCCATAAATATGAAGCGCAAACCTAATGAATATGTCTAGCTTTAATAATATGTTTACACAGATTTAAGGTTTCTGTGGAGATTCCTACAAAACAACGTTTCTGATATGAATACAGTTTAAGTAATACATATTCAGCATCATCAAAACTGAAAAGAAAAACCCAGATAAAATGATTCTGTACTTACATGATCTCATATACAATGTATTTGATATAAACAATATATTAACCAAGTTAATTTACTACAAAAATGAATCCTAAAAGGCCTTTTTTACCTCCATATGTTTTTATTGGTCATTCATGTTTTTAAATGATTAAATATCTTTTGCATAGAACAGATATGACTTGTTTTCTTTTTATTTATTTAGTTGGGAATAAAAAGTTTACAAAGTCACATGGGGATACAGTTGGTTTTCCATGGAAACAATAACAGAGCTGGCAGTAGCTATGCATTTAAAAATGTGCTTGTAATGCAGATTTCTATGTTATTGAGATCACAAGGTTTTGGAAGCAGACATGTTGAGAGTGTTTCCTCTGTGTGGCACCAACATTACAAATCAATACCCCTGATCCCTTTGTGAGTCTTTTCACAAATCAGAAGTGTGACTGCTCTGGAAATCCAGAGGCTCTTATTTCTAGATCATTTTCTTCCTGGAGTTTGTCACTGATTCATGCACTAACATATGGAAAAACCTATAAAAGCATCACCTTGGGGGTCTGCTTTATTGTTTTCATGGCTCTCAAGCTCTCTCAGCAAATGATGATTACTCAGTAAAATGTTCTCCTTGAAAACTCTCCTTTTTTCCCTCCAGGAATGACCTGAGTTCTCATGTCCTTTACCAGCTCTGTCTGTTTCCAGAGCCGTCCTTTCTCATAACATCTTCCTGTTAGCAGTTTTCATACCAAAACAACATCTTTTTTATTGAATTAGAATTTACTAGATCATGTTGTGTAAAATTGTTTTACACCCAAGGAAACCTGATTCAGCAAGAGAAAAAAGAAAAACAATCTTTACTATTATGCCTGTAGGAGCAGATCCAGCTGTCCCCATAGAGTCTGACCATGTGAATGATTGCAGCACGCTTCAAAACTCCTTTTAGAGAAAGAAATGGATTCCTTTGAGCTCGCTGTGTTTGCTGTGGCATAAAAGGCTGCTTTGAGTCAGGGTGAAACAGATTTTATCCAACTCAAACACATAGTTACCTACCTTCAGTAGATTCTACAGAAACCTTTCCTCTTCCAGGTCAACAAATGACAATCAAGTTGACTGTGGAAGTATTAAGCTTTTTTAAAAGCCTGAATCTGAATTAATAGTGAAAAATAGGGAAAAAGCTTAAAAAATAACATTTCTTTTTGCATTTTTGGAGGTTTTAGAACCAGTTTAAAATGATTGTATCCCATGTATCTTATGTAGCGTATGTCCACAGGGATAAAAAAAGAAGAAAAAAAACGTGGTTATGGTTATTCCAATCAAAAAGAGAACTCTGTAATGTTCACCATTGGTACATTTCAACAAACACTTCTTTTTTTATATTCTGTCTCTCATCGTTAAGTAGTTTCTATGATGAACATTACTGACCTTTATCACCTTTTAAGATGGGCTGGTAGACTCTGAGACAATACTGTTTTTCCCCACAGTATGCTATTTTAGAGAGGTTGTCAGTACTATGTTTCTAAATTTTGCAAACACATATTTTTAGAAGAACTGTTCTAAATATTTACCTAAATCCGGAACATGTGCTGATTCTGACCCAAGAATCAGGATGTCCCCTCACTTGGCCGTGGTAGAAACAGTGGTTCTAAAAGAGAAAAGCATTAGAATCCGTGCTTTCAAACATGTCTGAAAACCTTGTGTGATGTTTGTTCAAACATGATGTTCTGCTTTAACCTCTTAGGACCCGAGCTAATATTTCAGCTAACCCTCTAAACATGTAGTCACAGGGCCCCAGTTAAGCAGAATTATCTGCTGTGGAAATAGAACCCAAAATGTGATGTCCGTGTCTGTGGACGCCAGGTCTTAGCTGACAGGCTGACAGAAGCAGGATGAAGAAAGCAGTGCGCCTGAGTTCAGCCTGACCCTTTAACATCAGGGTTTGCTTTGTATTTTACAGGAATTGCAGATGATCACTGAAACTTATTTCATCATGTTATTTAACTCGGGGGCCGTGGTGCAGTGGAAAGGCCGGTCAGCCTCTGATCAGAAGACTGCAGGTTTGATTGCCCGCCCATGTGTTGAAGTGTCCTTGGGCAAGACTCTGAACCCCACACTGCCTCTGACGGGAGGTTAGCGCCAGTGTTCTGCAGCAGAGCCTCCATCAGTGTGTGAATGGGTGAATTCCTTACAAGAGTTATAGTTTAACAGCTAAGTCAGCTGCCTGGATGAAAATCCCTGATGTTGTTAGTAAAACAAGTTCAGAGCACAAAGGGCATGATAGAAATCACAGTTTCTAACACTCAAAGGTTGTTCCAGCCTGTAGCATTTTTAAAAGGCTAACAGAATCACCTTTATTGTTGAAAAAGGGTTTAACGCCTCAAGGATGAAATTATTCCTGCACGTTTATTTTTGACTGTTCAAAAGTCTCTCAGCTCGCTGGAGCATTAAATTAGGTATTTCATTTGAACAGCAGCAGTGAGTGCTCCATTGGTCCCGATGCATTAGTCCAGAGACGGTGAAGACTTCCCCAGCAGCTCCCTGTAATAAATCAAGTTCCTCATACAGATTATGTTTAGGAGGGCTCGCATTCCCAAGCAACCTGTGATCCTTTCCTCCTGGAAGCACATTGTCATGTGGAAAAAACTATTCTATTCATGTCAAACGTGAAAAAATGCATCCTAAACCATTGCAACACACATTGAAAACTAGAGAGCTGCAAACAAACAAATAGTCTACAATTCAATACATTGACTTTAAAGGTAGAAGTCAGTTGTTGAGTTGTTGGAATGCAAAAGTTCTGAAAAGTATTTGAGGATTTTTTTTCTGATTCTTGTGTAGCAGATGCTCTCAAGAACAAAGTAATCCAGTGATGAGATCTACCTCCTCTCCAGTCGATCATCTCTCACAGCAGCCACAGGATTCTGTACAACTGCATTTTCCTCCTCAACATTTCAGAATGAGAAGGCACCTGATCAGCTGAGCTGAGCAGGTCTCGGCGATCAGGAAAACAGACATGATGATTGATCTGAAGGACCAGTAGAACAATCCTGGTTTTGGATTGGTCTGAAGTTGAATTATTGTCATTTCACACGTGTTTAGAGTTGCAGTGGACACAGACGGATCCAGATTTTCTCAGTAGCTCTTCAGCATCTTTGGATCTATGAAAACGTCCTCGCTGCATTTTCTCTATAAAACTTCTCAGAGGCGAAAATGTATCTCATCTTGTGTCCTTATTCCATAACAATTATTGAAAAGTCTGATAAAAATCCTGAAGATAAAGTCAAAGCAGAAAAAAACAGATACAAGTTCCTGTATTTCCTGTTTATATTTTTTGTAAGCAGAAATAAGAATCGCGGAGGCGTGAAGGGCTTTGTGAAGGGCTGATGTGACACAGCTTTGCTGTCTTTAAATAACAGCGGTTGAGGGCTTGATCTTCCCAGGGGGTCTGGTGCCCGTGGTCTTTGATTGGAGTCTTCTTTATCCTTGGATATAATAATGGCCCCCTCAGGGTTAGCATCCCAAGTGTCAGACAAAATTCCAAAGGAATTATTTCCTTTATTCCTGAAGCAGTAGTCTTCCAGAACCACTAGATCCCGATCCTAGTTTGAGTTCATCAGGACCATTTGATGTTTGATGGTGAATGAAGCTGCCCTATTTTAGAAGCTGAGACTTAAAGCAAACATGTTAATGGAATATGGGTCTTATAATCCCACTGCAGCAGGAGCAGCGTACGGTCAGATATTATTATAACCTGTCACACAGCACAACATGTTTGTTTAATTATTTGATTGCGTTTTCATGTAAGAAGGTTGGATTGACAGAACTGGTTCATTTATGCACTCTTGTTTTAAAAGCTGCTTTGATACAGCCTGCTTTCTTATGTGTAAGCAGTGGTGTAGTTCTGTGTTGGCATAGTGATCGGGTTTAAAGTTTTACGTTAGATCAGTGATTTCTGACCTTTTTCAGGCCCACCCAGTTTAATGTCCGTCACTGACCAAGCTGTACGAGGTCAGCCTCCAGTTTTCCTTAGATTCTTATAGTTCCGCCTTTTAAGGTGACATGGATAAATAAGAGAAAGAAAAACGGCCACTAAACCTGGTATTTTTAAAATATAATTATAAAGGTGAATCCACCGTTTGAACAGCTTTTTTTAGCAGCATCCTCATAACATTACATAGCTGCCTGCTGACGATTCTGCATTATAATTATGATGTGTGGGAATGACTGTCACAATGAATTCATTAGAGTAAAGTTTTTGTCTGTTAAATGGAGATTTCTTTTATTTTGAAGTTGAAGGCTCTTCTTCTGTTACTTCATTAAATCTTTTCTTCCAAAAGAAACTTTCCAAATACACTTGTTTGTTGTTAACTTTGCTAGTTTAGGAATTTTAATGTAGTGTTTGGAGCGGCTAATTTAAGAAAGTAAATGATAGATTTTCAACACGGGACTGAGCAACTGACATGCGTCAAGAATGAGTCAATGTGGAAGAAAGAGGTTTTTCAAAATAAATTTCCTTCAGAACTAGATTTCTAGTTTCTTTTTCCTCTGCAACCCGGTACCAACGGTCCCATCAACCGGTACCAGTCCAGTCAGACCTATGACCAGCTGGTTTCCAACCACATGCAGCCAGTTACAGCCATTCCAAATGCGTTACAGCCATTCCAAATGCTTCACAGCCATTCCAAATGCGTTACAGCCATTCCAAATGCGTAACAGCCATTCCAAATGCGTAACAGCCATTCCAAATGCTTCACAGCCATTCCAAATGCTTCACAGCCATTCCAAATGCGTTGCAGCCATTCCAAATGCGTTACAGCCATTCCAAATGCGTTACAGCCATTCCAAATGCGTTGCAGCCATTCCAAATGCTTCACAGCCATTCCAAATGCGTTACAGCCATTCCAAATGCGTTACAGCCATTCCAAATGCTTTACAGCCATTCCAAATGCTTCACAGCCATTCCAAATGCGTTACAGCCATTCCAAATGCTTTACAGCCATTCCAAATGCGTTACAGCCATTCCAAATGCTTTACAGCCATTCCAAATGCTTCACAGCCATTCCAAATGCTTCACAGCCATTCCAAATGCTTCACAGCCATTCCAAATGCTTCACAGCCATTCCAAATGCTTCACAGCCATTCCAAATGCGTTGCAGCCATTCTAAATGCGTAACAGCCATTCCAAATGCTTCACAGCCATTCCAAATGCTTCACAGCCATTCCAAATGCGTTACAGCCATTCCAAATGCGTTACAGCCATTCCAAATGCGTTACAGCCATTCCAAATGCGTAACAGCCATTCCAAATGCTTCACAGCCATTCCAAATGCGTAACAGCCATTCCAAATGCGTAACAGCCATTCCAAATGCGTTGCAGCCATTCTAAATGCGTAACAGCCATTCCAAATGCTTCACAGCCATTCCAAATGCTTCACAGCAATTCCAAATGCGTTGCAGCCATTCTAAATGCGTAACAGCCATTCCAAATGCGTAACAGCCCTTCCAAATACGTTACAGCCATTCCAAATGCGTAACAGCCATTCCAAATGCGTTACAGCCATTCCAAATGCTTCACAGCCATTCCAAATGCTTTACAGCCATTCCAAATGCGTTACAGCCATTCCAAATGCTTTACAGCCATTCCAAATGCGTTACAGCCATTCCAAATGCTTTACAGCCATTCCAAATGTGTTGCAGCCATTTCAAATGCTTTACAGCCATTCCAAATGTGTTGCAGCCATTTCAAATGCTTTACAGCCATTCCAAATGCGTAACAGCCATTCCAAATGCGTAACAGCCATTCCAAATGCTTCACAGCCATTCCAAATGCTTCACAGCCATTCCAAATGCTTCACAGCCATTCCAAATGCGTTGCAGCCATTCCAAATGCGTTGCAGCCATTCCAAATGCGTAACAGCCATTCCAAATGCGTTACAGCCATTCCAAATGCTTTACAGCCATTCCAAATGCGTTACAGCCATTCCAAATGCGTTACAGTCATTCCAAATTCGTTACAGCCATTCCAAATGCTTCACAGCCATTCCAAATGCGTAACAGCCATTCCAAATGCTTTACAGCCATTCCAAATGCGTTGCAGCCATTTCAAATGCTTTACAGCCATTCCAAATGCGTAACAGCCATTCCAAATGCGTTACAGCCATTCCAAATGCGTAACAGCCATTCCAAATGCTTCACAGCCATTCCAAATGCTTCACAGCCATTCCAAATGCGTTGCAGCCATTCCAAATGCGTTGCAGCCATTCCAAATGCGTAACAGCCATTCCAAATACGTTACAGCCATTCCAAATGCTTTACAGCCATTCCAAATGCGTAATAGCCATTCCAAATGCGTTACAGCCATTCCAAATGCTTTACAGCCATTCCAAATGCGTTACAGCCATTCCAAATGCGTTACAGCCATTCCAAATGCTTTACAGCCATTCCAAATGCGTTACAGCCATTCCAAATGCGTTACAGCCATTCCAAATGCTTTACAGCCATTCCAAATGCGTTGCAGCCATTCCAAATGCGTAACAGCCATTCCAAAATGCCACAACAGTGTAAACATACCATTATCAAGTTTAAGAGATGTATTCTAGAAAAAACATGAACAACATGCGTGCACTTAACTGCAGTGGTTCACAGTGAAAACAAAACCTATTTTTTCTATCACGCTCATAAGTTTAAATGAGTTAACAATTACCAGAATACATCAGTTGAAAATGGTTTCATTATGTAAGAAGAGGTAATGGTTTTGACAAGGATCAGAGCCTCAGGGAGACAAAGGCTGCCTTCACTCTGCAGAATTGAATTTTTGATGAGGAAACATACATTTATAATTTTACAATCTTGACTTGAGAGCAGGTCTCAATTTATTTTGAATAGTTTGCATGTGACAGGTGAGACCAGGCAGTCAGTCAGTGACTCATTCTGCAAACAGCAAAGCCAATCAGGAACATTTGTATCATGCAAATGTCTGCCCATGTGCTGCTTTTTTTCAAGTCATTTCTTTTCTTGAAGATTGGAGAATCTGCACAGAAATGTCTTGATGAAGAAGAAAAAATAGCAGATAAAAGGGTGTCAGGACATCTTAATGTTTTGCATACAAACAAAATGCAAACAAAATTGATGCATAACAAATTGCAAAAAATACAAACAACTTGCAAAGGCAGACATACGTATTTTTTACATTTAGATTCAAATGTGTTCTCATGTAAAAATTAAAAAAAAAAATTATGCATCTGTAAAAAAGATTTACAGCAATAAAGGTATTGTTCAAAAATTTAAAAAAATTCAGTCAATACAAATATTTTTCAAGATCAAACAGCCACACACACACAAACACACACACGCGAACACACAAGCATAAGTATTTTGTATGAGTCAGCATACAATGATGTATGGACTCTTTTCTTTGTTTCTCGTGTCAGTTTTGGTAACAACAGCCTGGCGTTATTTATAACAGATTCCAAACTGACCAACCTGACACTTGACCTTTTTTCAGTTTTGTTTCTTCCTTTTAAATTCCTGATCTTGCTTTGAGTTTATTAATTAAAGGTTTAAGAGTTTTCTATCAAATCTTGCCTAGTCTCCAGCATTCGTTTCCTACACCATCAGTCCCTGACAGGAGCAAACTGCAGTCCATGTGCTCTTCTGAACCTCCACTGTTGTTCCCAAATCTGACATAAACCCAAAGTACTAAATGTTGCAGTTCTTCAAACGACCACTGAAGGCTGGTGGCAGAAGGGAGCAATTTTCCTTTTGCCACAACTTTTTTATCCTGATGTATAAAGTTTTATTTCCTATATGTGACAGTGGAGGACTGCAGCAGGCAGGTGATCTGTCCACAGTTAACCCCGCCTTTGCCAAACAGTTGTTGGGATAGGCTCCAGCAGGTAGTGGTGGTTCTACTCTGAATTACTCACTGGGCGAGACCCTCCCCAGGGAGATTTTGCTCCGTGTAGGATTCTGCAGGAAGTACTCTTGGAATATTGAATCTGGGTCTCCCACTAAAAGCCATTCTTTCTCTATAGAACCAGAGCAGAAGTTTGGTTTGTATTTCTGGTAGTAAGTTGAACCAGTATCCAGTGCTTGTTGCACTCCTGCTGGGAAGCCCTTTCTCATTAGTTCTGTTTGTATTTTTTCTTTTAACAGAATTTCTAGGTGCAGCCAGAGGAGGTCTGGTTGAGGGATATAGGGATTTGAACTTTGATCTTGTTTTATCAACAAAATGTCGTTTTGTTGGATTTGTTGAATCTCCAGCATGCATTGCAAGTGAGTATGAAGCATCCAGAATGGGATTTAGCACCTACAAGTTTGAAGCTAGCCATAGTTCTCTAATAACAGCTGGTTTTCCCTCTGTGGGTGAGGGGAGTGATCTTGGCCCAAGTGAAGGAGCTTCAGTATTTTGGGGGCTTGCTCACAAACGAGGGAAAGTTGGAGCTGAGGATCGACTGGAGGATTGCAGCAGTGTCTGCTGTTTTGCAGTTGTTATTGTAGAAAATTCCCTGTTGCTCACTGTGACTACGTTACCCAACATTCCTTGTGGTCATGTGACTTGAGTGATCTCATTCCAGCTTCGTACCTTAGAAATTTGAGCCGCGGTTTAACTGAAATGTTGAGACTGGTGTGCGTCACATGAATGTGAGTTGTTAATATTTATCTTTATTGGATTAACTGACTTACATTGTCATGTTTTACTGCCTCATGCTAGTTTAAGCTTCTGCAAATGATTTTGGGAGTCACAACCTTTACATGATATTCCTTAAATATGCCTGTATTTTACATGTTTTTCTTTGGTTGAATGTTGATCTCCATGAAAGTTATGATAGTGGTGAGTTAAATCCTTGTTTCTTTTTTATCTCTCTTAGCACAAGCCTCCTGGTTAGCTTAAAGAGATAAAAGACTCATTTGCTCATGGTCCAGGATATCCCTGTATTTGGCTGCATTCATCTTTCCCTCCATTGCAACCAGTCATCCTGTCCCTGCAGTTGAAAAACACCCCACAGCATGATGCTGCCACCACCATGCTTCACTGTTGGGACTGTATTGGACAGGTGATGAGCTGTGACGACCAGCTCTAGGAAGGGTTCTGGTCGTCCTGAACATCTTCCATTTAAGGATTATGAAGGCCACTGTGCTCTTAGGAACCTTAAGTTCAGCAGATATTTTTTGTAACCTTGTCCAGATCTGTGCTTTGCCACCATTCTGTCTCTGAGCTCTTCAGGCAGTTCCTTTGACCTCATGATTCTCATTTGCTCTGACATCACTGTGAGCTGGAAGGTCTTATATAGACAGGTATGAGGCTTTCCTAATCAAGTCCAATCAGTAGAATCAAACACAGCTGGACTCAAATGAAGGTGTAGAACCATCTCAAGGATGGTCAGAAGAAATGGACAGAACCTGAGTTCAATATATGAGTGTCACAGAAAAGGGTCTGAATACTTAGAACCATGTGATATTTTAGTTTTCTGCAAAAAAATGTAAACAAATTCTGTGGTTTTTTGTTAATATGGGGGCTGTGTACATTAATGAGAAAAAAAATAGCTTAAATGACTTTAGCAAATGGCTGAAATATAACAACGAGTGACACAATTAAGGGGGTCAGAATACTCTCTGTACCCAGTGTACCGGACGTCCAAAAATGCTTTTCAGTTATACTGGTCCATTGCGGTAAAGTGAGAAACAAGTCAGAGCGCAAAGCTTTTAATTTAATTTTTTCCTGTCAATCAATAATCATTTGTGGCAGATGCCCCCTCGATCCCTCCTTGGGGAGGTGTCCTGGCATGTCCTACTGGGCAGAGACCCCAGGGAAGACCCTGAACTCACTGAAGAGACTCCGCCTCTCAACTGTTTTGGAAATACCTCAAGATTCCATCAGTGGAGAAGAAGGAAGTGATCGGGGACAGTCCGCCCCCATAACCTGAACAGAAGAACATGAATGGACAGAACACTGATGTAGTACTTACCGTGTAATTATGATTGGCTAAAGTCACTGGTTTCCCATCATCTGAGTAGTAAGTCTCTGTAAAGTCTGGAGCCAGAAGTTCACTAAAACAAAGAAAATTAATAAGTTAAGTTCTTTGTAGTTTATGATCATCAAAACACCAATTCCATCAGCGACAAGTTATTTTAGAATTTAGAAAAAACATTTGTTTACATATCATATTGTAATACTTATGAATATTAAAGTAAACTTAAGTGTAGCTACTGAATACAGATGCAACACTACACAATGACAGTGGAAAATGATTAACATCTGCTTTTAGCTGGAAGCATTTCACAGAACAGCACTTCACAACATAAACATTATTACGTTTACTACACTTTGACATGTTAATGTAAAGTTTATTGTTGCTCAGAAACAAATAACTAAAAACAAAACTTTATTGTTCCAGTTTAACAGACTATCACAGTGACTTGCACAGTAAGCTTGTTATAATAAAAGTAATGGGAAAAGTAAATAACAAATAATCACTATATACTGTACATCAGGGTAGCATCAGCCTAAACTGGGAGGAAAATGGGCAACAGGATGAGTAAAGACAGCTCATGTTTCGCATCATACTTTCAAGAAAAGGGGCTTATTGTGGGTCCAAATACATAAAACCAGAGCTAGAGTTGCCAGAATGTACACATTGATAAATAAACGTAAACGTGAATATAAAAAGTAAGTACAAGTACAAGACAAGGTATTTGACTTAGAGCAACCAGAATAATGCAACTCTCTATATTGAGTATGCCACAAAGTTGGATCCTGTTGGAAGAGTGATAATTTAGTGAGAGCACTAGAAATAGACCTTAAATTATTTAAAGTTAAACAGAAAACAAGGAATTAACACGAAATAAAACAACAAAACCTCAAAGTCCTCAAAGTAACACATGAGTATTGTAAATAAGTGACACTTTCTTATTTATTACACATAACTGATAAATAAATTCACATAAAGCCAAGTGAACCTTTCTAAAGAAACTAAGAGAAAAATGTTAGAGCAACCTGTGTTCTAAAGCTGAGGAGTTCACAGCCTCAAAAAACTCAGATGTTATTACTGACCCAAAGAACAAAAAAGTTTACTTTACAAAGCAATGAAGGTGTAATTCTGAAACAGGAAGAATCTATGGGGCCAATTTAGGATCAGCTTCAAGTGAATGAAAAACCAGATGGTAAACTTGAAAAAAAAAGAAAATTTGAAAACAAGACATTGCAAACTTGACAGTAAACATTGTAAACCTGAAGGACTTTTTGATAATAAAACTGCACATTTGAGAAAAATGATGTTGTAAACTTGAAAGAAATATTGAAAATTAAAACAAATATTGTGAATGTAAAACCTAGATAAAAATAAATCTTTAAACTTAAAACTGTTACTAAATGTAAAAATATGTTTATTTGAGTTTTCAACATTGTATTTTCGTTTCTTCTTCCTTGCCTTCAGTTCTTAAGGTGCCTACACACCGAAGGCGATTGACTTTACATTGACTATACAAGGTAAAGTCAAATTGAGGTTCTGCGACACAAATTGAAAGGCGAGCGTGGCGAGCCACAGTAAAAAATATCTAAACTCTAGTGAGGTCGCCACGTCTGTGTCAACCAATCACGGACTCAACTTTGGGCGCGTGACGGTTTCAGTGACAGCAGGTAGAATACACATCCAATATGGTGGATCGGATCTCCTGAATTCATTTTCTTATCCTGATGGATCCCTTTAGGGACAGCGGAGTTTCCTGAACTCTTCCTGCTACTGTTGGGCGACAGTCTGCTTCAAACACAGTTAGAGAGAGACGGAAACAGCAGAGAAGCGGCCGACCCTGTGTGAGTTAGCTGCTCTTCTGGTGAATGTGGTTAGTCCATATGTGTTGTAATATATGTTATCAAAAAAATCCAGGTTCGAATCCGGCACCCCGCTTTGTAGTTCTTTGAATCTTTTTTCTGCTAAATTACTTAACACACATGACTATAAATATGAATGAAAAACATCAGGATAATTCTTTGAATTTAAAACATCATTGGAATGTATTTTTAGTAATACATAGTTATCACAAATAATGTAGTCTATGAAACTTTTAGTTTTAAAGTTCTTGTTAGTTTTAAAAAGATGATCAAATATATTTAGTTTAAAAAACGATGTATTCTTTATGCTTAATAAAATGCAAATATATTTTAAAAAGTCAAACAAAACAAAAATGAGATTAGAATCTGATTAGATCTAGAATGATAGTGTACAAGTGCACGACAAACCGCTGTCGCCACGAGCACAGGTTCATTCAAGGAGTGTTTGTTATTTAATGAGTGAATGGGACTTTTTTTGTGGGTAGAAGGTTTAAATATTCGTTATTTTATTTCTGATGGCCCACGACCTCCATGCAGACGTGATCACCGATGTTTTTGTAGACCTCTTCAGAAGAGAAAACCTGATCTCTAAACATCATCGTGTCTTCCATTTGTAAATGAATTACAGACAAAGCTTCATGTAGTGATCAACAACATTAGCTGTTAAGAGCTCCTCACTACACATTTCCAACATTTTTCTCAGACATGAACACTTGAACACTTTTCTCTCTTGCTTAAGCTCTCAAAGGTCATACCTTCATAGAGTATAAGTCCAGTATTAGAATGAAAATGACAATCTAATCACATGAAGATTTATGTAACGTTGGCGAGCTGCACTCGCCGCGTCCCTGTAAACCTGGCACAGAAGAGATTGATTGACAAGCTCAAAAAAATCAACCAAACAGAGAGAGCGCAAAATGTGAACAGCGATATAGCGAGAGAAAGCCGTATGGTAGTGATAATACTCTCTCAGAAGCAGCCCAGCAGAGGTTGTACGTCCTGAGACAACTGAAGAAGAACAACCGTCCTCAGGAGCTGCCAACCATCTTCTACACAATAATCCAGTCTGTCCTGACCACATCCATCACCGTCTGGTTTAGATCTGCTACCAGACACGACCAGTCACTTCTATTCACTTTAAGCTGATCCTAATTTGACTCCATACAATGCACCACATTCTGGACAGCAACCCCTTTACAGTGAAGCATGGATTTGTTTCCTGAAGCAAAGAGCAGATGTAGATCTAGTCACATATCCGGAGGTGTGGGAACATGTCATACCACCTGTGAAGATGCTGAAACTGACAGGACGTAAACAGATAAAAACACTTTAAAATATGTTTTAGTTTCCAGCTTGTCAGGATGACGCATCACATGAAAGAGATTAAGTACAAGAAAAAAGTTGTTTTTTTTCCAGAATCTTGAAGATTTCCTCATAAAAAACCAAAGCAGCCTCCAAGGATTACAGGAAAACAACTTCACAAAGAGAGATATATTCATACCTTTGAACAATACAATGTGCTTAATATTAAAGTCAGAAATACATGAAAGGAAGCTATTACTGTCTGTTCACCCAATCTGGAGCAGTTCTCCCTTAAGCCATTTTTGTATTGTTAATAATCCCAAGAAACAAATCTGTTTTAATTCATTCTTCTGAATGCTTTTTAACTTCTTTTGAACGCCGATTCAACAGCTCTGCTTAATCCATTTAAGGTTTCAAGGACAAAAACATAGAAAGAAATGCCACAGAAAAATATCCGAATGCTAATTTACTGCTTCACTATGATGGAGAACAGAAAAGGCCCTGTTCTGTAAATAAAAGGGAGAAATGAAATTGTCAAAATGAACACAGGAAGCCAAATGTGGCAAAAGACCTAATGCAAAATAAAATGATGGAAGGAGAGATGACTGACACCTCTACTCTCTTGGCTGTCCAAAACGATCCAAAAACTGGAGAATAAGAAAAAGGCAGAAACTAAATACACGTTTCCTTCTGACACCTCGTTACAACTGACTACAAACCCCACCTTTTTAGCCCTGAGCCACACGCGTTTATGGCAAAGTGAGAAAAGTAGGCCAACAAGAGTGGGAGGAACAAACACAGATGACACACTCATCTCTTTTAAAGTCGAATAAGTTCAAGAAATAAGACTCCGTTCAGTCACACATCACACCTGAAACCTTCCTCCACCTGTTCCAACCTGCTGGCCGTCACCTCTGTTCTACACTCCCTGATGTTCTGGACTGTTAACCCTCAGAACTTAAAGTCCTCCACCTTCTCCACCTCTGCTCCCAGGAACCTCAGCGTTCCTCTTCAGTTCCTCTCATTCACACACAGATGCTCTGTCCTGATGCCGCTGACCTTCATTCCTCTCCTTTCCAGAGCAAACCTCCACCTCTCTAGATGTTCCTCCACCGGTTCTCTGCTCTCACTGCAGATCAGTGTCATCTGCAGACATCACGATCCACAGAGATTCCTGTCTAACCTCATCTGTAGATACACATTTTTTCCACTGAGGTACAGAAAAAGTTGCTTTAGGACCCTTTAAGACAGAGAAATAGCAAATGGAAAATCCATTTTGTTGCAGCCTGTAGTAGCTTCATAGCTCTTGAACTTCTCCACATTTGCTCACATTATGACCACAAACATAAATATATTTTTTGGAATTGTACGTGAAAGACCAACACAATGTGGAACACACTTGTGAAGTGGAAAGCAAATGATACAAGAGTTCAATGGTTTTTTTTTAAATAAATAAAAAACTGAAATAAAGTTTCCTGGAAACTGTTTTTATTTGTCACCCTCTCATACAGTATATTAACAATTTAATATTTTCTGTCCTTTCTTACTAGTTCTTTGTAATTTAATTCTTCTGTTTTTCTTTCTAAACTACAACCTTTGTGGATCTTCATGCCACACACTGTGCTTTGCCCTGCCATGAATTTTCTTTAAAAAGAGCACATGGATGTGAAAGGACTGCACAGTCATCTTGTTAAGACATAATCTCACCAACACCCACAGATATTTTGTTTTCCTTGGCGCACCAGCTGCAGAACCACACGGTGAGGCCGGGGTCAAACCTCTGTGATGAAAATAAGTATTTAAGGGCAGCAACAAGCCAGTCGTTGGTGTGCTGACATCATTTACACTAATGAGCCAGCCAGGAGGAGAGACATGTCGTTTGGTGTGTGTATCTCCATTCTAATGGTAAATGGGCTGCGTTTGTACAGTTTTTCTATTTATGTTGACAATTTGTTACCCAGCAGCCCACATCTTCCAATTATCTGCACTTTCTGAATCGCTGCAGGTAAGCTAGTGTTGGTAACATGATGTTTCCATGGCCAGGAATCAAAACACAATTCTTCTTTTTGGGAAACAACACAAAGCTTAATGAGGTAACTGTGTTCTCGTAGCATTAAAACTTGAAGAAACTGAATCTGATAACTGACTGTAAGGGCAAATATCACTCTGTACATGAAACAACAGACACATCAAAGCAACTGGCAATTTAGGAGCAAAATAAACTGTACACGTCTGAAGTAGAGCGAGCTGGGCAGCGGAGTAACGCAACACATTTTGAAAGGAAGATGCTTCCAGTTAGATGTTTTTTTTTTCCCTTAACTTCTGTCTGGGTAAACAGATACAAGCTGAGCCTCTTGTTATGGACAGTTTTCATTTTTACATCTGAGATTCTGTCATCTTTGGATACATATGGTGAACATTTGTAAAAATCCTTTTGTATTAGAGGCTAAACGTTATCTTTAGATGTCATGTTTTTATTATTGTTTATTCCTTTTAAAGTTTTGGCTGGAAAGAGACGAGAGGAAGAGTGTTGAGGAAGATCACAGTCCACCAACATGTTTTAGAGGTTAGCTGATTATCCTAATTGTCCTTTAGGGGTAAATGTGAGTGTGTATGTTTGTCTCTGTGTGGCTCTGTGATGGACTGGCATTCTGTTCAGGGTGTACCCCACCTTTGCCCCACAGCAGTGAAGTGGGCTCAGCATCCCAGTGACACCGAACAGGAATGAGAGGGTTTGAAGTCGGAGGGATGCACACGCAGAGCTAACATGTTAACGCATGTGCTTAAGTTAAAAAAAATGAACCTGTTAATATGTAATAATGCAGCAGATGAGTTACACGTCAGAAGCAACCGTCTTTCACTTTGCATTGGACGGTTCAGGCTTCCACGGCGTTCGTTAATTTCTGAAAATATACACGTCGACGAGCAGTATTCCACTTGTACCTCTTGCTGCTTGTTTTTGTCCAGAAGATGAAGCAAAAAGTTTGTTTTAAAGAAGCCTGTGCAGGGAAATAGAACACTTGGCTTATGTGACCGGAACTTCCTTTTAGGTGTGCATCAACACCCGGCAGCCAATCAGATTTGAGTATTTACCCGGACCATTTAAAGTGCAGAAACACAAAGTTAGTTTTTTATGGCTGTATATCAGCATCTTCATGTTTTTTTGGAGTAATCCTGCAGACATTAAAGTCTTTACAGCTCTGCTTATCTTACAGTTGATGTGTTTTGTGAACACAAATTACATTTCTGGGATCTCTGAGTTGACTCTTTACAAATTAGAACTTTTCAGACAATAAAAATGAAGGAAAATGTTCTCTCTAGCCTTTTTTTGTTCGTTCAAAAGCCGCATATTGTTTATGCTTACCTGAACATTGTGATTAATCTGATAGATTTTTTAATTGATTGACAGCACTAGCACAAACACAAACTCGCTCTCAAACACGTGCAATGATGAAAATACATCATTGTAGAAATGTAAAAAATAAGGTGGGAACTCCGGCCCTCATCACGCCCTCACAGCAGAACCACATACATCCCTTCCTAGACTGAGAGGCAACCTGACGGACATCCAAGTCCTGGACAAATCAATACCAGCACTCAAATACTGGACCAAGGAGTCCACCACAGGTGCCCCCATGGCCAGAGAGCACAAGAGGTTACAGAAGCACAATTCCTCAACCAATGCAGAAGGAAGGCAGAGATTCAACAGGAAATGGATGGTTAGCAAGGAATAACAGGCTCCAAGGAGGCAAAGGAAAGAGCACAAGGCAACAACCTTTTTGATGTCAGAGTGAGTTATCACGGCAATAATCCAAGTTTAGGTCTGATCAAAGTAATACAGAAGAATGCAGGAGTGAATGCTTTCATTGCATCTGTTCTTCAGGTCAATGTTTGAAAAAGTACTGTGAGAAGCACATTCACACATTTGCAATAAAAGGTAAAAGTACCAACCCCAACGGCCCATTCAGACTTTTTTAAGAAAAAAACTCTGTCCCTTGGGTGGCAGTGGAGCAGAGGTAGAACGGTCGACTTCTGATCAGAAAATTGCAGATTCGATTCCCGCCTTGCCTGCCCATGTGTTGACGTGTCCTTGCACAAGACATTGAACCCCACACTGTTCCTGGTTCATTGGTTGGCACCAGTGCCTTCAGTGTGTGAATGTGTGTGTGTGAATGGGACTGTAGGAAGATAGTAATTCCTATAAGAATTTACCATTTAAAGTTTTGTAGGATTATTTGACCACTTTCTAAAAAAAAACAGAAACAGCATAAGGAAGCACAAACACACACAGAGGCAGACAAACGTCACCTTAAGGTTATTTCTTATCCATTGTTGTGATCTCATGATCACACTGCAGTTACAAGCAGAATGTTAAGGACATGTCTAAGAGTTTATGACTGGAATTTTCTGCAGACTGAGGAGGTTTTATCTGATGAACATCATGCCTGAAAGGTAAACATCTATGGGAAAAGAAGGAAAGCTACGAAATGTCTCTTTTGCTAGGAATCCATTTCTTAACTGTACTGAGATTGCCCAATAAAAAATCTGTAGCCAGTAAACGCTGGAGGAGCAGCTGTTCGCAGAAGTCCTTTTATAAAATAGAACAAAGTTGTAAAAACATGCAGAAAATAACACCATTGAATCTGTTAGGTCTTCAAGTAAAAAAATACAGACTTACATCTGTGGGGCCACTTTCTATGAGCCTGAAAGCTGCTCTAACACAGTCATTATGATGCCTGTGATGCTAGCTTAATAACCTTCCAATCGTTTAGGATTTAGTATTAGTATTACATCATTTGCATGAACATTGAGTAAACATGCAGACTTTGAATTTCTTCTCTTTTCATCTCTTGTATCTTCTTGTTTCTGCTCTTCCAGGAGGACCTAAAGTCTCTCACAGGCATTACAACCAAAAGTAAGCTGGGAACACAAATGTGTTATTGGAAAAGTTCTTCTATGTTCAAGTTAGGAGAAAAAAAACATGACTGTAATGAATACAGGCCAGTTGTTTAACAATCCACACAGTAAAGAAGTTATATAACAGTTCTGTCCACATCAGGATAACCAAACCTAGAGAGATGGAGCTGCTCAGCTTCAGTCTTCTTATCTGCAGAAATACTCTCACCAATTGACCATTGCTGGTAATTCAGTGGTGGACAGGCCACCGAGTATAAAGAAGTGGTGGAGCACTGTGCTGGGGGAACAGTCATCTCACCTTAAATGTCAACCATACAACAGAGATAACAGTAGAGGACTGCAGAGTATTACAGACTACTGTAAAACCTTTAAAGGAGATATTACAGAGGATATGTTTACATATAATTAATAAAGAAAAACACAATAACAACAGTTGTTTGTCAGAGTAACAAAGACCTGTACAGATTTATGTTTGGTTCAAATGTTCTCTGTCCAAATGCTTCCAAAATTCTGCAACATTCTAATTATTCAACTGTAAAATGTTTTTAAAAACAGTCACTTTCCCCCAAAACTGAACAGATATGTTGACATTTCTGAAGTCAAGTTAGGACTGTGGGAGGAAGTGGTGTTGTGAAACTTCATGCTGCAGATGTGAAGGAAGTGGGACGTAAAAACTCAACTTCACTGGTTCCTTTTTTCGACACACAGCCTCTGCTTGCTGTTGATCTGCTATTTCCTGCTATTGCTGCTTTGATGCAGAGTTACTGATGTGTAATTTGAGTTCTTCTGGATCTCAGCGATATATTTCTGTTCCGTCGTTTTGCAGCGCTGCGGTTAACAGGTGTGAGCGCTCATTTCTGTGAAATACAAGTAGTTCTGTGATTGGTCTGTTCAGAAGGAAAGGATGTGGTGTAATGCACACCCTGACACACTGCCTAATACATCTAAAGTTCTTTACTGCTTGATACTAACACATTTGAAGTTCTACTGAATACTCTGTGCTTATAGCACATGCCACTGAGCGTTACCAAATAAGGTAATAAAAATATACAGCAAATCTAGTTTTTATATTAAGTTTCATTCATGACGCTGTGAAGAAAGAAAACCTACACTGTCTTTATGTTGCACAAAAAGAATGAACCACTGCTTGGTATAAATGTTCTTTGAGAATTAGAAAAGCACAAAAACAGATTTTGAAACATCTTGATGTTGCTGGTCTTAGAAGTCACGATGTCCCGCCTCTCCTCACCTACAGGTGTGTATATTTTCACCAGGTAAATGTGAGACAACCAACAAGCTCAGTGCTGCAAAAGACAGAGATATCCGTCCATCAGAGGAAACATGCAAAATGGAAACAAGCTCATAAGGGCAGTTATGTGATGAATGATGGCTGTGAATTCCTCTCATTCAGGTTCAGTGGCCTTTTATCTGCTTTAAACCAATGTGTTTTTAGCAGTTTATGACATATCAAATACTAATACTTTATTCTTAGAAACACAAAATTGTCCCGAAAGAAGAATAAAAGCCTTTTTAATGAAATTTAAGGCCTTTTTCCGCCCACCTTTTCTTTGACGCATTAATGTAATGCAAAGACAATTTTTCTTGATATTTTGAAGATACATTTACCTTTTCACTGATTCACCTGCTACTATGCATTATTAGATGTCTTAAGCGTTGTGTGATCTTGTTAGAGGATGTAGCAGGTTTTCAATCTTATATTCTACCTTGATCCCATGATCAAGCATACTCAGAGGCTTTTTCAAAAAATAATTGACTTCTCCTTGTTTGTTTTCTGCAGCACCTTTGATGAGTTTTAAAAGTCCTCGCACACTGAAAGTTGTGATGCACACAGAAATCAAAGTGTGTTTTCTCTGCAGTGTCAGTGCATAAAGAAATAAGTAAGATGGAGAAATAAGTAGTAATGTGGTCCTCTATATCTCCTAAAAGTTTATGATAATAAACTTGACAAAATGTCAAATTTAAAAATATATATATAAAGTCGCTTTATGAAGAAGTGAAAAGATGAACGTCAGTTCATCCGAACCTTCTGGAGAAATTCTTCTGATAAAGCCAAGCTATGGGGAAGAAACACTGATAACATTGACATGTTTGATTTTTCTTTGTGCCAGCAACATTTATTGACTGAACTGATGCCTCTCTGATAATGGCACAGCACAACACCCCAGGATAACTTCAATCAAAAATAATTGATTTGGGGGATTTGTGTGAGTGTTGAGTGACGATGCTGTGGCATTTTGAGCAGGTTCATAGTCTCAATTTAATTTAATGCAGAGACCCAACAACCTCAAAGTGCACTCAGTATGCCCTAAAAATATATTTATGGAGTGCCTCTTAAATCCTTTTCAGCCAAACAATTATAAGAACAACAAGAAGGAATTTCCAAATTTAGACTTAGGAATAAATGATTCAACATACTGCTTTAACAGTAAAGTACAGATATAAAATTAGCTCTGCATTCTGTCCTTCCAGGCAAATGGAAGAGCTTTGAAGGGACAAGTCTTTATCCTTCACTTTATGTTGTCCTTCATACAAGGCTTTTGGTTTTCTTCTTTGTCCTTTTCTGAAAAGATCTCGTCCTTGTGGAAGCTGCAGAGCTTTCACAAAGCTTCCTCTCATGATGACAGCTGACAGAATTTTCTGGTTTGCTTTGGAGATCCAGATCTCCACAGACATAGAGGAGTTTGTCTTTTCCTGCTGTCTCACCTGTTGTAGCTTGTTGGAAATAATAATGCTTCACTAAAAAGGTGGTGTTAATCTTTTCTAAAAGCATTTCTTTTTGTAACAGTAAAACATCTGAGATCGTTAAAGAGGTGTGCTGTGACAAGGCCTCTAAACACTCAAGGGCAACAACGCTGGATAATGCTGCACTACGTCTGCACAATATAGGAGTGCAGCTGGGTGAGCTGTCAGAGGCTCATCGTGGCCCTAATGCCTCACAAAGCAATTGCTGTTGTCCTGAGCTCAGGAAAAAACCACAGTAAAGCATGAAAGACTTCTTTCTTTATTCCTCACCTCAGTCTCTATCTCAGAGCCAGACTGAGGAAGGAGTGCAACCGTAAGTTTCGTGAAAGCATGATGACGCCAGCACTAACGGGACTCGTGACGGCAAACACCGACCAACAGCAGTCAGCATGCAGTCGGCCTGCGGACGGCCTGCAGTCGGCATGCGGTCGGCCTGCAGTCGGCCTGCGGACGGCCTGCAGTCGGCCTGCGGTCGGCCTGCGGACGGCCTGCAGACGGCCTGCGGTCGGCCTGCGGTCGGCCTGCGGTCGGCCTGCGGTCGGCCTGCGGACGGCCTGCGGACGGCCTGCGGTCGGCCTGCGGTCGGCCTGCAGTCGGCCTGCAGACGGCCTGCAGACGGCCTGCAGTCGGCCTGCAGTCGGCATGCAGTCGGCCTGCAGTCGGCCTGCAGACGGCCTGCAGACGGCCTGCAGACGGCCTGCAGTTGGCCTGCAGTCGGCCTGCAGTCGGCCTGCAGACGGCCTGCAGACAGCCTGCAGTCGGCCTGCAGTCGGCATGCAACAGGTAACAGCAGGAGGTTCGCTTGGTCATGCCAGATGCAGTATAACAGAAAAACATCAGAGAAGGAACATGCAAACTATTTTAGGAACAAATGAATTTCGATTACATTTCATAGTCTTTTAATGGCACATAATAGCAGATTAAACATAGTTATCAGACCGATCACTATAGCAACCTAAAGGCTCTTTGAAGTACCGGAAAGAAGCTTCTAGAGTGGGAAAAGGTGAGAACTAAAGCCTGATTGGGCATTCGGTCCGTGCACAGCCTCCACTTGTAGGCTCCATAATCTGGCAGAACAACCTGTTGTTGAGTCTTGCAGTGATTGACACTTTTTGCATTTACCACCTTTTTTTTTTTTACCCAACATTAGAATAATGCCATCTAAGGCACATGTTATGGAGCATCTGTGAGATGTAACAACACTGATGTCAAAGCTGATGTATTTCTTGACTGGTTCAGAAACAGTTCTTGAAGTGCAGTTCTTTTCTCCAGCACAAAACAAAGATTTAAAGTAAAACTTAATCTGTTTATAATTTAGGGCCACGCATGAAAAGAGTATATGATACTGTCTTAAAAACAAATCAGAAAACATGTCAGAAAAAAGAAAAATCACTACAGACAAACCAGAACTCTGATCGAAACCACTTTTTTCTGAAGTGCTGCTAAAAAACGCACAAAGCAAAGCTGAGACATGAATCCCATTAGCAGAGAAGTAAAACAAACTGCGTAAAGTTAGTGGGCAGCTGTTTTCAACACTAAGTGCATTTGAAAACACATCAAGTCCTCTCACACTGCACTGCAGGACCAACAGATGCTCGCTTATTATGACAGCTCTGTAATAGGAGATCATCACTTCTAGATGAAAGGGAAACACAGAGGAGGTAAGTCTCTCCTCATTCTGGAGCAGACATCTGGAAAAACATAAGAGGAACATCTGGAGTCCGAGGAGAGTCGTAAGCAACTCCAGAAACTCCATTAAGATCCAATGTGAAGGCCTCATTTCTTGATAGTGTCATGATGTCCTTCCTCCAGAAGCGTTGTGGTTTGCCATCTATATTTTAGCAAACCCTAGTCTTGTTTTTTTTCTGTGTCCTCCTCAAGCCGGGGTCTGCAACCTGAGATAAAATGATGCTAAAAGGTTTAATCTATCGTCAGAGTGGATTAGTATTAGAATGAACTTCAAGCACATTCGCTTAACGTCTGCGGTACAACAGTGTCTAGTTGCTGTTCAGAGATAATATTCTTAAAGGATAAACTTGCATTTACATGTATAGATTAGGAAAGAAAGTGGATTCTGCAGCAATGTTATCATGTTGATATTTGATAGTGAAATGAGGAAAAGATGAGTTTTTACAACCATAAAAAGAAGTGTTTTTCTAAACAGGGAAGTTGGACTTTGCGGCTCTCACTGGGTTCTGGTCTGTTAGGAACTAACTCAAATGACTCTTTTCTTTTAGCAACAGAAAAAGGTGCAGCAGACTGATGACTGTCTCAGGGTGTGCCTTGCCTTCGCCCAACAATAACTGGGTTGGAACCAGCAACCCTGTGACCCCCAAAAAGGGAACAACCCATGTGTGCTGTATGAACATTACAGCTCAAAGTTACATGTACATTACAGGCGACTGTAACAGTGAATTTTGTATTCTCTGGTCAGAATGAGAAAATTCAGGTTGAAGCGTCTCACAGTGAAAAGGCCTCACGAGGCGCTGAATAATGAATCAATATATTTCATGGTGTCGCTTCAGCTCAGCGTCGGTAACAGGAACAGTAATTAGCCCCGCTGGCTCGTTGAAGGCCCCTGAGTGTGTCAGCTCTGGATCCTTTTTCACAACAGTGATCTTAATGACTGCTGCTGAAACAAAAGGATGAGAACAGCGCTGAGCGTCTCATCTTTCTACTACATCACTGAACCTGCCATGTTCAGAGCAGTGGACACGTGGACCTCACGGTTTAATAAGCTATAACGTAATAAATAATGCTTGGAAGTGATTGGTGCAATAGGAAGAATAACACTGCATATGTTCAGCTGCAGACAGCCGTCAGGAAGTGACTCTGCTTACAATGGTACAAAAGACAGCTTCTGTTTTTGCAGCGCTGCAAGTAGTAAACATTTCTAATGTAATGGCACCGCTCACTGCAGGGCAAGCAATGGAGGAAAAGCTTGAATGGAGTTGATTGATCTTTTAATGTGTTTGTGGTTTGTCTGGATGCAGTTGCTGGTGTTTTTGTTGTTAATTTGTTCAATTTCATCTTTTGTGTTGCAGTGTGTTGGGGAAAGCACCATCAGTGAGAGGTGTGTGTGTTGGTGAGCTCACATTTGTTCTGCTTTAACAGAGGAAACTTTCAAAAACAGCTAATGTCTCAATCACAACTGCCCTTGCAGGGGAAAAATGGTCAAACCTGTATGAGAACACGGGTGACCTGCACGAAATATCAAAGTCGCAGACACTCAATGAGCCCGTAGAGAGGAAATGTTCATGAACAGATTTTTTTACAGGTCGTAGTGAGCACTTACACAAAGCGTACAGGTAAGTTAGGGAGAAGGGTGAGACATAGGCATGTCATACACATTTTCAACTCCCTCAAATCCTCCGCACTGAGCAGGGAGTGTGACGGCTGTATCACGTGATAAGCGTGCACAATGTTTGCCTGCAGACAGCCAGTATGAAGTTGGAAGGACAGTTGTGACTAAGACTTTCCCAAAGTGTGGCGAAAGGGCAGCGTTGTCATGGTGCTCCTGTGCTCCTTCTGATTGGACTCAGCTGTCGGCTATCATCTCATCAACCTCAGACCACTATATAGGATGGGCCTGCTCCAGTATTTGTCACCAGTTCGTTTCCCTCTCTGGTGCAGTATGTTGGCCTCGCACTTCTGTTGAAAACTAATGTTAACCAAGTTTTTCGTCCCAGTCCTGCTTGTTCTTCCACCTAATCAGCATCCAATGTGCCAACCTGGGTCCACACTCCACAACCATTGCTGGGTTCCACTCTAAGTGCTTCCACGTCATGCTATCATCCATCCCACTTACCTCCAGTTAGGGCTGGGCGATAAAATGATAGCTATCGATATGACGATGGTACATTTTCTCTTTAGTCTATAGTGATAGACTTTTATTTTGAAGGGTCAGAAATGAACACTCGCCAGTTGCGAGCATTTTCTCCTCTTTGGCCAGCAAAAGTTAGAGGGTTAATCACCACATGGTAAGTACATTTTTGTATAAACTTAGTCATGTTTATTAGTTCTTCTGGTGAATTTCATTTGTCGTCTTTTTCTCTACCGTCTGCACGTGAGGAGAATAAACATGCAATGCAAGACACAACACCTCACCCCTGCGGTCACTTCACCTGTGCAGCGTTTAGATTGTCTGATGAAACAGCAGAATATGTGGAGATTTCAAACAGGATCCAGTCAGAACTGGAGGATAAAGCTGCTTCACTTAAAGCATCAACAGACAGATGAATAAAATGTGATGATTTGTAGACAGCGCTGTTGTTAGATACTAATGCTATGATGCTAGCTTGTTAGCCGATAATGCTATGATGCTAGCTTGTTAGCCGCTAATGCTATGATGCTAGCTTGTTAGCCGCTAATGCTATGATGCTAGCTAGCTGTTCTGTGTGATCACAGACCAGTTTTAAGTTGGTCAGTATTTTCACGGCCTTTAAGACGCGGCGCAAAAATACAACAAGATGAATTTGTAGGACATGCATAAAAACTTTATTTTGTAAATAATAACAGAATTGAATCCACTGTTTTAGCAGCGTCTGTGTAGCATAACAGAGTTTGTGTTTCACTGAAAACTGTGACCTGTCAGATGTTGTGCTCAATCCTTCTTAAAGCTGCAGCTTTAATTTCAATGATGATAGATAACGACAATAATCCAAAACATTTTAGTGTTTTCAGGCGTTTTTTGTTCTGATTTGTAATAAAATGTGATCATTTGGTGGCAGAATTAGAAAATTCTCCAGAAAAACAACAAAGTTCAGACCTTCACAGCAGCAACAGTCTAAACTACCAGAAGAAATTCAAAGAATTTACTTTTAGTTCCTAGATTTTTCACAGGATGTTGACAAAAATGTTTGTTAATTTATGTTTGTTCTGTAAAACTGTAAGAATTTATTTGTATAATTAAGCTTTGTTTTTAAATAGAACTGATCAAACATAAAGAGATGGTCTGTTTTATTGATGCTCTCTTTTAATTTTCACTTTAGTTTGTAATATTTGTAATATTTCCCTTTTTTAAGTTTTCTGGGATAAAAACTGTTGCATCATGTTCCTTTAGTGCATCTGTTATGTTTATAGTATGATAGGAAATAAAGATTTCAGTCTAAACAACCTGCTGATGATTATACATTTCTCATGAGTCACAGAGCGTTCATATTTGACAGATATAGTTTTTTTTGTTTATATCGTGATATATATCGTCATCACCTGATATGAAGAAAACACTATCGTGATTTTAAAAAATTCACTATCGCCCAGCCCAAGCTCCAGCCTCTTCGCTCTGCCGCTCCGGGTTCAGCACTCTCTCATCAACCCCAGACGGGTTCCAGTATGGGTTCAGGTCTGCTGCTTCCCACTGCCACAGAACTCCACTCCGCTTTCAAGGTGCCATACTCCCAACTGACAATAAATGTTGTCAATCATCCTTTGCGCGTTGCGTAATCCTTACAGGTTGCTAGCATTTGGGTCAGCATCACCTCGTAACCATGACAAGCGAACGACAGCATCACCCATGAATGCAGCCTACATTAGCAATATAAATACTTCAGAATACACTTAGCACACGCATGACATTCCATCTTTAAGAATCATCTAGACACAGCTGCACTCCCCTTAAGAATCAGCTATTCCTCTCTACGACCCTCGACGGGCCCGGACAACCCAAAACCCCGTAGCACCCGCACGGGTCAATTATAGCTTAAGGACGCTGTCCTATTTTAATGCTTTATTAGTTGGAAAAAGTCATAGAAGAAGACCAAAAAGAAGGTTCGTGGATGCAGTAACTACATGAGGGTGGTTGGTGTGAATGGATGGAGCAGATGGTTTTCTGTGGAGAACTCTAAATCAGGGTTTCCTGGCCCTGGTCCTTTGAGATCTACCACTCTGCCTGATTTGTAGCCCTTCTTTTCTTCCTCGCTGCTGATTAGCTGACTAAGGTGTTTCCATGTTCTGGTGGGGGGAACACACCTGATCCAGGTAATGAGTTGCAAGAAGTGCAGGGAGAGCAGGAAAGCAGTCATGGTGGGGGATGTTGAGGACCAGGGCAGGCCTGCAGCTGCGAGACAAAGCATGCATGCAGCCGTGATGAATGCAGGGTTGAAATATGTAATGATCTCTGTTATTTTCCTGATCATTCTGACAGAGGTTGATATTTAATTATTACATGTCCAATGTAATAGTCATTAACTATTTTTAGTTTTTACAATGATTCTGTTTGTTTCTTAGCATTGCTCAGTCTTTTAGAACATTGTGGAACCTTCCATCACCTGATGACTGTACTGTATTTGTTGAACATTCTCCTTTGGTCGTGGACACAGAACAGTGATAATTCGACTCTACCTTTAGGATTATATACATCCTTTTTGTTGGCAGCAAGGATGATACATGTGTTACAAAAGCCTGCATCCTGAAGAAGCAGGATAACAAGCAGATTTGGGAAATACAAATCACATTGATTTTCCTGTGGATGCTGCTCTGAAGTATAATTAATCTCTTATCAACAGGCTGCAACTCTTTGAAACCAAGCTATCTGCAACACACAATCCCCTAGGGAACACAGTCAAAGAATACAAGTTTGTGTTGCTGAATCACTGCCTCGTCCTTTTCTTAACAAACATTTTTATCATCTTTCAAAGAGGAAGCTTTTTTAAGTCCAGAGGCTCAAAGTTAAAATAAAAAAAGAGCATCATTCGTCATGCAGCCATGAAAAGAAGTCCTGCTGTTTGTTCCACCGACATATCAGGGTCTGGTTTGGTCTGGCAGCACTATTTAAAGGAAACAGGTCCTACAGCAGCAACAATGACTGAGGATGAGTCTACCCCAGGGTCCACAGACAGGCCTTCAGAGCTTCTGTTTGTTGTTTCCCATGCTCCAGCTGAATTTATTAATACTGTCACACACTTCATTATGACTACAGATCCCATTAGAAACTGCAAAAGTGCTGTTTACTGGAGCATCAGTCAGCATTTCCTAAGAAAAAAACAAATATTTCCTCAAAAAATGTTCTTGCACAGAAAAAAAGCTGAACCTGACATCCTGTCTAATCAAAAGTCTAAAGCTATAAACATAATATAGCATTTTATTGTCATTTGAAGGAGTTTCTTTTGTTGAAAAATGATTTGGTTTAAGTGGTTTCTTAGTCTAGAAGGAAATAAATGTTTGATAATTTCCTGTTAAGAATCCCCAGACCGCCAAAGGTCAGGAGTTATGAGATTCTGTCCAGAGCAAAAAAAAAGAGTGTGTCAAATGTGGTCCGCTGTGGCCATCAGTCACTCTTTAGATAAGGGTTTAAGGTCAAATGAGAGATGGTAACAAAGCTCTGCAGAACAGGATTTCGCTCACGGTCTGTCTCAGACATCCAGCTTTAGAAGGTCATGGTTTGACGGATGAGGCCACACAGGCTTCAAGAAAACCAGAAAAAGTTGAAAGGAGCCATAATCTGCACAAATGCAAGGAACCGCCTGTGTGCTCACCCAGACTGCTGCATGTGACACTGCAGGAGATGTGCTCTGCAGGCTGCACAGCTGCCTCAGCAGGACGTCCTCAATACAAGCTCAACAGAAAGCAGGAGGATTCTGGAGGGCATCGAGACCCAGACCAGCATCTACTGAAGGTCCATTCTGCTTACCGACATTTCTGTCACTGAACTTAACCTTTAAGAAAGCTTCGAAGTCTTCCTCCAAAGGCAGAAAAGCAGCATCTTCTTAGCAGCTGAGTCTCCACATAAATTCTGACTTAAACCTTAGTCTCATCTACTGCTAAATCTCCCATATTTCCTTTTCACAGCTTGTCCTGCAACTTCAACTTTATTTTAGTTCAAAATAGAATTGAATTTAGAGGTAGAAACTGCTTCTGAACTAACATGTATTATTGGATTATAAGCTCTTTTGAAAGTTGACTTTGGGAGTCTGACCACTTCAATTAATATTAAGCTTTAAGGAGTCATTGTTAAAGGGCTGCGTCATTGTTATAATGTACAGACAGCATTCTGATCAATCATATTACACTTTATTCCAGAGCTGCTGCGATCACATATGAAAATGAGCATCTATGACAGAATCATAGATACTTCATTCAAGACGACAAAACTCCAACTTTGGAATTGAAAATAAATGGTCTGTTTGAAAGTGACAAAGTCACACATTAATTTGTGTAAACGGTTGGCTCTGACATTGACTCCTGGTTAAATGAAACAAAACAGACACTAATTTCAAAAACAGAACAGTCCCTGGTGCTAATGCAGAGTTAAAGATTGGTCAAAGAAGAAGAGAGCAGAAATATGGAAGTGGACAAATCTGTAGGGGCATTTGGCAACTGGAGATATTCAAATATTCTCCAGCTTGTTGAAAACAAAGAGAAAAACATTTTTAGTTAAATGTAAGTCCAGAAGATGAACTGCTTTCCACTGTCCTAGTGTCAATGAGAAACCTGTCTACACACTATGTAGGCTACAATACAATGTAAATGTTCTCATGTTCATGTGGTGAAATTCATGAGGTGATGCTAAAAACCCGACTGCCCTTGTGCAGTATCTGTTTGTATTTTATGGATTCTATGAGGGGATCTTGTTTGTGCTCGGTAGCTAGGACCAAAGGGACAAACTGAATGTAGAGACTGACAGAGTAAACTAGTCGACATGGATGAAAGAAGAAAGATGGATCTTCTGTTTGTTCAAGACAGCAGATGGAAAGAGAACAAAACTTATTTGACTGGATGGAAACAGGAATGAAGGAGGAGAGATCCTGAAGGAGGGGTTCACTACGAATGTTCTGGAAGCGAAGAGAAGAACTGACAGGGGAATAGAAGACGTGATTTTGTATTTAGTCAGTGGTTTTATTCCCCAGGTGAAATGTGAGCTAGAGGAGAAGAAGATTCTGGAAGGAGATGAGTATATTAAAGAGGATGAAGAGTGGAAAGACAGTTGGTCCTCATAACATATCTGTGGAGGTCTGGAAGAGTCTAGAGAAGGAGAACGAAGAGTTTCTGAAAGGACTTTTTAAAGAGCCACTCCGATGACATTGGTGTGTCTGGTGGGCGAAGGGGTTCTTTCTGTAAAGGCTTTGGTGGAAGGAAAAACAAGAGGAATATTCTTAAGAACAAAAGATACCTGCTGAACATGACCCTGGCCTCTCAGAGAAGCAGAACAGAGAGGTTCATCTCACTGCAACTGCAGAACAGAGAGGTTCAGGAGATCCTTTATTCCTGTGGCCATAAGGTTTTAGAACGGTCTTTGCAGTTAGACATTTATTTATTTTGCTTATCATTCCTATTTTTGTCAGTTTTAGCCTTTTTTTTCATCACACTCACGTTTTTATTATGTTTTATTATTTCCTTCTGTCCTTTCTGGCTGTATTTATTGTCTTTTTGAGTGTGACTGCTGGTGTGATGTGTGATGTGACGAGCTCCCAGATGTGGAATTTCTCTCTGCAGAGATTAATAAAGTATCTTCTTCTTCTGACTGCTTAAATGGTTTCATTGAATAATTTGTCAAATGACATGCACATTCTTTTAAACTGCGACTACTCTATTTAAACCTTCAAACTCTTACTTAATGTAGTATTTTTGTGATAATTTCAATGTTGTGTGTTTTTGGTGTCTGTCATTAGCAAAGCTTCAACTTGCCAAAGGACAATGGTTGAAGATTAGATTTCACCGGCACATTTACAGAAATGCTCATGAATGTGCACTGCCCCTGTTCAAATAAATATTAAATAAATAAAATGAATGAGAGGAACCATGAGGTTCCTGGGAGCAGAGGTGGAGAAGGTGGAAGACTTTAAGTTCTTAGAGGTGAGGAGGTCAGCAGGATGGAACGAGTGGAGGAAGGTTCCAGGTGGGATGTGTGACTGAAGAGAGTCATCAAGAATGAAAGGAAAGGTGTAGAAGACTGTGGTGAGAGCAGTCGTGTTGTTGCATTCTGTAACCTGCAGTCTCTTCAGTATTTGTTCAGTCTCAGTAGAAACAGAGATTCTGCATTTTGCTCCTTTGGTAGAAACACCTCATTCATTTTTTAAGAAATGTTGTAGAAATGAAATGTAGATCATGTGACCATCTTTAAACTTTCTTAAATAACACATTTATATATTATTGTTTTTATAGATAGTATTCTCTAATTGATTTGAAAATGATACGTCTTTGTTTTTATGGAAATGGCACGTTTTTCAGAAGAACAAGAAATCCTTTTTCTTAACTTCGGTATTTTTTTCTTTTCAATAAGTCACATGATTTTGCATCAATGAGAAACTTGTCTGAAACAAGTAAAGTTCAAACTGAAATGAAATGTGTTTTGCTTTCTAAGCAGTGCAAAAACTAAGACCGTTGGCCTTTGTCTGTTGAATCCACTCCTGTCCCAGTAAACGAGGCCAAGTCATTGCAAAGAACTTAGTTTCCAGTTACATTTCCAGTTACGCCTTCTTCCCCCTTTTCTCTCTGACCAACATTTCTGGTCTTAAATCTCAGTCATTGCCTGTGATTCCACTGCTGGATTAAAACAGCTAGACTGAGAGCAGCAGCATTCCCGGCCAGGCCTTTGTTACTTACATCTCTCTCTTTTATTCAGCACATGCAGTTGGTAAATCTGCCATTATCATCTCTGACCATGTTTTGTGAGAATTTATCACTTCATTCATGTTAAAAACGTCTGTTTGTTTCCAAGCAACGGAAATCCCCCAGAGTCCATTAGAAATGAAGTAGCTTTCAGAGAGCGGGACTAATAGCACTCAGCAAAGCATTTCCAACCTGCTCCACCGTGGTGGTCAGAGTCAAACTTCTGACCACCACTGGTACGTATAGCTTCAGCTTGGCCTCATAGCTCAAGCAGGCCATAGAGAGGAGATGCAATCCTTTATGAAACCATGATTTAAAAATGGATCTCTTTATGCATTTGATACGTTCTACAAGCTTTCGTTTGTTGTTATACTGGTTATTCGGTCATGAATTTATCTGTGTTGTGAGCAGAGTGGATGTGTAACTGACTGACCAATCAAATACAACATTCCAGCTTGAGTTCTACCTGAAAGGTTGCTTCTCTACAAAACTCTGTGACAAAAGGTTTCATCTAAAAAGTTCAGCTCTCTTGATATATTTCGCTGCATCCTGATGAACATTTTCATCGATCAGGTTTGGAGATTGAATTGATTGTAAACCCATGAAAGTAGATCCATTTCTGAAGATGTACCTGAGCTGTCATCATGTTAACAACACCTGTGTTACTTTCTTCATATTTGCATTTTAACAAGTCCAATCTTTCAGTTTCAAGCTCAGCCTATCAGAAAGTTGAACTTTGCAGGTTTTTCCTAAATTCTCAATCAGGCGTCTACAGACATTTTCTCACATCAGGAGTAATTTGTAAAATGCCGTCTGACACATCTTCTCAAATGTTTTCCAAACGTGGATGTGTGAGGATGTTTGTGGGTGTTCGGCATGCACCGCACGGACTTCTACTCTGCGTTCCCACATGGAGATCCGACCCTCTGCTGCTGTTCTGCAGAGCCTTTTCTCATGCTCTCTCTGATCAACGTGGCTTTGTTTTGTGCGCTTACAGCTTGCCTCATCTCATCACAATGCAGCAAGTAAACCAACAGTTCAGAGCAGAGATGGGATTTCTTGGAGAAAAAAGATGTCCACAAGATGTCAAGTTGGTTTGGGGTGTGTCTGCACTTTTAAAGTCAGCTCGCTGCATCTGCCTGACCTCATTAAATAAAACCACTTTGATAGTAGGATACACAGCAAAAAAAACACATCACCAGAAAAAGAAATATAGGAGAATGATCAGTATCTCCTTTTTTTCTCTATTGTTCTTTATCTTTGCATGGACTTCAACCGTTATGAAGGGAACTGAAAGAGGGAGTTATTAAACATATAGAATCTTATGGCTGGAATAGCACTTACTGGTTGTGTTGCACTTGCAGCACCATTTGAAAGTCGGTGGATGAGAGCAGAATTTCTCCTGTGGCTGGATAATCCGCCTACAAGAGTGAAAACCAGCCATTGAGTCAGTAAGGTCAGCAACATACAGACTTACACTTATTGAACACTGTCAGTGAAAGACCTCAAAGACAGACAAATGGAAGACATTAGGACACAATCATACTTTTCACTGAGGTTTTTTATTAGATATGTGTTTATTCTACACAAAAGGTTGTTTACTGACTTGCTGTGAATCAAAGTAATCCACACTGTAGGAAAATAAGTAGAAATATGAAGACAAACATAATTATGAGATTAAATGAAAATGTACATTCATATTTCTTCAAAGCTAAAAGGACTAACTGAATTGGGTTAAAACAAATAAAAAGGTTATGTTAAATAAGGTTTGTGTGCTTTATCTGCCCTTTCATCACCTCCTCCTCATCTACACTGTCAGTTTGCTTCATAACCTTTGCATGTCAGTAAAGTCTTCCATTTCCTCAGCTGCCTGCACACTCGCTCCTTAAAAAGACCCTTAAAACGTGATGCAACACTTAAAGATTCAGAACACAACAGCACTCATGCACAGACACCTCTGAGAGCTCCAGTCACAAAAATATAGCATGCAGCAGTAAAAGAGACTGGTAAAAACCTTCTTCTCTGTTGTAATAAAGCTTCCATGTTTAAAATACTCTGGATCAGAGCACGGCAGAGCTCAGGAAAGCTGGAGGGAAACACCCCAGACCTCTCTGACTGAGCTGTTCAGTGTTCTGCAGAGAAACGAGCTGCAGACCCTGCTTTTTTAATGCAACAAGATGCCCTTAAGATGAGACTATAGGTGTGTTATTTGAGCTGGCTAGTTAGAAGGAAAAGTGCAGAGACTGAGAGGAAAAAGCACCCGTCAATAATGATGAAGAAGCTGTGAAACAGAATCAACTTCAGTCATTCAAAGGATTTGTTTGACACCATTTATATGAAATAAACCTTTCAGTCTGTATGAAACAAATAGCAAGAAAACAATGAAATGCCACAAAAATACAATATCAAATCTAAATAAAAAATGTAAATGTTAATAATTCAATAAATTCCATAATGAGGTGAACTCACTTTTATGCCAAAACAATTTCATCTTTCTGATTTATTAACAGTATGAAACTAAACAGACACTTTCTTATTTATTCATATTGACTTTGTTATTATTATTATTAATTAATACTATGTTATCAACTGAACCAAAACTATATTTAGATGTTTTTTTGTGAGCCAGAATGTCATTGAAAGGCTGATTATTTTAGGTAATTTGGTTAAAAAAAACAAGTGCTTGTTTTAGATCATTAAAAACAACAACTTGAATCAGTGAACTTGAATCAAAATCCAGAATTCTTTTCACAAATATTGTTCATATTGTGAAAATTCAGTATTGCAGACTTGACTGACCATAAAAAAGTAGAAATAATAAACTAGAACCTACAGTAGGAAATACCGTAGATCTTCCAATAGAAGCCCAGGCAGCCGGCCGCGTGTTTCTACTGGAGAACGTTGTTTATTCCATCACAGACAGAATGCTGATGGTTAATGGGTTTATTATACAGACAACAGCAGATGAACATTTCAGGATTTATTGAAATGATGAGAACATTGTATTCTGTTCTGATTAGCACTGCTGTGAACGTTTCTATTCTCTGTGAAGCTCTTCAGTCTCGCATCATTTTCCACCTTTCTGTCTTTGCTCAATAATCCATGTTCAAACCAGTTCTTCTAATTTGTTCCTCGCTTCCTTTGCACCTCCACCAGGACATCGATTCGCGCCATTCTTGAATAAATGTACGATCCATTCCAAAATGTGGTGCAGATTCCTCACCGGAAGGTTCTTTGGAATATGTCACCGCTTTTTCTGGCCAACTGGCCACAACACAAATGCCACAGACACGTCTGCACTACTGTGCACAGGAGTGGGGGTGGGGGGTCTTAGAGACCGCCAACAAAAGGAACGAACACCTGATGAACCCGGCTTTTACCGGAGACCTGCCACCATTGGAAGGTATACAGAGGGTCAGACCGGTTCCCGGTTCATGTTGGACTCCGGCAGGGCTGTCCTTCATCACCGCTTCTGTCTATAGTCTTTATGGACAGAAGGTGCGGCGTCCACCTCTTTTTTCTTTAAATTACTGTCTGTTTTCTTTCATTTAATTAAGAGATAAAGTCAGAGCCAACTGTTCACACAAATTCATTTGTTGTATTAGTCAGCGATGGTTTCTCTGCACCCAAATGTGAGTAATGAAGTAATGAGGGTTTCTGTAGTCCAGTAATTATAATTTAACTACCAAAATGTAAAATTTAATTTATCACGTTACGTCATTACTACCAAAAGTAATTCAGTTACAGTAATGTGTTACTTTTGTAACACGTTACTCCTAACAATTTTAAAAGAAGACCCAAAAGACTGCATTTACATTTGAAGGTTCTTCCCATGATTGTGAATTCACGCATTACTATTAGTTTAGTCATTGTTTCTTAATACCAAACCTGTTTGCTGTCTGTGTGTTCTGATGTGGTTATTTTCACAGAACATCTAGCTGTGAGCAGGGCATCCTGAACAACCACAGTTAACACATCTGAATTCCATAAGTTGAACAAGAAAACTCCTGGCTTTCCCTTTGTGTTTCAGTGCTCCCTTTGGAGGGCGCTAAAGCAAATCACCCGCCTCCATCTGACCATCTCATGTCCTCCTTCTCTGCATCCATGAAGCTCTCTTTGGTTTTCCTCTAGACCACGTTCTGGTATCTCCAACCTCAGCATCCCTTAACCATCATCATTATACCCATACTTGGAGATTTTTTTTCTTTTAAAAGAAGAAACTGATCCAAAGGAAGTCAACTAAACTAGATTGAATTGCTTTGATTGATCGATTTGACTGAATTGAAACATTAAAAACAATTGAATACTACAACTTACAAATTACAAAACACAGATAAATCACATCCATTTCATATATAAAGAAATAGATTGAGTAGAGTTTGATTCGTTGCTTGAAATGGCGTGGGAGGAAGCAGATCACCCATATTGAGTTTCTGCTTTATATGTAGCTTTGCATAGTTGCCATAATCTGGTTCTTATCTGCTGAAGTGCAGATTAACACTTGTGTAAAAACTGAACTGAATTATTTCAACAGCAACATTTAAAAACAAAAAAACGGTCTTTTACCGTGTAGTTCAGCTTTGACTGTGTGTTTACTCGTTGGTTTATAAAGCCTTTGAAACAGGAGCTCAGCTCCAGTTTAGGCCTTGATGTTGTGACTCATTAAAGCAAAAATGTAAAAAGTTTTAATGCAAAGCTGGCTAAAAAGAAAAGATGATGAAATTGTAAAAAGACAGAAGAAGCTTTGTTTGAGTAAAAACTGAGAGCTCTGCTGTTATGAATGCAGAAGAGTCACTCATCTCTTTTACCCACACGGTGCTGTTCAGATCAACAGGTTGGTGCCCAATGGATCCTGAATAACAAAGGTGTCACTCTTTGTCTTTTTGGGCCACCTTCCTTTGAGCTCACTCACCAGTGAGAACACATGGGAGTTCAGTGATCTTCTCAAGGATACTTGTAGATGCAGACCATTTGGGTTAGAAATGTCTGGCCAACCGTCAGACTGCTGGGAAACTCTTCAGTCTACAGAGATATGTCCTCCATCTTTTCCACTTCCATTTCTAAATGAGTGGCTGCAGGACTTTAAAAGGAGATTGAGACGGGCGTAAGAGCTCTTAGGGGGTTCCATCGAGCATGAGCTAATGACCAGTGACGGGGTAAAGGGGTCAGCTGAGCCTTTATCGGCAACTGCCAGACTAAACTCACACATGCTGTCATTGTGGCTCGGAGAAGTGAGGAATGTGGCTCTTCGATTGCTTTGGTAGCTGTAATAAAAATCCATTTCCACCGTGTTTAAAAGCTGGCACACATAACTCTCCATCTATATGTCTCGTCCACAGGCTAAGACTAGCAGTTATACCACCAGCACCCATGCACATGTGCTGTTTGCACAAAACCCCGGGGCTAAACACTTGGAAGATGAAGAGAGGATGGGAATGCTTTTAATGCTTCAATATAGACACGAAAGACACAAACATAAATCACTGCTGGGACTTCCACAGCATCAGGCCTGTGCTGCCGCTTTTGGTTTAATAAAGCTGGATTAATGACCCTGAACTCGTCTTTTTGGCAGTGAGTTTTTCTTAGTGCTTTGAGACCTATTCTTAAAAAATAAACAAACACGTATTTAGATTCAGAACTCTTTGTTCATAACCGTTTTAAAACTGAACCCAAAGGGCTGAAAGCAGCAGCTGACTGGAAAACCTGCCACCATTGTGACTGCACTAAAGGACGGTTTACACATCATGTAAAGAATGTCTCAATGTCAATATTAAAATCAGCTGCTGAATTCTTAAACAGCACTTCTATTTTCATTATCAAAGCAGTATAAAAACAATGTTTCAGAACAGTCAGTGTGTTTTTAATTATTCCCTCTGTTCCTGAACTCTGTCCTCTGGAGTGTGTGAGTGATTTTTACACTTAGGTCCGTTTTTATCAGATATGTTTGTGAGGAAGACTCTGAATCCCGAGTTTACACAGCTAAAATGTGAATCAACATGTGAATTCAATGTGCACAAAGACATTTTAGACTTGATACATCCTTAAGAACATTAACAGAAGCTGCGTTTCCATTACTCACATGTGCAAAATTGTTGAAAAAAACACTATTTTGCAATTACACTGTTTCCACTAAATCACAATTGTGTGACAACATAAGTGTGTGACTGTTGATGCCCTTGGTGACCCTCACTCAGAGGAGTATGTCCCCCTTCATAAATGTAAAGCTCTGCTTTGGAGAGATAAGGAATGGCTTGTTTTGTGTCCTTAAGACCAGGTCATTTTTAACTGATCAAAGTCAACGATGAACATGAGTATTTCAGCCTCAAATGTGAAGATGTTTCTTTACAAAGTGAAGGTTGATCATGAAACAAGACAAGGATTTCAGGCCCAGCAGCAAATCTCCAGCAGAACTGCTGCAAGTGAAGAGACTTGAAGTGTTGCAGCGGTGGAGTAAAGAGCTTAACTTGGCTGCATGTGTAACCTATTAAAAGAGGGAGTAGCATGAGGTAGTTCTAAAAATATTCCCTTTGTTTTTGTGGTTATTAGAAATCATTTGTCATAGTTTTTTTGTGAAGTTGTATTTATCCCTGAAAACTGAAACAGAGTCAAGAAAACAGACACAGGGAAGGCTGGAGGAAATCTGACACAAAGAAAATAGGAAGGAGTCAGTAAACAGAGAAATCACGACGATAACTCAAACCGATCTGTGTGACACCAGAGGAAAATCTGGGAAAAGGGGCAGCAGGGCACCTCTCTGCTGCTAGTTCTCTGCTGTGTCCAGGATATCTTTATGACAACTAGAGTTACATCCACAGTGGTGGTCTGCCTCTCTGTCTCCTGATCCCTCCTTTCCATAGAGCAACTGGGAAAACACTTCATAGACAGCGCCGCAGCTCCTGCTCCCGAGCTTGAACATTTAACCCAGTACATTAGGCATGTAATAGATATATACGCATGGAATCGTGTGAAAGGGAAAGATGCACAAGCCTCCAGTACATGCATCTTTTATAGTATTATGTCTGACTTAAATATGATGAGACTAAGCGTTACGGTCAGTAAAGAATGTGAAATATGTCAATATAAATATTAACTTTTTATGAGTCCTTAAATGCAAAAATTAATAGACATCAATGAAACACAGAGTTTGCACAACCTTTACTCTGTTTGAGACACAGAAAACATCACCAACATTCCATATTGCAATAAACAATATAAACAATGGCTAAACCTTCTTTCAGTTTCATTTCAAAGCATCCTGTTCCTTTAGAACCCGGTCACCTTCCTACATCTGACTCTTATGTTGACCACACACTCACTGGAATGAAGAAAGACACAGGAAGAAGTGACACACAGAATTAAACCTATCAGACGCACAACGTTTCTGAGAGGGAATTTTAGCAAAGCTTCTGAGATGTAACAAATTTTCTTCTATGGGGTTTGGGTATCCTCTGAGTGTTTCTTCCACATCCTATGATGATTTGCTCCCCTAATGCAAGAGCTGAGTCCTGAAAAACACTCGTTCCAAAAATAGAAGTCTTTAGCTCAAAAAAGCACATCAGAAATTCAGTATGGAGGGGGTCACCTTATGGACTGTAATGTAACATTAGAATCCTCCCGTTCATAAAACTCCTTCCTCTGTCAGAAAAGCTTCTAAGGGTTTTACAACATAATGACATTTACCCAGTAGCAAAAAGGAAGTTTTTCTCTGCCAAAACAATGAAGAGACATTCAAAAATGGAATAATTATTTTTTATTTTTTAAATGTGCCCTCAGAGATTTTCCTACAACATAATCATGTGTGAAACACGTGACACACATCCTTTCTCGGGGTAATGAAAGTCTCACTGGATGAGCCTTGATAGCTGGAAAAATCCAAAATCACATTTAAAAGCCATTAACATGATAAGAAAATCTCCCTCGCAAACCTCTTTCAAATACTCGTAGCTTTGATCCCAGAGCAGGCACACCGGCATGGCTGATGATGGCAAAGACTGAGTCATGATGCACTAAAGCCTGCTGCTCACCTGAGGCACGGCTCCTCCTACACTGACCCACTGTTGCCTTTAACAATCTACATTTCATGGAATTACTTTGGAAAAAAACACAGCAGCCGTTGTAAATCATATATAATACATTTACTTAAATGTGATTTCCCTGGAGGGTCGTGTTCTGCTGAGTTTCCAGATTTCCCTGCTGTACCTGCTGCTGATGTCTGGCTGCAGGGACAGAGTCAGAAGACGAGCGGAACGGCGTTCCTTAGGGACAGGAGTTTGACAGCAAAGACATGAAGCTTTTCAAACAGAGCTGCATGAGAAAATGTGACCTTAATGACATCCTTAGACACCGAACCGCTGCAATGGTTTTATTTCTCATCTTTATATAAAGAATAACAGGCCATGGAAACAGAATGTGTGAACAAACAGAGCTTTGTAATATTCCTTCATTTTGAAATCCTCCTGCAGCATGACCAGCAGCTGAGTCTGTTACCACTGTCCCCGCTGCTTCCACATTCTGCACTCATCCACTTTCCTATAAACAAGGAACCGTTAGGAGAGCACTCAGAGCCAGAGAACACACACAGCCCTGGCATCATCATCCTGTCATTTAACATTTTGACAGGGTGTATCAAGGAGAAACGGATTTTCTTCTTGTCCCACAGCCAGAAAACAGAAACTGTGATCAGACAGCATGAGTACTTGAAAGATGGAAGAAAAAACCTGACTTGAAAAAGGCCTGGTTTGCAAGTTTTTGTCAGAAATCCAGCAAAGCAAAGCAAACATAGTCAGGAAATGTGGTGCTTGAGGAGTCAAACAAACAAACATGGACTTTGGATCAAAACCACTTTCTAAAAGTTCACTTAAACAAGCAAAAAAGCTCAATTTTTAATGAAATGAGGCAAAAGAAAACCCCAAAACCTGACCCAACAAAAGACTGAGGACTGTCCCAACTCAAAACATAAAAGTGATGAGCAAAAGACAGGAAAAAAATGTAGAGAAAAATCAAAGCTGAAGAGTAAAACATGACCAAAACAAAGCATAATAACTCAAGCTCCACTCTTAAACTGCAGCGTTTAAAACTGGACTGACATTTACAACAGAAGGTCACAGAGGAAACTGACAGCCAAGCTACTGTGTGTGAAGAAAATGTAAAAAAGTGTCTTACAAAAGTAAGCTGATCATTACAGAAGGCTTTTATTCAATGAATGAAGCCTGTTTACACAGGAGAATAAGGCCCGATCAACCCTGTGAATGTGTGGAAACATCCATGCAGATGGAACCTGCACTCTTCTATAGCAGGGAAACTGTCAGAGTAACATCATCCATTTACTGAACGTAACCCACCTAATCCCTTCCGGGGTGACGAGGTTGCTGGAGCTTATCCCAGCCAGTGTTGGGCTGAGGTGGGGTCAACCCTGGACATGTTGGCAGTCTGTCACAAGGCCATTCAGAGCATCTTTTTTTAAAACCATGCTTTTCCATCTGGTTATTGGTTTGACCAACCTGAACGGTAGCTGTGTCTATATTTTAGAACTAAAAGAAGCATTTTACCTTGAAGGATCACAGTAAAAACGCTCTCAACAGGTTACTTTTCCATTAAACACGTGCTGACAATTATAAACTGGACTCCAGACAGTGTGATGAGTCTGACCTGACCCAGCTGCCCACCGCTGTGGACAACACCATCGCAAACAGAGCAAAGCAGCACATGTATGAAGAATGTCCTTTTATTATCAAAATCTGGAGCAGGAAGAGATAAAGGTTCAGATCAAGTCCTCTACATGTTTCTCTGATTTCCAGCAAATTGACATTATTGACCCTACATTTATATTATCTTTGATTCAATTGTAGCAACACAATGTCTCTTGGTTTAAGATCTTAAGTTCTTTTCCCTCCGTTTAAAAACATTCCATGCAGCGGTCCGTGAAACAAGTTGCCATCTGTAAAAGGACTTGGGCTGAGCAGTGATCTGTCTGCGTTGGTGTTCGACCTGTCGGTCAGCCACTGGAGTCATGTGATCAGATGGAGGTTTAGAGACAACAATGCAGTTTATTGCAACAACAGCCATCTGGGAAGGAAGCAGATGTATCCTGGTTCACATGTCAGTGTCAGTAAGCCAGGAAGACAGCTCTACCACAGCTGGTCCCTCAAACCTTTGCTGGGTTCTTTCCAGGTCAGTTCATGGTTACATTTCAGAGTCGATATCATTCAGAGCATTGTGGGAATCAGCACTACATACATGTGTTTGTGTTTTACATTTCTGACATCTTAAAGACAACCAGTGTTCTCCCAGATTACAGAAAAACGTGTTACGGGTATGAATGAAGAACATGCAAACAAACAAATGAACCAATGATTAAATAAACAAACAAACAAACAAATGAACCAATGATTGAATAAACAAACGAACAAACAAATGAACCAACGATTAAATGAACAAACAAACAAACAAATGAACCAACTATTAAATAAACAAACAAACAAACAAATGAACCAATGATTGAATAAACAAACGAACAAACAAATGAACCAACGATTAAATAAACAAACAAACAAACAAATGAACCAATGATTGAATAAACAAACGAACAAACAAATGAACCAACGATTAAATGAACAAACAAACAAACAAATGAACCAACTATTAAATGAACAAACAAACACACAAATGAACCAACGATTGAATAAACAAACGAACAAACAAATGAACCAACGATTAAATGAACAAACAAACAAACAAATGAACCAACGATTGAATAAACAAACGGACAAACAAATGAACCAACGATTAAATGAACAAACAAACAAACAAATGAACCAACGATTGAATAAACAAACAAACAAACAAATGAACCAACGATTAAATGAACAAACAAACAAACAAATGAACCAACGATTAAATGAACAAACAAACAAACAAATGAACCAACGATTGAAAAAACAAACGAACAAACAAATGAACCAACGATTAAATGAACAAACAAACAAACAAATGAACCAACGATTAAATGAACAAACAAACAAACAAATGAACCAACGATTGAATAAACAAACGAACAAACAAATGAACCAATGATTGAATAAACAAACGAACAAACAAATGAACCAACGATTGAATAAACAAACGAACAAACAAATGAACCAATGATTGAAAAACAAACGAACAGACAAATGAACCAACGATTGAATGAATCAATGAACAAACAAATGAACCAACGATTGAATAAACAGACGAACAAATTAACTAACGATTAAATAAAGAAATGAACAAAGAAACAAACAAATGAATCAACGATTGAATGAATCAATGAACAAACAAGCAAACAAATGAACCGAATGATTGAATAAACAAGCAAACAAATGAATCAACGACTGAATAAACAAACAAAAAAACAAATGAATCAACGATTGAATGAATCAATGAACAAACAAACAAATGAACCAACGATTGATTGAATCAATGAACAAACAAATGAACCAACGATTAAATGAACAAACAAACAAACTAACAAATGAACCAACAATTAGATGAATGAACAAACAAACAAATGAACCAACAATTATGTGAACAAACAAACAAATGAAAAAATGAACGAACGAATAAATAATTCCTGACATTTAATTATTTAGCTCTTTACGATGCCATCAGGTTAACAAAGTGCTTCACATAATAAAAAAAAGAGCTTAAAGAGAAAGAAAATGTAGAAAAATGAAAAAAAACAGCATCAAAATTCAAAGGGCAATAAAGTATATAAAAATTAAGAGGTAAAAAATGTAAGATGAAAAACTACAATTAAATAATTAACAACCTAATACTGAGTATTAAAGACATTCTAACACAATATGTTTGCTGAGATTTCAAATTTAGCTCTGATCTTTGCAGGATATGTCAAACAAGTGTTCCACCAAACAACCATGAATCGACCTCTGTCATTAAAGAAATCCTTTCAAAATAAGATAAATCAACAACGGATATTGAAAAGTACCATTTGGATTGAGATAATGTAGGTTTATTTTACTATAACGTAAAAACGATCATCACAGTGGACAACAGACAAGTGATGCAGCAGAAACTGATTCCAGTCCAACGTGTGGAAACACTTTGAATTTACAAAGTCATGTGAGCATACAGTGTGCTAGAATGTTCTAATAATGTCCCTAAAATAGCAATGGATTTGGCATTCAGTCTCGTTTACTTGTTAGTTTGTACACATATTTCATTTACACTTGATTATCTTAAAGAAATACAAGAATCTGGAAAAGTTCACTGTTCAGTAGCAGCTATTTATCTCTGAGTCTCACTGTTGAAGTTGAAATCCTGGATCCATTTTAAGTCAGTGAATGGAATCCAGTTGGATTGTTCAACATGAACCACGATTGATTATGAACATAGTCATAAAGAAGTATTGTTTCAGGAGCTAGTTGTTATTTTTTACATATTAACAATGCAGTCTGCTGACATTTGTAAACTTCTTTATTACTTTATGCATACAGCTACATAAAGCAGAAGAAAGAACAAAGCAGCTTCTAAAGATGTGAACATGATTGAGAGAGATGAAAACAGAGATACTCTGTCTCTTTTAACGTCAACGTTAATAAGTGTAAATATTCATGTTCCCAGAGAAGCACAAGTATGATATGATCCTGTGGGAAACATTATGTCTAATTTGCATCTTTCAGTAGCAGGATCGCACTGTTGTGGAGTTGCATTTGATGTATTGTAAGTCAGAAAATACATGCTGTGCTGTCATATTCATTCTCTTTTATCTTCCGCTTTGGTTGGTTTGCTGGTGGAGAGCTTCACTTTGGCCTAAAAAATTTTGCATGGCTTTTTATTTATTATTTATAAAGTTAAACAGGTTTAAGTTTGAAATGTTAAGTGTCTAATCCTAAAGTCTGCAACATTTTTACAGGCATCCATCTCAGTCAGCATGAAGCTGAACAGCTTTATAGAAAAAAGCCTTCTCATCACAGGTCCCAAAAGACCCTTTCACAATCCAAAAGAGAATCCCTGTGGGATTAACAGCTCTTCTCTTCCACTGCTGCTTCTGAACAGTGCTTCCACTGAATATGTGCAGTGGAAGACCATTTGCAGTTGCTTTAGCCAAGCAAACAGGAAACTGCTTTCCTCCCTCCAGTTGTGCATGTGCTGTTGTGACATTTGTCCAAAATCTGCACCTGCAGTTGGAAAAAATCTGCAGAGCAAGAGTTCACTGATGGAACAGTCGCCTGTGACCTACATTAATGCAGATCTGTCTAAAGAGTCGCTGGTTAAAGTCCTTGGACTGTTTTATCTTCCCTCTTTACCTTGCTGTGGTGCCCTTGAGCAATTCCTTTGAACCCAATTTTCTGAAGTGAAGCTGCTCAGTGACTGGAGGTGAATATTGGGTTGTGCTGGACAGTTTCCAAGCATAGATTATTAAAATCTCTCAATGAATCAGTTTCTAAAAAAGTGTCTTTGTATGTTACTCTACAAATGAGTCATTCCTTCCATCCACTGTAACTCAGCAAGATTACGCAATAAAAGAAAGAGAGCCAATAAACATAAAGAGACGCTGCAGGCTTATAAGGCAAAATGGGAAAATCTTTCAGAGTCAGACAGGATGCTTCTGTGAGGACACTGCACCAACACAAAGGAAGTCCACTTTGTTCAACTTGCTGCTCTGTGAAGATCAGTGATCCCACAGGAGAAGCATCAGTCTGGTCCACATCTTAATAGTCAGTTTGTAACGAACTACTAAGTGTGTGTTAAACTGGGATGAAGAGGCTGAGGTGTTTTAATGGCGAGAATAAACAGACAAGGGCTGCGCAGTCTGACATCAGGGAACAGACAAAAAGGTCAAAAACAAGGAGCGAGGCAGGAATGCGATGAACAGGCAAGGTCAAACACGGAGAGACAACAAGGAAGAAGAACGTCTGACAAGCAGAGCAAATCAAGACTGACTCCAGAGAGGGTATAGACACAGCAGTGATGATGATGCGGAACAGCTGGGGATGACAGGAACATAGCGGAGTGCATGATGGGAGTTGTAGTGAGGAGAGCGCTAGAGACCGATAATACTCTGGGTTTCTCTGGTGGTCGGAGGAGTGACTCAACGGTTGAACCGTGACTCAAACCCTCAATGGAAACGTTTTTTCTTCTTCTGCAGTTTCTTCATCACTGAATTTAGGCAAATGTCTGTGACTCCTGACTGACGTCAATACTATTTCCTTTCAAACGTTTAGTTAACATATATCTTCCATTTGCTGTAAAGAGACTGGAATCCAGCATGATACATGGGCTGTTGATCCAAATATTTGTAGTAGTGTATATATCATTAAAAGAGTTTGTCTCTCACTTAGACAAAAATCTGACATTTTATGTCTTTTCTAATCCACTGAAATGATTAAAGGATGCCTGAAGAGAAAGTGTCCTGAAAAGGTTCATGTGGAGTTCAGGTTTGTCACATGACAGATCCTCAGCAACAAAGGCCCAGTAAAGCCTCACGCAGAGGATTCTGCCAGTATCTTACTGCCAGAACGCCAGAAGATCAGGTGGTTGAGCAGGTCAAACAGTGATCAAAGAACTGACGGTTTAATGCCTGATCCCTCCAGCCAACTGTCATTGTGTCCTTGGGCAAGGCACTGAACCCTCCTTGCCTCCAGTGTGTGGCTCCACTGGTGTGTGAATGCGTGTGAATGTACCGGCGATGGTCAGAGGGGCCGTTTGGCGCGTACCGGCGCCATGCCTCTGTCAGTCTGCCCCAGGGCAGCTGTGGCTGCAGCAGTAGCTTCCCATCACCAAGTATGAAGGAATGATGGGTTCTATGGGACACACTTTGAGCATCTAAAAAAGCATAGATAAATCCAGTCCATTATTATTATTTGACAGTTTCAAGAAGACTGTTGACATTAAAATGTAAATGTTTTTTTAGAAAAAGGTATCTTTTTGGAAATAAGCCAGCTATAACCAAACTGTTGGTGAAGGTGAAGTAAAGAAACACCAGCAGCAGCTCATTGCTGACTCCACGTCTTTCACCCTGAGCACAAAGCAGAGCAGCACGTGAGAAGAACACCAAGGCAGAGAAAGAGCTGCAGAGCACAGTTTCTACAGCCAGGAAACACAGTTTGTATCCTTGTAAGAGCTGACCTCATAATCTGCAAATACATTTGCAAAGTTTAAAGGTTTCTACTTTCAACTAAGCTGACAGTTCAGCCAAAAGACACACATTTGAAAACCAAATAATTGTCCGTTTAATTCAAAACATTTTTTTTGAATGATAGACAAATATGAGAAGAGGAGCAACACTTCCTGTGTTCACTGTCAAAGTGTGCAAACAAATAAAATGTTTCTTTTGAAGGAGCCCACAGGGCCTGGTGCCTCCTGTTCTTAGGAGGAGCAGCCCAGAGCTGTGCAGCAGCTGCTGGACGGATGGACCCTCGGCTGAGTAGACTTTGGTCCTGGGAATCAAAGCAGGGAGTGTGGTTTGTGGTGTGGGGAGTTTTTCTGGGATATAGTCGACCGTTTCCATGGCAACATTGGTGAGTTTGAAAATAAAGTTTGCATCTAATCAAGGTAACCAGTGAAGTCTCAGAGGGTAATTTAACATTTGGAGTTTTGTCCTTTTAAATCCCATTTCAGAGCAAGGCTTTGCTTCATGCTTGTAGTTTTTTGTCTTCGGTGTTGTAAAAACAACAGTTGGTCTCTTTTGTCTCATTAAATTTGCTTTTTCTTTTGCCTGAAATGTTTTGGATATTCTTAGACTTCTGCTGTAATCTCACATAAATGTCTTTGAAATTTTAATATAATCTAAGTTTTGTAGATGCTAAAAAAAAAGAGTCACGATAATATGAGTATTATGTGGTGATGGCGAAATTATTAAACATGGTCAAAGTCAGGGGAAGATAAATTAGCTAGCTTTTTTTATAGAATACAGTGGGGATGGATGAGAAAGTCACTCTTTCCTCGTAGTCTATTTATAGAAAATGAGAAAGAAAAAACAGCAAAAAATAACCTTATATACCTCAATGAGAGACTTTCTTTAAAGTCTTTGACACTCACTTCTTCAAGGCCCCTGGCTGTCCAAAAAGAAAATACTTTCTAATTCTAGCTTAATATCACATCTTTGAATACACAAACAGCTTTCTAAAAATAGTTTAAAGGGACATTTTCAAAGCATAGAGACACAGAAACGCTCACAGAGATCCATGTACAGCACAGCGAAGTAACAAAGAGCCTCTAGAAGTACAGTCTATGTACTTGCACGTACCTGCTTTACTCAACAGAAGTCGTATGTTTTTTGGGTCATAAAGTGGACGGGATTACAGGGCGCATCAAGCAAAACGAAACAGTCAGATGATGAAATTGAATACTCTTCTCAGGATTCTTCTCAGAGGGGTTGATGGGAAGTCTTTCTAAAGAACAGTTTCTTTTTTATCACGTGCGCCTTTCATATCTGTACTAATCAGTGCAACACCACAGGGAAATCGAACTTTGCTCACAAAAACATTGTTCCGTTGTAACACATACAATACAAAATAATACACTCACTTTTTCACTTCATTATGTTGAAGCTCAGTAGACATAACTCATACAGGCTCATGACTACAATACCCATAATGCTCCAGCAGTGAGGTCTCATTGTTTACCAAAGTTGTACTAAACCAATTGGACAGATTTTTGAGCGCCGTGTACCACAGAAAATCTGTTCAAGGTCATTAAACTCAACCAGAATGTAAGCATGAGCGCACAGTCAAATTTAAAAAAGATTCTGTTAAAGGTTTTACAGGTCTAAAAACTTTAAAATCTGGAAAAAGCTGTGGAGGCTTAGAATTACCTAACTTCCACAACTATTTTCTTGCCAATAGATTGCAATACATCTTAAGATGGTTAAAAAACAATCCAGAAACCAACCCATGGATGGATCTGGAACAGGCATTCTGTGGAAAGATCAACTTGTCAGATCTACCATTTATCAGCCCAAAAATAAAAAAACTTGACTGCTACCAAAGTAGTAATATAAGCACTACTTTAACAGCCTGGTGGGAATTTCTTAAAATGTCAAACTCTTCAGTTTTACCATGCAAAATGACACCCATCTGGAACAATCCAGACATCCTGATAAATAAAAAAATGTTGCACTTCCCTGCTTGGCAAGCAGGGGGCGTAAGACTACTTGAGCACTTAATTATAGACAGAAGATTCATAACGCACCAAGAACTACAAGAAAAACATGGAATAAATAAATTCTTGGAATATCAGCAACTTAAATCTGTAATTACTAAAACATTTAAATCCAGTGACAATGACCTAAAATTACCAGAACTAGTTACCTCTATGATTAATTTTTCATTGAATAAAACTCTCTCCAAAATATACAAACTCATATGCAACTTAGATAACAAAGTCTCAATTCCAACAACAAAATGGGATGCAGACTTAGGCAGAAGTACAGACACAAGCTTCTGGTCAGAAATTTGTCTAAATACCTTCAAACTAACAAAAAGTCCAAACCTACAACTAATCCAATTTAAAACTCTTCACAGAATTTACTTTACTGGACAGAGGATGTTCAAGATGGGTCTCAGAAACTCAGACATTTGTGAGCATTGTGATAGTAATCTACCTGACAATTACATGCATGCTCTGTGGTTCTGTACACCTGTACAGGCTCTCTGGCAACAGGTATGTGCTGATCTATCAGTCTGGCTTAATGGTTCAATCACAGCTTCACCTTCACTTTGTGTGCTGGGTGACATGAGTGCCATCGATACAGAGGGAAGATTAGCACCTTTAATCTTCATAACTCTTTGTATAGCAAAAAAAACAATTTTATTAAACTGGAAAAACAAGAAAAATATTAGTGTAAGTCATTACAGGAATCTGCTATTGGATCATATCAGCTTGGAAAAAATGTCAACTAGGAGTTCAAATAACCTGGAAGGAATTCGGGCTCTCTGGTCTCCCATAGCTAACGCCATAACTTAGGGGGCGGGGTTCTTGGGTGTCGCCGCGCCCTGGATGTCTGCCGGGATTTTGGTGCCGGGGTCGGGGCCTCCCTGGCCTGGTGGGGGGGGGGGCTCTGTTAGTCGGGGGTCTGGTACGGCGCCTGGATGGGGCAAGCGCGGGGGCTGCGTGGTCTCCCGGGCCTGGGCGGGGGGGTGTGGGTGGTGCATTGGGTGGGGGTCTGGCTTGGCTCGGGGGGTGGTCCTTCTGCGTGCGCTGGGGGGCTTGCGTGGGGCCCTGGTCCTGGGGGGTCTGCCTGCGCTGGATGGGTGGCCCGTCTGCACCCGGGGGCTGGGATCACTCCTTCTCCGGCCCTGGGACGGGGTGGGGCAACCCTCTTGGGGCCTGCGTTTGCTCCAGGAAAAGCATACCATGGCGGGGTCTGGGGGGAGCGGGCCAGGGGGGGGGGGGGGGGGTGTTCATGGGTAAGAAGGGGGGTCCACCACCAGTATGGGTCCCTTGAGACTTCCTCGGGCCCGCTGGTACCTGGCCAGGCAGCCACAGGGGCGGTGCTTGGGGGGGGGGCCGGGGCTTGCGCCTGGGGGATGGCCCCCTCTCGGCTCCTCTCTCTTTGTGTGGGGTGGGGGTGTGGGGCCTGGGGGTCGGCTTCCGGGCGGTGGGGTCTCTGCCCTGGGGAGACTTGGGCCCAATGCTGGGGGGGGCGGGGGGACGGTTGTTTCACCATCGGGGGTCAGTCTGGTAGCTGTCCCCGACCTCCCCTCCTTCCTCATACAAACACTTATTAGGTTGGAGGGGGGTGTGCTTGCGGAATACTTCGAGGGGCCGAGCCACTTGGCAGTGGTCCCCCCCCTCTCCGCACAGTTTCGCCCCCTTCTCTTGGTTTTAAATGCACATTAGACACGTAGGACCCTTGGTGGGGGGGTGCTGGGACATCACTGCCAGCAAGCAGGAGATGTCCTCCTAGTGCTCAACCCTCCAATTTTAACTGCACCGTAGACATTTAGGGCTCCTTGGCGAGAGGGCGATTGGACATCCCTGTAAGCAATCAGGAGATGTCCCCAGTGCCCTGCTCGCCAATTTTAACTGCACCCTTTATGACACACACCCTTCAACCACAAGAAACACACCTCAACATACACACACAAATACATTACACAAGGAAGATGGGAATACTGATCTTCTGTCCCCTACCCCATCCCCGGTGGGGGGAACAGGACCTTCAGCGGTGGCGGCCTTGTCTCTTGGGTGTCGGCCTCCTGGGCCCGGTGGCCCCCTCCCCACGCGGGGAGAGGGATCCCTCAGTCCTCTGGCAAGTCCATGAGCGGGGGATCATATTCCATCTGAGCCTGGAGGGTGTCTGTGTCCTTGTGGTGCGGGTTCTGGTCCTTACCCTCGGGTGACGGGCCCCCTCTAAGTCACAACATAGGAGAGCCTGGTCAGGCTACGTACTCCTTCGGGGATCCCCACTTCTCTTGGTCATCCCTCCTCTAGGTGGGGGTAGCCGACCCCTGCTGTGCTCTCTTCTGGATCTCCGCAACTGCCTGGAGCTTCGGAGCGGGTCTCCCTTGGGGGTCCTGGCTCGTACCTGGGGCTGGGGTGGGGGATGCTCAGAACTCCTGGGTGGTGGTGGGCGGCTTGTCTGGGGTGGTGGGGCTCTCGGGGGTGGGGCCCCGCGCTGGACCGCCCGGCGCGGTGGGGGGGCTGCTCTCCTGACTGGGCTGGGCCCTGCGCTCTGCGCTTCCATACCTCACTGCGCTCGGGTGTTGGGGGCCCATGTGGTGGTCCTGCGGGCCCTGGTCTGGGTGCTTGGCCGGACTACCTGGCGGGCGGATCACCTCCATTGACCCCACAGTATGGGTGCGGGGGCGGGCCCTGGTCGGCGCTGCTGCCTCGGCGGGGGTCTTGGTGTGGGGATGTCTGGGAGCTCTCCCTCCCTTTTTTTTTTTTTTTTTTTTTTTTTCTTTCCATTCCTTCATCCACTTCAGCTTAACATAACATTCACCTGAGCACAGGCGTCAGCTCACATTTGCACCTTCAAATAGTGTGCGTGTCAGAATGTAATGCTTTACATGTGTTGGTTGGTATGCACAACTGTGCGCGTAAACTGGTTGTGGACAAGTTTGTGAACACTCTTGGAGCCGGCAGGTATGTTTGTAACAGCTGAGTGTGTGGACAGGCCCCGCCCATTTTAGACCAACTCTCACTATTGTAATGGGTATAAGCATCAGCATTTTGTTGCCTGTAGACTTACAATTCTACTTTCTCCTTCCATTAGTCATCCTCTAAAATCTATAACACCCCCCCCCCCCCCCCTCTTTTCTCCCTTTCTTTTTCCGTCCGGTCCAACAAAAAGAACACAAACAAAATTAATATTAATAAAGTTTCGTTGAAATTACAAAAGGGGCTTATACCAACATACATTTTGTGTTCCCAATGATTTATGACCCCCGATTGTAAGAGTAAAATCTGTCTAATACAAGAGGCTCTCAGCTCATATCTGTTTGCTCAGCTGTTGGACAGGACAAGTTTAAAAAAAAAAAAAAAAAAAAAAAAAAAGTTGTACTAAACCAATTGGACAGATTTTTGAGCGCCGTGTACCACAGAAAATCTGTTCAAGGTCATTAAACTCAACCAGAATGTAAGCATGAGCGCACAGTCAAATTTAAAAAAGATTCTGTTAAAGGTTTTATAGAACTAAAGGATTTAAAGCACATCTTATGGTCTAAAAAGGACAGTAGGCTTTTCTTTCCAGTAATTATGATTTTACATGTATCAACTATACACTTACGTTTATTCATGTAGGAGAATAAAACTATTGATAATGTTACAGTATTTTTTTCTTGTTTTTATTGTGTTCAAAATTTAAATTATCATGAAATTTGGTTGGCATTTGAGCAACACTCTCTCCAGTCAGAACTTTGTAGCCTCTGATCTCTTTCAGATTAAAATACGATTTGAAAAAGTAATAAAACATATTTTCTCCTCCCTCCATTCTCATTTGCTTCTCTTTTTTCTCTAAAAATGTCGGCACCACTGACATCTCCATCCTTTTACCAAAGTTCCCTACCATCTGTCCTTCTGCATTCCTGTTCTGAATACTGAATTTCTCCATCAGCTCCTTATCTTCTCTGATTCCTTCCCTCACGTCTGCTTCAATCACCTCTCTCTACCTCATCATCTCCCTCCAGAATCTTCATTTTTGCTTGTATAATAACAACTGCTTTGTCTTTGGTGCTGTGTTTGGAAGCCCTTCCTACTAAAACCCTCCTATATTCACCCAGACTTGGGAGCGTCACACCAAAGCACTGGATTCTGCCTTCTTGTGGTTGTTTTACCTGCACTAGATTAACTCTCAATAATATCTGCTTTCATAATTCCAAAATATTTTCATTAGTTGAAAAGGCATGCTCTTTCTGCTCTTTTTGTCACTTTGTTCCCCTGAAAAATGAGTGGAACCATTTGAATGAAAAATGGTGCCAGTTTGCGGCTGTCATACAGACATCCAGCTATAAACACAGAGACTATAAATCCTGCATCTTGTTTGATGAATATAACTGTCTGTGCTAAGTACATCGGTTTAGATAAACACCTGCTGGTTCTCCAGAAATCCTGCCTTATCTGCTGTTGATTACCTGGATCAGGTGTGTTTGGCCAATAATAAGCATTAATGCCGTGTTGGTTGGAAAACATGTAGGACATCGTTCCTCCAGGCCTGGATTTGGACAGCTCTGTTATATGGATTAAAGCCTGGAAATGAAGATTATGAAAGGAAGAAAACACCAGAGAGGTCTGCCATTTTTCAACAAACAGCTTCCTGAATTGGTTCTAAAAGAGCTGTTAGATGGAGTTTTCATCTTGACCATGTTTGGGTTTGCTTCATTTCAATAGGCAGCTGAGCTATAATAGTTTTAGTTTAGTGAGTTTCCTACCAGCGGTGGGATTGCAATAAGGCTCTTGACATAAAGGCTAATGTGAACATTCCTCTTGCACAGTGTCGACACCAGGCATGAGTCTAAGCATGCGCTCTCTAATCTCACTAAGGTGAATGTCATCAGCATCTCCTGTGTACTTGTAAGGTGAAAGCTAATCTATAAGCAGATGGATGCGCAGCTCTAAGAAGATAGGAACATAAAAGAGCAGTTAGAGGGCAAAGGAGACACGGAAAGTTTCAGATGTTCCTGGCAAATACCTGCAGGGCAGTAATGTAGCCCCCCTACAGTTAGTAACAGCAAAAAAACCCCATCCAACCCTTTCAAGTGTCAGCTGAGGCTGAAAAGAGAACAGAAGGTGAAGGACCAACAATAGCTGCCCTCATACCATATGTTTACCTCACTTTTCTGAAAACACACAGTCATTCTAATGTGGCTAATGTGAAGAGCTCAGTTTGACTTTAGTAGTTAGCAGTAGTTTAGTAGTGAGATTCTAGTATAGGCTTCATGAATGGAAGACCTTCTTTGAAAGAGTAATTTTCTCCATTTATCCCTTTTTTAGCCCTTTTTAGCCTTCCATTTACTGATTGTGAGAATTTGCAAGCAGACCAAATTACATTTTTTTGTTATAAATAAGTTTGTAAGTAAAACGATGTCACAAAGTGAATTCCTTGCGTGTGGAGTGCTTCTTTTCAGTCTGGCACATGGCACTGACATTCACAGGTCAAACACCACAGGAAATCTAATTATGTGAGAAAGGAATTGATAAGGAAAAGAGCTGACAGGTCTCCCAAGTAAAATAGATATTTGATCCTTACATGCTTTCCTACTTAAGCAGGAGACAGACATAGCAGCCTCTATCTGCTGCCACAGCACCGGGACAGCAAGTCGTCAAACTGGGTCACAGAAACACAGAACTTCTGTTGAAAATGGCCATTTCTAAATGATCTCATGAATCCAGACGTGGTGGCAGGCTTACTGATGCTTTTCTAGAGCTCTTCCAAATAAATAAACCTGATCTCTCAACATCCTCTGAGTCAAACGTGAAGTACCGATGAGGTCAGGTCCAGAGAAAGTTTTGACAGCAGCTCCAAACACACACGGCGGGAGTGTCAGGTTTATGAAGGCACTTTTGGATAAGCATCCAGCAGTAAGACAAACCCAAGGTGGCAGATGCAAATTTAAATTACAAATTGTGTTTGGTGGGAATGCAGCAATTGCCATTGTCACTATAGTGGGCGTGAAATGGCCAAATGTCCCACACTACTGATTTAAATGAGGGATAAGAAACTCCAGGCCTCGAGGGCCGCATTCCTGCATATTGTCCAACATGATCTGGCATGTTTTCAATTGGCTGAACACACCTGAACCAGGTGGTCATGAGTAGGGCTTGGGTATCTGGAAATCCTGCAGACACAGCAGGAAATGACTCATTTTCACTTTTCTAAAAACATTTACCATTACCAGGATATCAGCTCTGCGTTCATCCAAAAAAACACAAAACCATGAGTTGTAAGGAATTTAAAAGATCATAAAATACTCTTTTCTTTGTGTTCATTTGATTCCATTAAAGACAATTAGATAAGAATGACAGTAAACCAATTTAGCCGTTCACAGCTTTAGCCGATAGCTGTTTCTGGAAGAACTGTCTCTGCCAATCATTCTTAAAGGCTCAATCTTATGTCATAAGTCTGACCAATCAGAAGTGGTTAACGTCCACACGGCCTTGTTTCAACTTGACTCATCAAGTTTCTTGATTCCAACAATAATAACAACTTAAGCTCGTTTTTAGAGGTGTGGTTTCCTGTGAGATCGGGTGTCAAACTGTAAAAAAAGTGAACACAATAATTTTGTAACTTTTTTTTATAACAGCATTGGCATCACCTATGCATTACATCTCCCATGAAGCACTGGGTTAAAGTGACAGCGGCTCTACGCTCTAATGACTTTTAACTGTCCTGAAGCACAACAAACACACACACCAAACAGTCTGTTCTTACAGTTTTCAAATCTTCTGAATGAAATCAGACGTAAACAGTTCAGTTCTTCTTTAAGGTTTGTGTTTGTTAGCAGCCAGACAGTGTTTGGTCCAAGTTAGGTTAAAATACAAGTATTAACAAAATAAAATACACAGCATGAAGGTGAAGTCCAAACAGGTACATTTAAACTAAAATATAAAATATTTAAAAAATGTAAAACTAAAAATGTAACTAAAGAATTTAAACTAAAATATGTCAAACATGTTGTGATCATACAATTGTTCCAAAATTACAGTTGCTCTGGCACAAACATTTAAAGAAACATAAAAAAAAAATAAGTTACTGTTTAGAAAGAATATATTATGGTTTCTGTTTGTTTTTGTGAGGAACTTGCATTTTAGGGAAAAACAACAACCTGGGCAAATTTTCAACTTTTTTGACAACATTTAGGGGAAACAGCTGCAACTTCCAGCTTTTTCTGCCTCAATTATTACAAAAAATTCACGTGAGATGATGAAGAGACTCTACATCAATGCGGACTATACAGCAAGATTTTTGTCAAGGAAAAAGTGTACTTTGATTCAAAAAAGGTTGAAAAACACTGTTTTAAACAATACATTCACATACAAAACCCACATTAGCTAAGATCTCTCTTACTTTCTATCATTGTCAAGCAGTGAATAAAACCTCTGGTTCTCCCAGCACAGGCTTAGTGGTTGTTTTCTGATTTAAACGATGCAGAGCTGCTGGTTTTCACACTGAAACAAGATCCCAGTCCAAGTAAAAAATGTCAACATCAATACTGCGTTTAAGAGACGTTCAATTTCCTGCTTCATTGGGGCTCTCACAGTGTCCGTTTAGAGTGGTTGTCTCAGAGGTGTCCAGACTGAAGAACTGGAAGTTAATACATGAGAGGATTTATGGCTCCTTTCATTCCTAACAGACTGATCCAATTGAAACTCATTCACAGAATTAAAGAACAAAGTTTGCCTTAACATCTAATAAAGATTCATGAGTTAATAGCTCATTTCCACAACAGTTTGGGTTTGTGGGAACGTTTCACATGTGGAACAGGCTGAGAGATTTTTTTTGTCATTGCAGATTTCATTTCTGTGTTTGTATGTTTGTGATTTCAGTTTTTACTGAGGGTTTCTGATGATTTGTTCATGTTGTTTTTGTGTTGACAGCCCGTTTGGTGAATGTGTGTGTGTAACTGTTGCTGTACATAACAGTAACAGACTATTAAATCAAAAATCTAACAGATGCTTTCAGTTTCAGTGTCTTCATTTTGCTTGTTTTGATTTTTGTAAATCTCTGCCCATTTTTTTCTCTTGCATTTTGATTTTTACTAGTTTCCCGCCTTTCCTTTTGGTTTAAGTAATGGGTGCTCGTGTGTAAGTTGGGGAACGAGATGTTACAATGATGATCATTCATTTCTGAAACAACAGAGGAGAGAAGGAAAATGGCTTCTTCTAAACCTGCTCTGGTATCAAGAGTCTCCTCAGGTTTTTTTGGGATGAGGAGCATGACAACAAACATCCTCATTCATCTTTAAAGAATGACTGAGAAAAGGGTGAGTTGAACTACCAAAGCAGAAAGTTTGCTGCAGGTGTAGGTGGTGCAGCATGTCAAACACGGAGATCAGAAAAGACTGAAGTTGGTTTTTGAACATGAAGAGTTTGATCTTATTCTGGAGCTGATATACAGCTTAGAAACTGAAGTTGCTTTCACTCTTAGTCCAGAGGATTTGGAGGGAATAGCAAACATTTCTGATCAACTTTTCACCTTTTTTTTGGGTGTATTTTGCGTTCACCTGGAATCAGTCGGCATGTGCACCTCTTCCCTCTCACCACTGCATGAACACTTTCTCATTTTTCTCTGTGATTGTAAAGCACAGCATCTGGAACATTCATCCCAGTTTATTAACTAGTAGGTCCATAAAAGTCTGTGAGCATTTGGGCTTCAGTAAACTGCACCACACTTTGGGGTTTTTTTGCTCCTTCAGGAACAATATTTATGAAACTGACTTAAGTAATATTTTCAGATTTATAAAACTTAACGCAATCTTCTCTTCAGAAAGAGTAAATGTTCAGGTGTTGATCTTCTCCCACATCCAGCTATATCCATACAAGACCCATTTAATGAGAAGTTGACACACAAACATTCATACGTAATCAATCAAGAGCGGATATTGGAAACCTGAGTGATGCAAAAAGACAGGCGTGGATACTAAGCAGCTGATCCGGAACACAACAGAACTTTTTCTTTCTTTGGTATTTTTACTTCAACAGTTTTAGTCAAAAATTCCTTCATGTTTAAGATGACCAACAATCAGATAGGTCCATTCTTCTGAGGAAGCATGATTACATCATTAAAAGCACAGCATGTTTAGAGGAAAGTTTCAGCCCTTTTCTTCTTACAAGACAGAAAATAAAGAAGGACGGGTGATGGAACATTGAGAGTGTCTGACCTGCGTTGTGATCCTCTCCGACCTCCTGGCTTGGTCTTCAGAAAGCCACTGTGCAGTGACTGTCTTTCCTTTGTGTGACCCTACACACACAAAGCAGGAGATTAGGGAATGGTTCACTTATCTGAGGCTGAAGTCTTCCTGTGTCGCTGAAAAAAGAACCAAGCATACACAAACCAAAACAGATTCTCTCTGTTTGACATTTCAGCAGAATCCGAACCTGTTTCTGCACTGATGTACTGTATATCCTAACTCCTTATTCACTGTCACTGGTCATTTTTCCTTTCAGCTTTATCCAAATAGGCAGCAAACAGCTCGATTTGTGAGAAAAAATCTGAAATAAAGTAAAAAAAAAAAAAAAACAAGGATCTTTGGTTTAACTGTGCACATTTACTGTAAACACACACAAACATGACTTTTGAGTCTCAATTCACCTGGAAATGTGTGCACTCGCACCAAGCCAAGAAAAGCTGCCTAAGAAACTACTATTTACAGTGTCTTGCAAAAGTATTCAAACCCTTTGAATTTCTCCACATTTTCTCACATTATGACCATAAACATAAATATTTTTTATTGGAATTTGATGTGAAATACCAACACAAAGTGACGCACACTTGTGAAGTGGAAAGAAAATGATTCAGATTCTGGATTGGATTTAGGTCTGGACTTTGACTGGATCATTCCAACACATGAATCCGTTTCATTTTTACCATTCCATTGTAGCTTTGGCTTTATGTTTAGGGTGGTTGTCCTGTTGGAAGGTGAATCTCCACCTCAGTCTCAACTGTTCAGACTTCAACAGGTTTTCCTCCAATATTGCTCTGGATTTGGCTCCATCCATCTTCCCATCAACTCTAACCAGATTCCCTGTTCCTGCTGAAGAGAAGCAGCCCCAGAGCATGATGCTGCCACCACCATGTTTGACAGTGGGTAGGGTGTGTTCAGAGTGAAGAAAAAGTTCCATTTTGGTCTCATCTGACCAGAGCTCCTTCTTCCACACGTTTGCTGGTCATTCTCATGGTTTATCTCAAACTGCAAACAGGAATTCTTGTGGTTTTCTTTTAACAATGGTTTTCTTCTTACCACTCTTCCATAAAGTCTAGATGTGTTCAGTTCATGACTGATGGTTGTTCTATGGACAGATTCCTCCACCTGAGCTGTAGATCTCTGCAGTTCATCCAGAGTCATCATGGACTCCTGGCTGCATCTCTGATCAGTGTCTCCTTGTTCAGTCTGTTAGTTTAGATGGACGATCATGTCTAGGTAGGTTTGCAGTTGTGTCAAACTCTTTCCATTTGTGGATGATGGACTGAACAGTGGTTCATAGGATGTTCAAAGTTTGGAAAATCTTTTTCTATCCTAACTCTGCTTTCAATTTCTCCCCAACTTTCTCCCTGACCTGTCTGGTGTGTTCTTTACGCTTCATGATGCTGTTTTCTCCCCAATATTCTCTTGAAAAACCACAGAGACTGTCACAGAACAGCTGGATATGTTTACTGAGATTAAATGACACACAGATGGACTATATGAAGTTCTGAAGTCAACATTTGATCAGTCACCAATCATCAAGCAACTTCTGAAGACGATGCCCTCAGAGAAAAGGGGCTGAATACTTTTGCATTCTGCGCTTTTTAGTTTATTATTAGTAAAACAATGGAATTCTTGTATAATTTTCTTTCCATTTCACAAGTGTGTGTCACTTTGTGTTGATCTTTCACATAAAATATATTTATGTTTGTGGACATAATGTGAGAAAATGTGAAGAAACTCAAAGGGTTTGAATACTTTTGCAACCCACTGTACCAAAACATCCAGGATAAATAATAACACACACAACAATGAAGCCTTTGTTAGACATTTAAACCAAAAATGATCAGTAAAGAAGTAAACCACGGGAAACTTAAACTCCTTTATAATCAGCATCAGTAAAAAGCACAGCTGAGGCAGAAGCTCAGGAAATGCCCCATGAAGAGAGGGGCTTCAGCAACACACAGTGCACAGATAACTGCATGCGGCCTGAGAATGAGAAGGAACACTAAGCAGCTCCACACATCCGTGATAAAACAAAATGAGCAGGATTCACCGCAACATCACATATATCACTAATTCATCAGCTTTCAGTCTTAGCCACACATGGTGGTTTCAGCTGACTCCTCGCCAGCATTAATCACAGCATTCTTTAGTTGTAATTGCATTATGCATTATGAGAAGACCATTTGTGTTTGGTTCCTCTGCACTTCTCTTTTCAAGCAAGCCAGGGTCACAGCAGGACAGTCAGTTAGTGCAGATGAAAAATGAGCTCCCTTTGAAGAAACTAAAACTCTGTACATTGAAGTGCTCGAGCTGGTTTACCTGGCCTGGACAGGTACGTACCCACAGTGCAGAATATTTCCACTTCAGCAGAGGTAAGGCGGACCCCCGAGAAAGACTTAACCAAAAGTTAAGTACAATGAGTTACAACCAGAGATGACACTAACTGTTAAGTGAAAGTACAGTTAAACTGTTTAAAACCATAATAAAATATATGGACTGAGTTAAAATGTAAAAATCAATTAGATAGACAGTTTTTGTTTTCTTGTGTTTACTGTAACAAACTATTTTAATTCCTCTTTGCTGTTCCTTGTGCAAATGAGATAAATTGACAAAGGGACTTCTGGGTAGAAAAGAAAGAAGAGCTCCTTTATTTGACACCCTGACACTCCACATGACGGACACCCAACAACGGATGGAAAAGCCGTTTCCATCCATTGTTATCCAGAATAAGGGGGAGTCTACTTTTTTCATACAGACCAAGAATAATAAATGATGAAGTGTTTGGTCAGACATGTCTACATTTGGTATTGATCACACACCAGTCCAGCAAGCATGCTCTCTTTCCACTGGCCCTTCTCAGCAGCCTCTGACTGGGCTCTGAGCCCACAGAGTCTCTCCAGCTGAGAGTTTCAACAACAGTTCATAGCAAGACATTCAAACAAACCCCACAAACCTCTGGCCTGGTTTCTCCAAGATATGCTTCCAAAAGCCCCATTTCTCATTACTCATTTAGAACACTGATCCACGTTTAACCAAGTCATCTTTGTTTATTATCAAACAAGAAAAGCTAGAAACTGTAGCACAAGGAACAAGCATAAGAAAACAGCAGCAACACACAGCAGAATTTCAATGTTTTCTGCTTGATGGCAGCAGCCCAGGGTAACATAACTAAAGTCTCATAGTGACAGCATCATTTTTAAGGTTGGAAAAGATTAAACGATTCCAACCCTCAAGCAAAGGTCAGCAGGGATCGGTGACATAGTGAATCAAATGTATAAGCAGGACTTAGTGTGAAATCATCTGACAAGAGGAAGCAGTCCCATGGCATTAAGAGATTCATGATAAACTCTGGATAAAGCAGAGTGGAAGGCCATGTGACTGGATGGTTTCTCATTTTGTCTCTTTATAATGCTGTGATTCAAACTGTTCAGCTTAGTTTCCTTTACCTCAGAGATCTCTGTCTGAGTATGTTTTCAGGGTCACAACTGTCTGATGGTCGTTGGACAAACGGCGGTCTGCTCAGGAGCAAACAACCTAGAACCGCTACACTCTTTCACTACTGGACAGAACAAACTCCACAATCAAGCAATTAAACACAACTCTAGCAGTGTTTAGTTCTTTTTTAATCCTGGACACAACAACAGTGGTCCCTCATTTTTACTGGAAGTTGTGTTCCAAACAAAGAAGCAACATGTGAAATCCAAAAAGTAGTCTCCTTTATTTTATTTTACAATAATTATTGATGTTTGAAGGCTGTAAAACTCCTCACAACACACTTTATACACGGGACAGACGCAAACATTTTCACACTTTTCTTCGTGTTGTAGCGATGGACCACTGCATCCCAAAATCAGCCTTTAACGAGACCTTTCACTGAACTGGACCCTTTAAACTGTGGTCCAAAAATAGGAATAAAATATACATTCTGTCAACGTGGGCTGTACAGTGGGGTAGTGGCTCTCCTCAAAGCCAGAGGCCCTGGTTTGAATCCCAGTTGGTACCTTTCTGTGTGAAGTTTACATGTTCTCCCTGATATGTGTGGGTTTTCTCCCAGAGTCAAAAACCAGCTTCATAGGTTGAGTGGTGACTTTAAATTGCCCCTCAGTGTGTGTGGGTGTGCGTGTGTGTCTGGGGGCGTGTGTGTGTGTGTGTGTGTGTGTGTGTGTGTGGGTGGGTGTGTGGGTGTGAGACCCTGCTTCAGACTGGTGACCTTGTTCATGGACTATCATGCTTACGTCCAACAGCGGCCAGAGTAGCTCCAGCAAACCCATGACCCCAAAAAGGGATTCCACATTTTTCTCAAAATACTAACAGCTCTTATTTCAGTAAATATTAGGCTGGTTGCTGCAAACAAGCATGATGAAAAACAAACTGTAGCAACAAAACTGTCATATAAAATCATTTATTACTGCAAATTCCAAAGGACTTTCTAAGACGCCTGCATAATTACCGTCAGTTAATTAGGAATTAATTATGCTCCATTATATATTCATTGTGCCTTCATCAACACATGTAATCAATTATACAGGCTAGTAGCAGGTTGCAGACATTTCCTTCTGACTAGAATACATTTACTTCTCAGGAGCAAATCTGTCTGTTCAGGTTCATTAAGGTTGTGTGTCTGCATCTCTGCAGTCTTACAGCTCCTCTCAATCTGTGTTATAGAGTAAAGGTGTTCAGAAATAAATGAAACAGAAAATAAAACAGAAGATTGATTTGGTCAGGAGGCTTTTTCACATTATTCCAAAGTACAATCTATTCCTCAGAGTTAGGAAATCTCTAAAATGGGACAATAAAAACATAACAAGGATAAAAAAATCACAATCATGTTGATTTTTAGATTCCTCTTAAGATCCATCCATCTTCTTCCACTCGTCCGGGACCGGGTAGTCGGGGTAGCAGTCTAAGTAAAGACCCCCGGGGAGGCGTCCAGGAGGCATCAGGACCAGATGCCCGGCCACCTCAACTGGCTCCTCTCATTGTGGACCGAGCTTCTCCCCCCTCTCTAAGGGAGCGCCCAGCCACCCTACAGAGGAAGCTCATTTCGGCTTGTATCTGTATCTTGTAGCTTGACCTTGTTCTTTCGGTCATGACCCAGAGCTCATGACCATAGGTGAGTATTGGAGCGTAGATCGACCGGTAAATTGAGAGCTTTGCTTTCTGGCTTAGATCTCTTCATCACGACGGACCGGTACAGCGACCGCATGACGGTGGACGCAGCACCAATCCAGCTGTCGATCCCACACTCCGATCTTCCCTCACTCGTGAACAAGACCCCAAGATTCTTAAACTCCTCCACTTGGGGAAGGAGCACTCCACCCACCCAGAGAGGACAAACCACCTTTCTCCGGTCGAGAACCATGGCCTCAGACTTAGCGGTGCTGACCCTCATTCCAGTCGCTTCACACTCGACTGTAAATCGTTCCAATGCTGGAGGTCCTGGCTCAATGAAGCCAACAGGACAACATCATCTGCAAAGAGCAGAGAGGAAATCCTGTGGTTCCCAAACTAAACCCCCTCTGGACCCTGGCTGCACCTAGAAATTCTGTCCATGAAGACAATGAACAGCCCTGCTGGAGTCTAAAATGCTCTGGGAACAGGTCTGACTTACTGCCGGCTATGTGGACCAAGCTCCTGCTCTGGTCATACAGAGACCGGACAGCCTTCATGAAGGCTCCACGGACCCCATACTCCCAGAGCACAGGACTCTCCTCTCTGTTCTGAGAAAAATGCTATGTGCAAAATATGGGGTAAGGAAACTGTCAATAACAAATGTATTCATAAAGACAAAGTTGTGCACAAATTTATATTTTGTGCACAAATTTATATTTTGTGCACAAATTTGCAGAGAAAATATGAATACAACCTTTAGTTTTACATTTCACATGTCTGTTTTGAATACGATTTGTCTTTGTTTTGAATCCGACTCTTGCTTGTCTTGAAAACAAATTTCTCCTGTTAAATCGCTGTCAAAAATACGTCACGAGGTCACAGGCATAAACATCGAGTCCCAGAGCATCGTTTCTACTGAATGAGCTGATAGAATTAAACTTTATAGAATGTTTTGGATGCCCTGGCAGGAAAATGATCTTGTTACTGTTGCTCTGCTGGAAAAAAATATTGTAACCACCAAGTTCTGCGCTTTTGTTTTTGGCCAGACGAAGTGGAGGCAAAAAAATAGATGTTAATAAGAGAATGATTCAAGAAAATAAAAACGCCCGAGCAGGCGGCAGAGGGATCCCTGTCTCTCTGCTGCTGCCGTTCTGCCTGCCGTTGTGTCCATAGATACGTTCTCTCTGCCAGAATTTGTGTCTTCAGTCTCAGACATGGTTCTAGCAGAGGGAACGTACCTCAGCACAACACCTCAGCCGGGTCAGGAGGGGCGGCCGCACCCGCCACAGGCTCTGGCAGCGCCGTGGAGATAACCAGCGGGTTAAGATAATGGATGGAAATAACAAAGACAGCTAAGCTAACTCAGAGCTAATGTAGACTAACTGGCAGCCGACCGTAACGATAGTTAAAAAAATTAGAAACAGAAAGACAGTTGTGTATTCTGATCCCACTGACTTTTTTAATTTTCTTTTTTTGTTTGTTTTTACTGCCGCAACAGTCGGCTGCCCGTTAGCATACTTTAGCTCCAAGTTAGCTTAGCCGTTTGGTTTCGTTATCCTCTGATTATCAACTGGAATTTCAGCAGACATGTTTTTATTTTACACTGAATGAGTGACGTCTGCTACGTCTTTCTAGGCTGTTTTCCACTTCTGGCTCTAAAACGACCCTCTGCTGCATTGGGTTAGGGTTGATCGCCTGTTGTAGCCTGAAAACAAGAAATTGCGACTGGAGATCGCTGTTTTTTGATCTATTTTATCAAATTTTCTACAGAGCTATGGCTATCAAGATTATTTTCTCATTCTCGATGTATATGCTTGTGACCCCGTGACGTATTTTTGACAGCGATTTAACAGGAGAAATTCGTTTTCAAGACAAAGAAAAGTCGTATCCAAAACAAAGACAAATCATATTCAAAGCAGACATGTGAAACGTAAAACTAAAGGTTGTATTCATGTATTTTCTGGAAAGTTGTGCACAAAATATACATGTGTGCACAACTTTGTTTTTATGAATACAGCTCTTTCTTTATGAATCCGTTTCTTTTTGACAGCTATCTTACCTCATAGAACACCATTTACATTGGAGCGGGCCTTTAACAGAGTGTAAGATGACAACACAGGTCTATAATTTGTAGAGCCTATTGCGTACACAAATGGATATCTCTGGAATGTTTAAAGGATTTTTATTTTCATGCTATAGAAAAACACTCTGTTTACTTCTAAAATTAGGAATGAATTAGTGAGAAGAATTTAATTAGTTGTAAATATAGATGAAGCATGAAAATCTTACAGGAAAATTAGGAACTATGCTTTTTCTGGCCAAAGAAAAAAGATATTTAAAACCATGAAGCCTTACAAAGAGGAAGCCCTGTGCGAGCAGTTATGCGAAAGTCAAATCCGACATTTCAAGTCAATGACCCAATGCAGCTAAAGGGGAACACGCCTTAAACATGTCAAGGTTTAAGAGCTGGACAACTGTTCCCAAACAATCATGTAGTTCTCACTGTTAGCCGAAGGAAGCAGAAGCAGTGTGTTGTGGTTATTTACGTTCATCCTGCATAAGCTGCAATGTTACAAAAGATGAGATTTTCCAAAGTCCAACGACTGAAAAAGACATAAGAATCCAAAGCATGCAGAAATGAACTCTTCACATGAACGTTGGTGTTATCAGAACTCCTCTAAAAGGTTTACTTTCTATATCCCACATCCACAAATCCCTCAGGCTTTTGTCGCCTCACTCCACTTACTTTCAATCCCACAGTCTGACTTTCATTCCAGGAAACTCCAATGCAGCCCACTGGTACTCAGTGAGGGAGAATCCTGCTTTTCTTCTCTTTCTCTGAGCAATGTGACAATAGACGCCGTCAGTTAAAGGGGAATGGTTATATTTCTTTATTACAGTTGTCTTTCAAACCAGCTCCTTCACTAAGACATATAGCCATTGTTTGGACAGTCTCCAGAACTAATCAAATATCTGTAACAAAAGTGACTAAAACATTCTGAGAAGTCAGGCTGCCAGAAATTCAATGTGTTTTGCTGACCAGGGCTACTCAGGGCATAAGACAGATGAAGGTTTGCATCCTGATGCTCAGTTAACTCTTTACCCACGTCTACATCGACACCAGCTGACCCGTTCCACTCCAAAACCCCAAAACCTGCTGTTTCTAAAGAGAGATTCAGTATGTTACTGTGTTGTCATAACAAACTGGATAAACATGACACTAAAAATAAATGTAACAGTCATTTCTCACTCGGAAGAAGACAACCAAGATGTGACAGAAGATGTGTAGAAGATAAATCACAAAGATAAAACCTCTTAAGGCATCTTGATACGGCCTCTTCAGGGACTTCCTTCAACATCCTCCGTATCTCTAATCTGAAGGTTTTACAAACTTTCCCCAGAGACAGCTGGAGAGCAGCCTCACATTACCAGACATGGGCCGACACTGCTCATCTTTTATCGCTCCACAGTACAGCTATGATCTGGCGTATGGTCTGACATTGAACCAAAGAATGCAGACCCACCTCACATCCTGAAAGAAATGTCATTAGTCCCCACAGACAAGCACAAAGATTTGGAAACCAATGGCTGTGTTTGTTTCCTTTGGTAAAAATGAAGAACTCTCTTCTGTTCTAAAGGTGTCCTTCACCCACACACTGCAGACACAAAAAGCATAAAAGAGCACAAATGGACAGTGACTAAAAGAAGCCCACTCAGCAGCCCTCGATGAGATGTTCTGTGGGTGGGACCAACAGTGTTCACTTCACCTAGTTAGATTTCCAACAACAGAAGTATGTAAAGGTGAGCTGGATGGCTGAGTAACAATGCAATGTGTCTTTTTATAAGTAAGGTATCTGTGCATCTCCAGCCTTTAAACCCTACTCCTCCAGAAACCGTCGCCTATTCAAAACTGATCTCATGCTGCGAACAGGCCTCACGATGTGGAGCTCTGCAGCCTGCTCACGCCTGCTCACGGGCTGCCCATGCTGCATGGAAGTATCCTGGAGAACGTTTCCAAACACAGATATATGTGAAGCTCAATAGAGCGGCGGTTCAGCAAGTTCAAGGGGTCTTTCTGAGAACATCAACGCTACAACGCATGAAGTATCCTCCTTTCACTGACCTTTCCACCTTTGTTTCTACATGTCTGACATCTGGATGGATATTCTGTTCCAGTTAACATATTGTTTGATTTTTTTTTTATTAATTTTGACTGCTTTTAGTTTCTTCCAGTTTAAGGGAACATCTTTTCATGTTTGTCTTGAAATTAAAATAATTTGGATTTGATTCCATACAGAACAGCAGCAAAGTCCCGTGGTACAACTTCAGTATCAATGTTGTGCACAAATGTATATTTTGTGCACAAATCTGCAGGAAAAATATGAATATAACCTTTAATTTTACGTTTGATTTGAATACGAATAGCAGATCTGTGGCAGATCTTTCTTCATCACAGCCCTCTGCAGGTGACAAACACAAAAACTCCTGCATTTCTCCACAAGAAAATGGAATTCAACTGGACTTTAGAAGGGAATTTCTGTTTGAATTGACTTTTTTCTCTTTTTCAGATGTTATCCATCCATTTTCTGTTCCCACCCTTCAGAGTCACAGGGTCGCTGGAGTCTGCCTGCTGTCAGGCATGTTTCACTCTGGACAGGCTTCTTGTCCATCACAGAGCCACACACATTCACTCCTAGAGATGAAGTTTCCACGTATTCACCGTATCCCATAACTGAATTTAGATGTGGGAAGAAGCTGGAAAAACCTGCACAAGCATGAGGAGAACATGCAAACTCCACACAGAAAGGACCAGCTGGGATTGAACCAGGACCTTCTGCTGTGAGACAAAGAAGACTGTTAACCGCTCCACCATGCAGCCCTTTTCAGGATGCTATTGCTTTATGGATAAGTTGTCTTAAATAGGCTCTCTGTTTGTTTCCAAACTCATTTCCCCGCAGAGCTCCAGGATGACCAGCTGGACAGACGGCAGGGCCCAGAAGAAGCCCTGATAACACTGTCTAACTTCACTTACAGTTCAACAAGTCTGTGATTCCAACTAAACACGTGACATCATCCATAAGGTCAAGACCTCCAGCTTCAGGTAACAAGAAAACCAAAAGACTGTTCATGTGACTGAATTCAGCCACAATGGTCGCTTTCTCCCGGTGAGTGTCCGAAGACATCATGTGCTTGCGCCCCGGCTCAGACTCCACACATGACAGGGACCAGCTTCTCCGTTTCAATGGGGAGATTGTTGGAGTGCGTTCTGCTGCGCGTCAGCTGGATCCGCGTGACCGCAGAGGCTGAGCTGGTTCCGGCGCGCGCTCCCACTTTGCTGCGTTTGGCTGAGAAACAGCTCTGAGTCAGAGGAGACGTTTAAACCTTTCGGTCTCCACAAATCTGACCCAAAACAGCCGAGAAAGAGGAGAGTTCGATGCGGGTTCGATGCGGGTTCAGCCACATCCGATGGGGATGGACGGGGATCAGAACTGCTCCTCCGACCGCACTTCTCCAAACTCTGCCTTTTATGGCCACCGCGCGCAGAGCGGGGCTGGACCCGCGTTCCAGCTGCCAAAGCCATTCCGAACATCCGAGCAGAACAAAGAAACTCCGGGAAATACGAGCCGCAAATGCAGAAACAGTTTCTCTGCTTCTTTCTGTGAGAGAGCGGCCGCGACGAAGGCGGACACGCGCCGCGGCTAAACCGATGATGAATGAACGGAGCGTCCTTCAGAGGTCTCCGGGTCAGGCGTGTTGGATCCGTTGCGTCTTTTTAGCAGATAACACGGGAACTTGGCGCACAAGGCCCCCTGTACCCGACTGGAAAAAGAGAAGCCAAAGAAAAGTGGCGCATGAACGCGCGTCCCAACATCGCAGCTCCGAAAGAGGTTTGATGAAGGAGCGTTTTCAACCCCGTTATGTTTCCTGGAACACGCAAACACACAAGAACTTTCTGACAAGATCTGCTGCTTTTACCTGTTTCTGCGGGTTCTCCTCCAGCGCTGTCCGGAGTGCCGTTCAGCAACAGAAGACAAAGACAGCCCAGCAAACGTCCACATTTAGCCGCTAATAATCGGGCATTTTTCTGCCTATGTTTACTGTACATCCCTGTGGGTCGCGCCGGCTGTCCTCCCGATCCTCACCGTTCTTCAACTCTGCCTCCCTCCACCTCACGCCGCCGCGCGTCAAGACTCACGAGCGAGCAGCACTTCCGCCGCGGCCAGCAAAATAAAAGCCCAAGTACACCACATCCATCCATCCACCCACACATCCATCCACACATCCATCCATCCACCCACACATCCATCCATCCATCCACCCATACATCCATCCATCCACCCACACATCCATCCATCCACACATCCATCCATCCACCCACACATCCACACATCCATCCACCCACACATCCATCCATCTACACATCCATCCATCCACACATCCATCCATCCACCCACACATCCATCCATCATCCATCCACCCACACATCCATCCACACATCCATCCATCCACCCACACATCCATCCATCCATCCATCCACCCATACATCCATCCATCCACCCACACATCCATCCATCCACACATCCATCCATCCACACATCCACACATCCATCATCCACCCACACATCCACACATCCATCCACCCATATATCATCTATCCACTCACACATCCATCCATCCACCCACACATCCATCATCCATCCACACATCCATCCATCCACCCACACATCCATCCATCCACCCACACATCCATCATCCATCCACCCACACATCCATCCACACACCCACACATTCATCAATCTCCTGCTAAGGGTGTCCTGATGCCACATGTATTGATATACACCCTTGTGCTCAAAATGGAGTTTGTCATGGACAAACTATGACAAACACAGAAGTCCAACTACAAAACACCGCTCAGGTTCAGATCAGGGAAGCCTTACAATTCCTACCAACCACATCCCTCCAGGTGCCACTGTCGGGCATTGAAGTCCTCCAGAAGGACGATGGAGTCCCCCTTCGGGGCATTTTCCATTACCCCTTCGAGAGACACCAAGAAGGCCGGGAGACCCTACCAGGGAAAAAGACCCAGACAGCATACCTCCTGAGATCACTCGAGCACTCAAACTCCTCCACTACGTTAAGGTGGTAGTTCATGAAAATACTTTTATGCATTTCATTTAAATTCAGACCAAATAGAAAAAGTGCTAATGTAAATAACAGTATGTCTAACTTATTGTGAGTAGTGTAAGTTTAAAGCTGAATTGTGGTAGACAAAAAGGTGGTGCGGCATGTCAAAGATGTGCATCAAATAAGTAGATCTCATCTTTTTGTGCTGATTGTCATGGGCTCTGGTTTTGTTCCAGGTAAGAAGCTAAACTAATATGTTTTTGTGTCTTTGTTTGTGACATTGTATTAATTAAGCATGTAATTTGAAATATAATATAATGTAATGTAATAATATAATATTTGCTGGATTTTTTCAATTCTCTTAATGTATTCAGTTAACTAATTTATGCACCTCACAACTGATAGTGATATTCATTAAGCTTTTGGTTGATAAAAAACGGGCAGTTTTGGTTTGTTATACTTTTCTGTCTTCTAACACATGCGACAGCCTTATAAAATAGCTTGAAGCTTTTGATAACTTTATGAGAATACCTTCTGGACACTCTCCTTTGGCACAGAGTAACAGGTAAAACATTTTTTCCTTGTTAATCAGGCTCTGCTCACAGAGCTTTTTTCATCTCAAGCGCTCAGTCAGGCACACAGATACGTCACAGGCTGTGTGGGATCCTATCCGGCTCGAGGACCCTTGAGGGATCTTCTGACTGTGGTACAACCTGCTGCTGTTTCCCCTTCTGAGAAGTGCTGTCCCAGAAACAAGTGGCAAACACACAGAAAGATGTCATTAGTGTGCAGCTCCACTTCTGTGAAACCAATTCTTCTGGTTTGTGGGCCATATGAGGCCCCACACACATCAGACCTGTCAACTCTCTCAACAGCAGGATAACATCTGCAGCAGCTGCACTGAGGAAATAATACTTCTCTTCTTCTAAGTCTTCTAAGTCATTTCAGGAGCTTTTTTCTGTTGTGTTGCTCACGTCCAAACTCTTATCGAACGTAACTTTGCCATCACATTCCTATAGGCTTTTACATTGAATGGTAACATGTCTTTTTCATCAGAAAAGAAAGTGTGTTATAAAAACATTTTTAATGATTCATATTGATATGAACAGGGTTTATTTTTCAGTTTCAATTTTTAACATTCAGAAATCTTTTCATGTTATGGACAGTTTGTAGTATTCCTATAGCCATTTAACTTAGATGTCATAGCTGTCACATCAGGTAAAACCTTCGGAACTGTATCCCTACATCCAAACTGAAACTAGAGAGTATGATCTGTGCTGCTGCTGCTGCTGCTGCTGCTGCTGGAAAACTCTGCCAAGCCTACCTACAAAACAACACGTTAGGATGAGCCCCCAGTTGTTACGACTGGTTCTAGGTCATAACACATAGACATGGAGACGACACCGGCCTTAGTACTTAAAGGAACATGCTTAAGGAACACCAATGCAATGAGCAGACCAGACAGAGGAAAAATGGACATCACCCGAAGCCCAAAGGAGGAGCCCCCAAAACACCTGTAATCTGTCCCCAGAGTGTCAAACACCTGCAGAGGAGGCGGAGCAAAGAGGCAGGCAGCAGGAACTGAGTCACACGGCCCAGAGCCGTAACAGTCTTTAAAGGCTTATATCAAGCCTTTTCTAAGCCTTTCAGAGTAAACTATATCCATATATACGATGATCATATCTTACCTTTGACACACAAAAGGACAAATTATTTATGAAACATTAGTTATTTTTGCTAACGTTTTTCCTACCCAGAAGAAGCTTCGATCTCTGAGGCTCCGCCTTTCGCGTATGCCACCACGTGAAGCTTAAACACTACATTGAACGAGCGTTTCTTGGCCATCGCTATGCATTTAAAATGAAAGCTGATTAGACAGAGCAAGTGTGTGTGTGTTAGCTTGGAAGCGGTGCTGGTGTTGCAGACTCTTCCTGGTCATTTTGGGACATCACCTCGTGAGCATCCACTCGTTTTCATGGGTTGGGAGAGGCTGGTGCTCAGAGAGCAGGTTTTTAGAGGAATATGCAGAGAACGGATCAAAATTCCGCTTTGGGGTTGTTTATAGTGAGGAATGAACATCATAATACACTTAAAAGCTCAATTTGCAGGATAAAGGCCATTTAAGAAAGGTTGAAATGGAAATTTGCATTAATTTGGGAAAAGTTTACATTTCTGGTGTCATTTACATATCAATGTCAGTCTTCCAGTTCCTGTCCAGAGTTTCTGAAAAGACTCAGCATAGACAAAATTAGACAAATCTTAGGCTGTTTTATTTCATTGGCATGCAAATGATCCTCAGCTTCATCTATCATTTCCCACTTGACAAGTAGAGATATCAGCGTACCTCTTTAACATTTCTACAGGGCAGCAAACTGTCACTTTCAATGAAAGCCACTCATGACGGAGCTGCTGGCTCTCCCATCAATTATTCCAAGGTTCTTATCTCGTCTTTCCACCATTCATCACTCTACCTTTTGTCATGTCAGTACAAATGCAGTATTTCCCTACAGAAGTGCTTGTAAAAAAAAACACTAAAACTAAACCAGAGATGTATTCAAAAACTTGTACTATTCTTAAAATAACATTCTAGGATTCACTGAGCCCTTTAAGCTCCACCTCCCCGTTGCAGCTGGAATTTTAAACATTCTTGTAGCATTTTTCTCATAATGGAGGACATATATGAAGAACTTTAAGAATAAAATTCAATTTCTGAGTATTTCTATATTTAAGTTGTAATAAATCAGGAGCAGATGAAAAAGATGTTGTTAGAAAAACTTGTAGTTGTTACATAACTACAGTCGGTGGACTAAAATCTCCTTGTTGCGCTCCATTCTGATGCATCTCCTTGCAGACAAATAGATCCATGTATGTCTTTGTTTTCCTCATCTAAGCTGGAATCTGGATCAAAACTGAACGGCTGGATAACTCTGGTATTGCTCACCATTTTAGTTGATATAAAATTATATTTAATTAGCTGGATTTAATGCACAAATTGAGTTTGAATTAACTAAACCTTAAAAGTATAGGCTAACAATAGCCTTAGCCTATACTTCAAATATTATTATGCAGGTTTAAAAAAGTTGTCTTAGGTTTAAATAATGACATTAACAATGTTCATTTTCGTACCTTTGCCCTTTTTGTGTTTGTTTTTTTTCTCTTTTTTCTAAATTGGGCGCCAATTTTTTTTTCCTTTTTTTTTTTTGCGCTCAGAAATAAACAAGTTAGCATCCTCTGACACCAACTACCGCTTAGCATTGCATCAGCTTGGACTAAACCAGTACTTATACTGATCAATTATATATATATATATATATATATATATATATATATTGATTGATTGTTTTAATTGTGTCGATACTTTCTCTGACTAAATGCTTTGTTTTGCTGTGGATTGTATAAAAATGAAAAAAAAAATGGTAGCAGAATGAATTGGGCTGTGTGTCTTTTTGGGAAAAAACAGAGAGAGACAAAATATAAATATTACCTTGATATCAAGAGAAAACAGTCCAAAAAAAGGTATGCCATTTCCTGCTTCTGCAGTCAGCGACCACAATACCCACGTTCATGAAATCTGGCTGTCCCCTCATAATCATTGCTATCATCAGTCCATCACTCAGTGCTTTGCCAGCACTCTTGAGCGCTGTAATGATTTGCTCCGCTCTGATAATATACTCCGTAACAGTCTCCGTGTCTGCTTTCTTCAGTGAGGTTAGTGTCATGTACAGGGAGGCAATCCGGGTCTACCTTTTCCTATGTAGAGTTCTTTCAACTGTCAGGGTAAGCCAGCAGATCCCAGAGTAGAGTCGGAGGGGTTAGTTGACACAGTTTAGTCAGAAGAAAACAAAAGGGAATAATCTGGCAGGGAGAAGCAGCCAAGAACATGCTTATACAGAGAGGAAATGATGATGAGGAGCAGGTGTGAAAGGAGGCAGCCCCAGGATGAGAGACAGCCACGCCCCCTACCACACACTCTGTAGAAGAAAAAAAGGACAATTTTTAGCACAAAAACAACCACAAGGAAAGAGAGGGGGTTTCTTAACATTTTGTGTGAAACCAACATTATCTAATAAAGCTGAGAAAGCATTTCCTAGACAGTCACTAGTCATCAATATGGAAATTAAAATCTCCTACTATTATTATTTTACCAGAATCTAAAACAATAGTCGATAGAAAGTCTGCAAACTCAGTTAAAAATTCAGAGTTCAGGCCAGGAGGACGATAAATAATTATGAATAAAACAGACTTTGCAGTTTTCCTGTTTGAGTGATTTATAGACAATATCATATTCTCAAAGGAACTATAAATGTGTTTGGCTTTAGTGTTAGGAAGTAAGCTAGACTGTTATATTACTGCTAACCCACCTCCTTTCCCAGAAATCCTGGATTTCTGATGGTTATTATAATTAGGGGGGGTTGCTTCATTCAACCTAACATAGTCATCCTGTTGAAGCCAGGTTTCTGTTAGAGCTAGCAGGCTAAGTTTGTTATCATTCATTAACTCATTGACTAAAAGGGACTTAGAGGAAATGGATCTAATGTTTAGTAACCCACATTTAATGACATCATGATTTTGCTTGTTGTTATTGAGAGTATTAGTAGCTTTAACTTTTAGGTTTCTGTATTTCACTCCTTTCACTCGCCTTTCAGTACATAAGCTAAAGCTAGCAGCTGCTGGACTACCTCTGTATGGGGTTTGAAAGGGAGTTCAGAGGAGAGTTGTAAACTGCTGCTCTGTGCGTTTACAGAAAATACAGAGTTATTTTGGATTTTTATTTTTATGTTTCACGCTGTAGTCACCTGGACATTTCAGGTGTAACTGAGGTTCAAAGCTGCATATTTTCTAGTGAACCTGATGCTGTCACGGTTCAACCATCTATGTCCTCCTTCGGCCACCAGAGGGAGACTTCTCCAGAGTACTGACTGTCTCTGGCAGTCTGCCTCACTCCAACTCCCAGCATGCATCACTCTACACAGCCTGCCATCACAGCTGTTCATCATCATGGTCATCAACACTGCTCTTTATAAGCCTGTTCTTCTCCCATACTTCCTGGTTTTCAGGTGTATTACCTGCTATAAAAATGCCTGCAACCTTATGAAGTTCATTTGATTCAGCGCTAGCGTAGACACTGATAGTGATGAGTTTTTCTTTTCTTGATCCAGATGTTTTGAGCGAGCTTTTAAGGAAGTATACAGTGAGTTTTGGGGTTGTTTTGTCTGTCATACCGAGCTTTAAGTTGCTCTGAGGTGAGAGTCAAAAGAAGCTCTGCATCTACTTAAGCATTAAGGTGCTTTAAAGATCTGAGTGAGGCTTTGTTTGCCTAAACAGCTTTTCCTCTGCGGCCTTAACTAGATTTTTCTCCACTTTAATCTGTGATTGTTTGAATGTATTCTGCTGGTGTAACAATAATAAAAAAATGAATTTCGTCAGGTCAACTTTCATGTTCAAGGAAAAATGCAGCAAAAGTCTTTTGAATCTTATCTGGTCATGATTGCTGTTAACCTTTAATAAATTGAGTTTTTGCCGACAAAATCCAAACGAAAATGTTGTTCTGTACATGCATTTGCAACGCTTTGAAGGCTGTCATTTCTAGTTTGGAGATGTGAATTGTTGCAGAGTTCTGCTGGCCGTCCAGATTTAACCTGTTCATTTTTTAGAGGTGATGCTTCAAGGGTTTTTTAGTAACAAAGCTTGGACCCTGCAGGGTACAGGACATGACTTGAATTAAGGGAAACATTAGGTCCAGAAAAGGTTGATAAAGACTTTGAAGTTTGAAGCTGGACAATGATGAGCATTAACATGAACCTCACAAATGTATTGTCCTGTTACTAAAAACGACTAGTATGAAGCAGCAACATGGCCACTGCAAGATTTGATTAGGTTGTTTTAGTTCTGCTGTTCAACCGTGATCAGGCCTCAGTTCTTCTTCCTCATCTTCCTCATACCTCAGCTGTTTCTTCAAGATATGACTGAAGATTCAGAACTTTTTCACCAGCATCTTGCAGAAAAAAGTTAGCTGGAAAAAAAAGATCCTGCTTCTGCCAAGCAGCATAAAATAGCATTAAATGTCAAAAGAGAACTTATTATTTCACTGGTCAATGGAATATGTGATTGTGAATAACTAGAGATATTTTATTTTTTTCTGTGATGTACCCTACTGTTGCCCACCATGGAAAGAGTCCAGCATCCCTGAGACTCCAACGGGATGAGCCAAGTTTGGAAATTCCTGAATAATTTCAACTTGTTTTCTTTATTGATTTAGCTGGTAAAGCTAATTAAAGGAAAATAAAACACTGTACAATGCAGGATGAAAACCAAGAATTTTAAAATTGATGTCCATGTAAAGTTAATCCAAAGCAAATCCAACTTTAGGAGGAAACAGTTTTTCCCAGGATTCAGTAGTCTACTGCTAATGAGGAGTGAGACTGTTTTCAAGAACAGTCACTAGTTGCTACTTCAGCCATTGAGAGCGGAGCTAAGAGAAGAAATCCTACAAAAAGACTAGAGATGCAACACTTCACTATCCACACAATTCAGTTCAAACCTCGATTTTTGGGTCATGATTTTGTTTCGGTTCGATATATAACCTGTGTTTTACAAAACAAAAAAAAACAAAGGTCAGAAAATCATTTTTTAATTTGCTCATAAACAAATAATGAAGAAAAAACCTTTATAGTTGGCTCATGCTAAACCTGGTGTAATGTCATTCAACAGTAAATACGAAATCCTTCTTAAGTTTAGCAGAATCCATGTTTGGGTCGACCCTGTGAACAAGGAGCTGGACGATCTAGGTGAACATGGTGAAAGTCCTAGATTAGGGAGGGGTCAAGGATGTCGTCTGAGGTGACCCAGGAACGCTCTTCCCAGTCCACCAGATATTGGAGCCGACCGCCCTGCCGCCGGGAATCGAGGAGCCTGTTAACGCCATAGGCCTCCTCGCCATCTGACTGACTCTGGAGGCGTAACCCCATCAGGAGGTCCCCTGGCGAATATGAGCTGGCGGGATTTGTTTCATTTTGAAGGGTCCCACAAACCTTGGACTGAGCTTCTTGCAGGGCAACTTCATACGGAGATCCTGGACACGAGTTCTACGAGTGGACAGCCACACCTACTGGCCGGCCGTGAGGTCAAGCCCTGCACAACGGTGCTGGTCAGTCTCTGCCTGGAAGCAACGGACGGCATGATGAAATTGGGTGTGGGCAGCTTCCCAGGTTTCCTCGCTGCGTCAAAACCAGTCTTCCATAGATGGAGCCCCAGGCAAGGGAAAGAACGACAGTTAGACACCCAGAACACACTGGAATGGGGTAAAACCCATGGATTCCTTTTTCAGTGAGTTCTGGGCGTATTTGGCCCAAACTAGGAACCGGCTCCAGTCCCCCTGATGTTGACTGCAATAGGTCTTGAGGAACCGGGTGATCTCCTGGTTGAGCCACTCCACTTGACCGTTGGTTTAGGGGTGATATCCAGAGGTTAAGCTGACGTTTATACCCAGTCCCTTGCAGAGCTCCCGCCGTAAACGAGGTGCACTGAGGACCCGGTCAGAAACGGTGTCTTCAGGGACGCCGTAGAGTCAGACGTGTAATTAGCTGCTCTGCGGTCTGCATAAGGGTGGGTAGCTTGTGTAAAGGGATCAGACGACAGGCCTTAGAAAAATGGTCAGTGACGGTGGGGATGGTGATGTTACTGTTAGACCGAGGCAGATCCGGGATGAAGTTCACTGCCATGTGCGACCAGGGGCGTAGCGGTGTGGGCAGTGGTTGAAGGAGCCGTGCTGGGAGCTGGCGTGGAGTCTTGGCCATTTGACACTGGGTGCAAGAGGTGACAAACTGAGCCACATCCGCCTGCATTGTGGGCCACCAGAAGGAGTTCTGCACAAGGGAGTTCCTGCCATTCCTGTGTGCTCCGCTGCCAGGGTGTCATGCACCAAATGGAGGACCCACTGTGGATGAGATGGGGGTACATAAACTCGGTCGACCAGACAGCTGGGTCGTGCTGATTGACCTCCAACAGCTCGGTTGTGATGTCCCACTGGATGGGAGCCAGGATCAAGGAGGCAGGTACCACCGGTTCAGCAGAAACCAGTTCTGCTCTTTCAGCCTCATGCAGGTGGGATAGAGCGTCCGCCTTGATGTTCTTGGAACTGGGTCAATAGGTTATCTAGAAATTGAAGCGAGGGAAGAGGAGGAACCAACAAGCTTGGCGTGGGTTTAACCTTTTAGTGGACTATGATGTATTCTAGATTCTTGTGGTCAGTCAAAACCAAGAGGGGACGCAATGCCCCCTCCAGCCAATGTCTCCACTCCATGAAAGCCTCCTTCATGGCGAGTAACTCCCGATTTTAAAATTCACTCTCTTGCTTTTTTCTCTTCAAGCCCCGCATGATGGATCAACACCTACGTGCTTTTGCCTACGGTTTGCACGAGCGGGGTAGAGTTTGCGCTATGGCAAGTGATAGGGTCAATAATATTGCGCTGACTGGAGGCCTGGGGGGCAGGCCTGAGCAGCACATGAACGAGTATGATCAACGTGCAACAACAAACTAAAGCAACACCGAAACCTAAAGAAAATGAGTGACAGCAAGAAAAGAATCCAAATCAAGAAGCATTTCATTTTAGTGATAACACACAGGAAGAGTGTAGAGTCTGCAGGAAAGTCATTTCATCTAAAACAGGCTCCACAGCCAACCTGTACAGACACCTGAGAACTGAGAGAACCTTCTTCAAAACTGGATTTCTAAATGCAAACCTTTATTGTGAATACAAATATTTTTTTAATTCTGGTTTTTAAGTTATATTTTGTGTTGTGGTTGCAGTGTTCTCTTGTTTTGCTTCAAATTAGTTTAAAAGGAAAAAACTAAATATGTGTATAGTTAAAAGTTGAATTGTAAATAGTTTTACTTTATCCTTTATGTTGTACATTTTATCTGGAAGGAGTAAATAACAGCAGATATATATATTATGCACTTATATGAATAAAAACACTTTTTACATTAGTTATTCATTTTGTGCATAATTATAAAGTTGTTGATGATAAACAAAATAAAGCAACAAAGCATCCTAAAGAGCTGTTTGGAAGCCGAAAGAGCCGGCTCTTTTTAGTGAGCCGATCCCAAAGAGCCGGTTCTCTAAGAAGAACCAGAATTCCCATCACATGAAGAGAACTATGACGAGTTTGATGACAGAAAAAATAACGTCCAGAGAAGAGTAAAGATGCATTAAGGGAGACCTTCATTCAGGGAGGATTCAGTGTGGATCCTTTGGGCTTAGAGGGAGCACATGATTGATGCTGTCAGCAGGAAGGACACACTGAATGAAATAAGCTTCACATCACAAAAGGAAGGGTGTAGAATCCACAAAAACTGCAGGCAGACGTGACCTGTCATACTCTTTCTCCTCTCTGTGATGTGATCAGCCACACCTCTCAGTTTCATAGTGATTTGTGTATTCGTTTCTCTGCTCCAGCGATAAGATGTGAGAGTTTCATCCAGTTTATGAAACTGTCAGACATTTCCTTTGGCACTTCCTGTGTTATTAGTCCTGTGGGCCTTTTCTGCAAAACCTGACTCACGTTCAGCAACATGGGTCCAGTTTTAACACTCCAGGTTCTGTTGCTTCTACTCTCGCTTTTCTGGAACGCACAGAAATTAACCCTAACCCACAAAATCAATATAAATCAGATTTAGTCTGAAATAAAAATGTGTGTCAGAAGATTCAGAACCTCCTGATTGTAACAGTAAAATCTGTCGAACACAAGAGGCCTTCAGCTCTGATCTGTTTGCTCAGCTGTTGGACAGGACAAGTTTAAAAAAAAGAAAACTCAGCTGGGACTCAAACCAAGCTCTTCTCAATGTGAGGCACAAACACTAACCACTAAACCACTGTGCAGCCCTCCACAGAGTCTGTGAAAAATATTGTTTTTCATTATTGTTTGAAGTCTGCCTATTCTAGATTAAAACAAATTGCCCTGCTGCTAAAAAACGTTTTGTTTAATAGATACGGTAAGTCCAGAACAAGACAAGAACCTGGTGCTGATGAGGAGGACGGTCCAGAGAAATGAGTAGACAGGACCTACAGGAATAACAAATGTGATGATAGCAAGCAGGACAAATAAAACAAAAACCAAAGCAGCAGTGAACACAGAAAGCTGGGACAACATGTTCTTAAGATCAACACAAAAACAAAAGATTGTATTCCAAGTCCTCAAACCACACGGTTTTTTAAACTTCCCAGTTAGCTATATTTTCAACAAACTTTTTACACTTTAATTCCGCTCAGCTATTCTTACAGCTGTGGTGCAGCGGTAGAGCGGCCAGTCTCTAAACAGAAGATCACAGGTTCAGTGTTGCAGGTTGCTTGCCTGTGTGTCAAAAGGACACTGATGGCAGGTTGGTGTCAGTGTGAGGCAGCACAGCCGCCATCAGTGTGAATGGGACTGTGACTGTAAAGCACACCAAGCCTTAAAGCAGGGCAGTAAAGCGCTATTTAAGTAAATGTCGTTTATCATTTCTGATCGCTGGCAGTAAAAAAATATTTTAAATGACAAGAAGACTGTGTATCTACATAAAATAAATAAACCAATGAACAAAAATATTTCTGCATAAACTTAAGTCTGGTTGTTACAGCAGGGAATCATAGTGTTAGTCAGATACTCAGCAGGTTTTCCACTTAGAAAGGGGAGTTTTGTCTGTAATGTTCGTCGTGGCAACACTTTAACTGTGTGAGACAGAATGAAATAGAATCCAGTTAAAACAGTTCAAACTGCAGCTGTTAATACAGGGGATGAGTGGAAGATAGAGGAGCTTCATCAAGCAGTGACAGGTCTGTGAGGAACATGATTAAATATTGTTTGTAGAAAACACTTTACCTACAATAAGTTAGAGATACTGTTATTGACATGATTACTTTCTCTATTGGGTCTGAATTTTAATGAAATAAAAAAGTTTTCTTTGATATTACAAATGAAAAATGAGTAAAAACATCATTTTCATTACCCCCAAAATGAAGACCATAACTAAGATAGCCCCAAATACTAAACCGACTCATGATGTTGTTCTGAGGAGTTCCACTCTTCCACGAGTTCTACATGCAGTTCTGCAGGTCACTTGGGGGTGGGGTCTGATCAACCATCTCTGCTTCAGCTGCTCCCAGACGTGCTCTGTGGGGTTCAGGTCAGAGGTCATTGCTGGTCATACCAGCTGTGATGATTCCGGTACCACGTGGTGGAGCGTTATCATCCATGAACAGAAAGTTGGGGGTGTTCTGGTGGAATTGGGGGATGATGATGGTTCTATGAAGTCTTTGAGGTAAGAAGCTGCAGTGACTGGACCGTCTACAAGAACCAGATCAGTTTTGTTCTGTCTGGTGATGTCTGTCCAGACTGTTGGACCTCCTCCACCAAAGAGAACCCGGGGGACCATGTTGACCTCGGAGTATCGCTGACCTCGCCTTCTCCATCAACGCTGACGACCATCATTTCTGTGCAAGTTGATCCGACACTCATCAGTGATCCGGACGGCAGAGCGTTACTGTGTTGTCCAGGTCACATGGTCTTGTACTGCAAACGTCACGGCGGTGTCTTTGTGTCGGTGGAGTCACCTGTAACAGTCGTTCCAGTCAAAGCGGTGGAGTCGGTTGTGAATGGTTTGTCTGGAAACCCTGGTACCCTCACATCTGGTAAACGGACCTGCAGCTGTGTGGCGTTTGCTAAACCACGTCTGACTGCAGCGGTCCTTCGGTTCTGGTCATGGTTCTGGTCTGTCACTGGCGGGGCTCCACTCCTGCGTCTGTCATAAACACAGTCTGGACACATTTGGTTCACTTCAAGGGAACCAGAGTTTCTTTTCCCCTGATCATCCAGAACAAATTTTCAGTCTGAATACGCCCAAATAAACCCTGGTCTGGTACCAGGAACCGCTCTCTGACCCATCTTTTAAAGGGGGTCTCAGTTCGATTCCAATCAGACTGAGCTCCGGTTCGGTTTGAGTTTTTTCAATCTGAATAGGCTCCTTCTCAGAGTGGAACAACTCGACCAAAACAGCCACCGTAGCCAAGTGTTGTGAGATGCAAACAGAGCAGCAGAGCAACAATGAGACACAGCTCCTTATTAAAAGGTGGTTGGATGAATGCAGGTTCATTAAAATAACTTCTAATGTGATACACGTTGCTTCTCACATGGTTCTCCCGACAATCTGTATACCGTATCATAAACTCTTCTCAGCGTACCGTCATCGTCGTCGTCTCCTCAGTAACCGCCTTACAGCATGCCTCCCCCGTACCAAAGCAGACGTAAAAAGTGTTGTACCTGACGTCGATACAGACAATCAAAACTGATCTGAACATAAAGGATTAGAAAGTGTAGGACTTACCAGAACTAGTTACCTCTATGATTAATTTTTCATTGAATAAAACTCTCTCCAAAATATACAAACTCATATGCAACTTAGATAACAAAGTCTCAATTCCAACAACAAAATGGGATGCAGACTTAGGCAGAAGTACAGACACAAGCTTCTGGTCAGAAATTTGTCTAAATACCTTCAAACTAACAAAAAGTCCAAACCTACAACTAATCCAATTTAAAACTCTTCACAGAATTTACTTTACTGGACAGAGGATGTTCAAGATGGGTCTCAAAAACTCAGACATTTGTGAGCATTGTGATAGTAATTTACCTGACAATTACATGCATGCTCTGTGGTTCTGTACACCTGTACAGGCTCTCTGGCAACAGGTATGTGCTGATTTATCAGTCTGGCTTAAGGTTTCAATCACAGCCTCACCTTCACTTTGTGTGCTGGGTGACATGAGTGCCATCGATACAGAGGGAAGATTAGCACCTTTAATCTTCATAACTCTTTGTATAGCAAAAAAAACAATTTTATTAAACTGGAAAAACAAGAAAAATATTAGTGTAAGTCATTACAGGAATCTGCTATTGGATCATATCAGCTTGGAAAAAATGTCAACTAGGTTCAAATAACCTGGAAGGAATTCGGGCTCTCTGGTCTCCCATAGCTAACGCCATAACTTAGGGGGCGGGGTTCTTGGGTGTCGCCGCGCCCTGGATGTCTGCCGGGATTTTGGTGCCGGGGTCGGGGCCTCCCTGGCACCTGGTGGGGTGGGGGGGCTCTGTTAGTCGGGGGGTCTGGTACGGCGCCTGGATGGGGCAAGCGCGGGGGCTGCGTGGTCTCCCGGGCCTGGGCGGGGGGGGTGTGGGTGGTGCATTGGGTGGGGGTCTGGCTTGGCTCGGGGGGGTGGTCCTTCTGCGTGCGCTGGGGGGGCTTGCGTGGGGCCCTGGTCCTGGGGGGTCTGCCTGCGCTGGATGGGTGGCCCGTCTGCACCCGGGGGCTGGGATCACTCCTTCTCCGGCCCTGGGACGGGGTGGGGCAACCCTCTTGGGGCCTGCGTTTGCTCCAGGGGAAGCATACCATGGCGGGGTCTGGGGGGAGCGGGCCGGGGGGGGGGGTGTTCATGGGTAAGAAGGGGGGTCCACCACCAGTATGGGACCCTTGAGACTTCCTCGGGCCCGCTGGTACCTGGCCAGGCAGCCACAGGGGCGGTGCTTGGGGGGGGGGGCCGGGGCTTGCGCCTGGGGGATGGCCCCCTCTCGGCTCCTCTCTCTTTGTGTGGGGTGGGGGTGTGGGGCCTGGAGGGTCGGCTTCCGGGCGGTGGGGCCTCTGCCCTGGGGAGACTTGGGCCCAATGCTGGGGGGGGCGGGGGGACGGTTGTTTCACCATCGGGGGTCAGTCTGGTAGCTGTCCCCGACCTCCCCTCCTTCCTCGTACAAACACTTATTAGGTTGGAGGGGGGTGTGCTTGCGGAATACTTCGAGGGGCCGAGCCACTTGGCAGTGGTCCCCCTCTCCGCACAGTTTCGCCCCCTTCTCTTGGTTTTAAATGCACCTTAGACACGTAGGACCCTTGGTGGGGGGGTGCTGGGACATCACTGCCAGCAAGCAGGAGATGTCCTCCTAGTGCTCAACCCTCCAATTTTAACTGCACCGTAGACATTTAGGGCTCCTTGGCGAGAGGGTGATTGGACATCCCTGTAAGCAATCAGGAGATGTCCCCAGTGCCCTGCTCGCCAATTTTAACTGCACCCTTTATGACACACACCCTTCAACCACAAGAAACACACCTCAACATACACACACAAATACATTACACAAGGAAGATGGGAATACTGATCTTCTGTCCCCTACCCCATCCCCGGTGGGGGAACAGGGCCTTCAGCGGTGGCGGCCTTGTCTCTTGGGTGTCGGCCTCCTGGGCCCGGCGGCCCCCTCCCCACGCAGGGAGAGGGATCCCTCAGTCCTCTGGCAAGTCCATGAGCGGGGGATCATATTCCATCTGAGCCGGGAGGGTGTCTGTGTCCTTGTGGTGCGGGTTCTGGTCCTTACCCTCGGGTGATGGGCCCCTTCTAAGTCACAACATAGGAGAGCCTGGTCAGGCTACGTACTCCTTCGGGGACCCCCACTTCTATTGGTCATCCCTCCTCTAGGTGGGGGTAGCCGACCCCTGCTGTGCTCTCTTCTGGATCTCCGCAACTGCCTGGAGCTTCGGAGCGGGTCTCCCTTGGGGGTCCTGGCTCGTACCTGGGGCTGGGGTGGGGGGATGCTCAGAACTCCTGGGTGGTGGTGGGCGGCTTGTCTGGGGTGGTGGGGCTCTCGGGGGTGGGGCCCCGCGCTGGACCGCCCGGCGCGGTGGGGGGGCTGCTCTCCTGACTGGGCTGGGCCCTGCGCTCTGCGCTTCCGTACCTCACTGCGCTCGGGTGTTGGGGGCCCATGTGGTGGTCCTGCGGGCCCTGGTCTGGGTGCTTGGCCGGACTACCTGGCGGGCGGATCACCTCCATTGACCCCACAGTATGGGTGCGGGGGCGGGCCCTGGTCGGCACTGCTGCCTCGGCGGGGGTCTTGGTGTGGGGATGTCTGGGAGCTCTCCCTCCTTTTTTTCTTTCCATTCCTTCATCCACTTCAGCTTAACATAACATTCACCTGAGCACAGGCGTCAGCTCACATTTGCACCTTCAAATAGTGTGCGTGTCAGAATGTAATGCTTTACATGTGTGGGTTGGTATGCACAAGTGTGCGTGTAAACTGGTTGTGGACAAGTTTGTGAACACTCTTGGAGCCGGCAGGTATGTTTGTAACAGCTGAGTGTGTGGACAGGCCCCGCCCATTTTAGACCAACACTCACTATTGTAATGGGTATAAGCTTCAGCATTTTGTTGCCTGTAGACTTGCAATTCTACTTTCTCCTTCCATTGGTCATCCTCTGGAATCTATACCCCCCCCCCCCCCCTCTTTTCCCCCTTTCTTTTTCCGTCCGGTCCAACAAAAAGAACACAAACAAAATTAATATTAATAAAGTTTCGTTGAAATTACAAAAGGGGCTTATACCAACATACATTTTGTGTTCCCAATGATTTATAACCCCCGATTGTAAGAGTAAAATCTGTCTAATGCAAGAGGCTCTCAGCTCATATCTGTTTGCTCAGCTGTTGGACAGGACAAGTTTAAAAAAAAAAAAAAAAAAAAAAAAAAAAAAAAAAAAAAAAGAAAGTGTAGGACTTCCATTTGTTTCCTCTTGCTGCTTTGCCCCGCCACGTGATTCCTGGCCAATGACTGAAGAGATCTTTAGTCACAGAGTTTTGTTTACAAGCTTTGGTTTGAAACAGAAATGTCATTTAAAAGAACTCTGAAAACAAACCAAGAGTCCAAACGTAAAGGTCAGGACTCTATCCAGACCAAATCAAGCAGACTCAGCCCAGACCAGCAGAATTTCCCAGTCTGAATACACGTCCAAATGATGAAGAGAAGCCAAGGGTTTTGGTCAGGCTAAAAGACAAGAGAGATAATGATCATAAATGTATGATCAAGGTCAGAGGAAGCCTTTTAACAAAAGTAGGTTCAATGCCAGTGCAAGTTAGCTGACAGACTAGCAGATGAAGGCTGATGGATCGATTGATGGATGTTGAAAAAAGGTCACTTTTTATTTAGAAAGGCGAAGACAGAAACAGCAGTCATTTTAAAACTCACAACTTTTTTTCATTATAAGGCCTTGGCTTTTTTTCCAGCAACAACATGACCCTCTTGTACAAACACCAAAGATGACTTTCCAAACTGATTGTTTGAACACATCACCAAAAAAGCTTTTATTCAGAGTTTACAAGGGATAATCAAATCTGTTGTTTGAAGAACAGTTGTTTCCCTACATTGTTTTAATATGCACAAATACTGTTGGTGTTTATGTAGCAGAAGAACAGAAAGGATCAGGGTTTTCTGTAATCGAGCTCAAAGTGCCCTCTGGTGCTGCTAGAAGGTTACACTCCAGCATGCAGTACAAAGTGGGCCTTCTCTACGCCTGCATGGAAACACGTGCACAGTTTCAGCTTCAGCTTATGCCTTAACCATAAGAAGAGCAGTTCATGTAACATCTTTCACCCATTTGAGTGGTGCTTAATCCAGTTTTATGATGGGCTCTTCTTGCAAAATTCAAGGCAGACTTTTAATTTTGGACTGATACAGGATTCACAAGTTTGCAGGAAATATATTTTCTCCCATATTTGAAGAAACCAGCGATTGCTATTACTATACTTTACCATCCACCATCAAACACCCTTTACCTCCCAAAACTGTGTCGGGACAAAGCCGGAATTATTGCCACCAGTTTGTGAATGGAACTGTGACTGTAAAGCGCTTTGGGCCTCCAAGGAGGATAGAAAAGGCCTTTACCACTTACTATTTACCATTGCGGAGGCATGAAACAGATGATCTTCTTAATATAATTAAAACAATGTTTTCAGGAAACATTTTACTCTATAGTCTGCCAGAGGATGTTAGAGTGAGCTGTCTGACACCATCTTGTTACTGTTTGAAGAGTACAAGAAGTCCCAAAGGAGATAAAGTAGTGAGAGCTGAATATTAAAGAAGCAGGTCAACACCCAGACCCATGCAGGCTTGATTAAATTCAAATATCGAGTGATTAAAAAGAAAAGTAGAGCGAGTACATGAGGAACGGAAGGTTGGTAGAGAAAAAAACCCAACAGAATCAGAAGTGAACTTTCAGAAATCTAAAAAGTAGATGGGGAAAAAGCCGATTTTCAAATCTAGCTTGTTTAGCAGGAGGTTACATTTGTTTGTTGTTAGAAGAGAAGTGGGGGATGAACAAATCTGATGGATAATCAAATCAAAATCAAGAGAACCATCCAGTTCAACAAAAAAGGAAACAAACATAATTAATGTAAATAAAGTTTAGTTTTAATTACAAAAGGGGTTTATACAAATATACACCTTGTGTGTCCAACCTTCACGCTGCTGCACAACTGAGTCTCCCTGTGGCTTAAAAATGCAGGGTTGTGTCAGGAAGGGCATCCGGTATAAAAACTGTCCGCCAAAGCACCTGTGCAAGCTGATTTGCTGTAGCGACTCCTGATGGAATCAGTCAAATGGTGAACAAGCTGGAGAATGGGGCATATTTCTACAAATGTGTTAAACCTTTAGAATTTTTGCTTGGACATGGCAGACATGATGATGTTGAAATGACCACAGGTGAGGTAAAATGTTGCAAAGAACGTAAAGACTAAGAAACAAAAATAGCAGTTTTATAATTTGATGAGTAGACCCCATCAGTCTGGCAGGATTCTTAGCTTGTTGGAGAAAACAAAAATGGCTGCACCACCTCGTCCTCTCTGTTCATGGCTCTCCTCCCTCATGATTGCTCCTTGTCACCTGAGGGGATCAATTCAAAGGATCAGCATAATCAAACTCCAGCACCATGTGACATTTTCATCTTCTCAGAGGAAATGATCATGTCTTCCCCCACACTTGGAAGTGCTTTAGGCGTTTAACATTACACTCTCATTAGTAATGGGCCAGTTGTTTTGTACTTCAAAGCTCATTTGGATTTTCACTGTGATGCTCATTAGAGGCGGATTTAGTCCAACTTCATTTAAATGTTGCAAAGATAAACTTTGTTACATCCTGCCTCATGCAAGAGTGAGTTTTGAATGAAAAGCTGCTCTTAAAATCAAATCTTCTCCTTGTTATTAACAGCCTTTGTGTTATTGCACTTGAACACTTGCAACTTCAATACTGGTAGTAAGACTTGTTTCTCAAAAACTTTCTGCTTTTTTTACTGAGCTTTACAAGCAGGAATTGTTGCCCCTGGATGTCCACAGATGAAGGTTTTAAAATGCTTTTTAATGCTTTTATGCTTTTTAATGATTTTTAAAAATATGTTGCCAAATCCAAGAGCTCAATCCAAGCAAGTTTAAAGAAGAGAAAATAATTCACATCTGAGGACAAGCAAACAATCGGAGTTTTTTTTTGTTGCTTGGATCTGATTTCAATTTAAAAATATCACAGAAAGGATTCATCTACTTTAGCTTAGAACAAATACATCACCAACAAAAAATCTGGAATTAACTTTGGCAGTTTTACATCCCAGTAGTGTAGGAGTGTGACAATAAATCGTAAATTCTGACGTTTTTCAGCAAACATTCTGCACTGTTCACTCTGAACTCTCATTGATCTCATTAATTACTTCTTAAAGAAACATCACTGACAAATGTGCTGCCATGTGGATTCACGTATTTACAACCACTGCAGCTCACATTACACTTCTGATAAACCCACTCGAATCAGACTGTGCATTTGCAGCAGGGTTCACACCATGGACACATTGACAACTGATCCATGCTTAGAGAGCAGAGTAAGCTAATGGTGAGAAGAAAGAGGAAACGCTTGTATCCGTCTGGTCCACTGTGTCTGTGCCTTATAAGAGACATTGGTTCGGTCCAGCGCTCTATGATTTGCCTCTAATTTGGCTGCAGAAGATTTTGCAGTTTCATACAAGGTCTGAAGACAAAGTGAAGTTGTGCACAAATGGGTACATCCTTTTCCACATACACATTTCCTAGCAGTGCGTCAGATTTTGCTTACATTTCAACCTGGTTTCTATGTTTTGTTGCCCTGAGGCCTCATAAACAAAGTCCAGGAGTCCCTGTTCCAGAATACCAAACTTTCAGTGGAAGCTCACAGTTAGAGGTGTGACTGCAGACTTCAGTGATATGAGATTCTGTGATATGAGTATTCCACTGACAGAAGTTGAACAAGAATCATATTACAATATGTTTGAGCTTTAAAACAGAAGCAAAAATAAACGCTTTACTGATGCAAGTTTATAATTTGGATCAAAACCTCCTTAAAACACCAGGATGTGTGACATGTCCTTCTGCTGAAAGTCCCCTACGGTCACCGTTTGATCTATTGTCAAATTGTTCCAAGTGCTCTTTTAACTATGATTATGCGCTTAGCCAAAATAAAAAAAAACTGTTGTTGTTTTTTAGGATATAGTTTCTGCAGAGCAGCAGAGTGTTCATTCACCTCTGAATTATGGACGGGACTTCTGGCTCAGAGTAAACCCGTCCCCATTCCTGTCTCCCATAACTGAGAGCTCTCTGTTTACACACTCTCCTGCCAGCGCACAGCCCCTTAAAACTCCAGCGGTGCAAAAAAAAAAGGGTGAGAATATTATATCTATCCAGCTATACAGTTTAGATCCAGATTCCAGCTCAGACGAGAAAAACAAAGACATGCATGGGCCTATTTGTCTGGGAGCTTGTGGCCTGCCCAGTGGGTTTTTTGTGTCACAAATAAACTCCTTTTCAAATAGAATTTTTTCATCTGTTCCGGATTCACAACGATTTGAATAAAGAGAATCTCAGAAATGCGAGCTTAATCTTGAGTTCTTAAAATATGTCTAGAAAGACCATTTTCATTGGAGAGGAGCTCTAAAATTTGTGACGTCAGAAGTTTTTCAGGGATTTTTCTGTCATGGTTTTAGTGAATAACTTATTTTTTTAAACTACATAGCCTCTTTATCAAGTAGATATATTTTAACCATAAAATAAAGTAATACAAACCACGCGCTAGCACGTGACAAATGCCATACGGCACTTCCGTGAGTCACGTGATGCTCTGCAGTTGCGCATGCTCGAAGTGTCATGTTTGAAGCGGTTCACGCCGGCGCTGATGTTGTGCCTTTGGTTTAGTTAGAGGAATGGGTTATTAATGATTGACCCGTCTTCTATTAAACAGAAGATACGTAGATGAAACCGAGGGACACGATGACAGCGAACGAGGATCAGGAGGTACGATGATCGATGCTAGGAGCGGCTAGCAGCGGCTAGCATCTGTGTTAGCGTCTGGAAGCTAGCTGGTCCGCTCCGGGTCAGATGAGCGCAGATGTGTCTGTGGCGAGAGCAGCGCGCGGCCTGCTGCGGTCAGGGTCACGCTGAAGGCTGGGGTCACGCTGAAGGCCTGGGGTCAACGTGAACATAGACAGGGCCTCTGAGGAATCTTCCTTTAGCTTCAGGTTTCTGGCTAATTCCTGTGAAGGAAGTCAGATCAGAATAAAAATCATTATTTAAAAAGTACATTTTCATAACAGAGCAAAAATGCTGTGAAATGAAGGCAAAGTCTTCTCTAAAGCTCAGTACTAAAACGATAGAACTGCTTAATAATATACAGTATCAGAAAGGATATTAAAATACAAGTTTGGGCTACCAAACAACTGTATTAGAGTTAGATCAAATGTTCATCGAAGTGACGCTAAAAGTTACATGAGGACAGAAATGTCCAAATTATGTGATGAGAATCATGTCTAAATGATTGTGATGCACGTGTATAAATATATCACACACACTGGTTAAAGAGTTTTTATTTGGGTTCTTGTTATTGTCTTGTATTTATATATCAGCATATATCGTTAGTAGATATTTATATCGTCATGTTTTGCAGAAGTTGAACATTCCACTAGAACTGCGTTTTCATGTATTCACTTCAGTGCACCTTTCAGCACATCCCCTCTGGGGTCGCTTACAGCACATCTGCTGTCACTGATCTGCACGTTTGTTTGGCAGAGAGTTTTAGGCCGGATGTCCTTCTGAAACATCCTGTATTTACCAGGCTGGGACCCCAGGGAAACCCGCTCAGACCCGTCTGTGGTTATATAGTTAGGCACCAGTGTGAAGGGTTTTGCCAGAGACCCACACTGGATGAAGCTCATTGCGCTGGGATTCAAACCAGATCCTGTGTGCCAGTCCTACACGTAACTTACTGAGCTGTCCCGCCGCTCTCTTTCTTGTTTATTCACTAATAATACTAAAGCATCATTTCATTATCTAAGCAGCACAACTATTTAGAAAAATCCT